>CAUJNA010000391.1:434398-459398 GCA_963377175.1 Effrenium voratum | reverse complement strand
ATTCGGATTATAACTTAACCCCCCAATGTGTGGGCTGGCCAGCCGCCAACTTTGGCTTCAACATCATACAAAATGGGTTTGCCTTTTGTGACTTGGCAAGTTTTTTCTCGGTATTTTCCCCCAAGGGGGTGAGGCTTTGGATTCGACTGGGCAAGGCCCTGTGAGCTACAACTGGCCTCTAAAGACGAATGCAGTACTGGGGGGTGGGGGGTCAACCTGTGTTTGATTAGCTTCTAGGCAAGAAACAATGGGTAAACTGAGTGAGTGGGCTGGAAACGCCAGTTCGAGTTTAGGACACACCCAATTCATCATGACACTTTCTTGCTTTGGCAGTTGTCAGCTGGACGCGCTCCTTTGCAAAGCAGGGCCAAATGCTTGAAGCGTCCAATACGGTGCCTTGATGCGCTAAACAATACTCCTGCTGCTTCTCAATAAGAAAAACATAACATGGAATGGCCCCAAATTGAACCAGCCATCTATGATTTCCTTTCACGTGCTTTCTTCTCAAAGAAAGCCAAGGTGCTCTTCATGTCATCCACGGTGCTACACTTTGACGCTTGCAGCAGCAGCACCATGCTTTTCGGGATCCCAAAGAGGTGCATTCCCAATTCTCAAGGTGTTTCCGGACCATTTCTCAGAAGCTTGCAGCTCAGGAATTCCCACGGGGGTTGGGGAAGCTTGCAGCCGAGATCATTTGATCTTTGCCGGAGCCATGGGAGCGATGAGGAGATGGACGTGTGGCATGAAGGCGTGCAGAGATCGTATAACATGCCCCCAGTGCAAGTCTGCGGTTTTGGACGCCAATTCAGCCATCCCTGGTGGTTTCTGTGTATCTCCCATGCTAGGGTTGTTTGTCACAGGCCTCATGTGAGCAGCTGGCAAAGTGACTGGCAATAGAACTGCACAGTGATCCGATTCAGGAAAGCGCTATGGTGGTTGGATATATATGTTTTTTAGTACTGATAGTTGTCGATTGCTGCTTCTTGATTTGGGCAAGACACGAAGGGAGCCCACCCAATTTTCCCATTTGACACCAGGGGCCCTTAGGGGTGCAAGTAATCTTGTCCGGGGCGCATTTCAGTTTGCTTTTGTTCACAGCTGTTGTCATATAAATTGAGGGTGTATCGAACATGGCTCCAAACCATATATGCCATACATAACTAAATCTCTACACATATATATATATATATATACGTATGCATTTTTACTCGCAGCACGCATGGTTCGCCAGCGCTTTATCCACAGCGCATTCAGCACACACATCTCATCCACAGCACGGCGGGGCGGGGTGGCTGTGGTGTGTGCTTGCGTGGGTGGGTGGGCTGACAACAGACGTAGAATCATCACTATGCACTACGAGAATCCTAGAGAGCCAAAGACTCGGTCAACATTTCTGATTTGCCATTCACGTATGGGTTTGAGTATCGTTCCCAACACCAGTGAAGCCGGCGACGCTGGGGGCGGAAGTTTCATCACATAAACCCTATTGTTTGGAGCGAGCTTTTCCCGCTTCGCCTCTTGTGATTGTTTTTATTTCTCCTTATTTGTCTCTTTCTCCTTCTTATTTTCCTTCTTCGTCTTCTCCTGTTATTTTGTCTTGTTCTTGTTATTGTCCTTGTTCTTGTTATCGTTTGTTCTGTTTATTTCTGTCACTTTCTGTTTATGGTCGTCCCTTGAATGTTCCGTGTTCTTTCTATTATCATCATCTCTATCCCCCTCTTTCTCTCCTTCTCTCTCTTTCTCTCCCGCTCTCTCTTTCTTTCTTTCTTTCTTTCTTTCTTTCTCTCTCTCTCTCTCTCTCTGTCTCTATTGCTCTTTCAGGTGGCATTGGGACTTGTGCATTTTTTAGGCTGGCCAGGTATCGTTTGGACTTACATTTTTGTTCACCGCGCGGGCTTGCCTGAACATATGGATCGCGAGGATGCGCAGGACGTCTTATCAAACAAAATGCAGAGGGTGTGCAACTTAGGTTCATTTGAAGGGCAGGCGCTTTGGTTTGGAGAGTTCTGTGAGGAAAGCACAGGCGCTCACAGCTGCGAGTACGCGTAGGCCGCCGAGCGTTCGTCGCATTCTCGAAGCCCGGCGACGGTATGAGTTGGCTTCATGTCAGCCCAAGTTGACGCAAGGGTGATATAAAGAGCTGCTTGCTGCTCGAGCAGCCCTTGAACGCATGCCGTCCACATAGCTATATATACCTGTTTATGTATACATATATTCGCCCATTGGTACTCCCTGTCAACAATGGGTATGAGGTCCTGGTAAGCTGAGCATTGACCCCAAAGTGCAGCCTGCTGGGCTGGTTGTCCAACAAAAGTCGTAGTGGTTTGCTCTTGTCGTGGAGCCCAAATCTGTGCGAGAAAAGGTTTCGGCACGAAGGCGTTGCATCGATGTTTGTGACCCTCAGCCGTTTTTTTGGAGAACAAACTGCGATTTCGGGTTTCAATTTTGGTTCCAATCATGCTTTGGGATATCGGGTATCCAGTAGGGTAGACTGAATGTGGACCACAACCTGAACATGTTTTTTTTGGTACCCAGTTTGTTCCAAAAGGACACCTAGGTTGCCCAGTCTCGGTTCCAGGCTGCTCAGGGTCAGTGCCTTGCCCGCTGCTTTTCCACGGATGAGGTGCAGGGCACAGCGAGAGGGGGAGAGCGCGACAGAGAGAGGGAAAGAGAGAGAAGGAGACGTGCAAGAGGGTGGTTCCCGTTTTTTCCTTTGTTCGAGCGCCTCGGTTGTGAAAGGCCCTTGTGTTTAGGAAACAAACGTGGAGACAGCTAGTTTAGGCTGGCAGCTTCTGTGAAGCCAAAGCGACTCCCCTTCAATCACAAGGTAATTTCATGATGGTATCACGGAACTCGTGCCACGACCGTACCACAGAAGGGTCACGTTGAATTACCCACCCCGCTTCGCGCGAATCGAAGGCCTTGCGCCGTCTTCGAGGTGAGTCAACCGCCGTGGCCCGGATCCCAATCCCCGCAGGGCGCCGGTCACTGCGAACACTGGCACCTTCGTTGTCGCCGTGTTGCATTTGTTTTAACCATTCCCCTGGCTGGATACAAATGTTGTTTTCTTGTAGCTGGTCAAAGGCCAACCCAGTTTTGATTTGCGCATCCTTTCCACCGCGCGATGGAACAAAGGTGTATTGAGATTGAGAAGCTGAAATAATTGGGTTTGGGTTGCCACTTTCTATGATACCAAGGACATCCCACTTTAGTATCACAGAAAGCAGCCCCTGTTCCGCAACCAGGCCTACTAAGTAGCAACAAGTTGAACCTTTTTGTGCAAAGACCAACCCATTTCGAGGTGCTTACATCCTTGCTGACAGGGTGAGTGAAAGTATCAGATACGGGATTCCTGGACTCACTCCCCAAGTTCTTGGCCTTGTTCTTGTCCTTTTGGACACACAATGACCGTTGCAAGCAAGTTTGAACGTTGGCCAGTCCACTCAAAACGTTCTTTGTTGTTGTTTGGTTGGTAGGTAGGTAGGTAGGTAAGTAGGTAGGTAGGTAGGTAAGTAGGTAGGTAGGTAGGTTGGTTGGTTGGTTGTTTGGTTGGTAGGTAGGTAGGTTGGTTGGTTGTTTGGTTGGTAGGTAGGTAAGTAGGTAGGTAGGTAGGTTGTTTGATTGTTTGGTTGTTTGGTTGTTTGTTTTGCATGCGTGTTTGTGTCCTGAGCAGACCCTTTTCAGCTTGGTTTCCAGGGCCCAAGGGAAGCCCAAAGTGAGTGGACCCCGGCCGGAGCGTTGAGGCGCCGCCGGATGAGATCTGCGATGGCTTGCTGATCTGCGGCTTGCGGCGATCTCGGACCGCGGTTTTTCCGCGTCCGGCGGCGGGGGGCGGGGGGTCGGGCCCCAACCAAATCAGAAGCTGATTGTTACGCTTGCAGATGTACGAACTAACTATTTGGTCAGTTCGGCCCTTTGGAGATAGTTCACCCATAAAGTATGAAGTTCATATATGGACACACACACACACACGCACATGCGCGCATGCGTCTTTGACCAGATGAGGTTTGGGGGAAGCATGCAGCAATCTTTGGCCCATTTGGGAGGGACGTGGCAAGCACTAGATGTCCGACAAAAACAATGGGCAAACCCGAGTTGTCCCACCTCCTTCCATGCGCATTTTGACGGTCGCTCGAATCAGCGCCAGCCCAAATGTAGCAGAGATTTGATTGTGTTCTTCAGGCCATTTCATGTGCTGACAGCGCATGGTTTGCGCCTGCCTTGCGTGTGCTCCGACCTCGATCTGCACCTGCATTGCCTCCATGTGGGTGTATCATTAGGGTGCACAAAAATTCCAAGAACTGGTTAGATTGCATGCGACCACCAACTACCAAGGTATCCAACATTTCATTTCTGGACCAAAGTATCCAACCACCAGGCACCAAGCACCAACCATTTCCGAGTCGGAGTTCGCATGGCTTAATCCGAGGCCCGCACTGCAAGATCACCTCAAAGAGCTGCAGCTCCGGGGCATGCCATGGCCTGAGCTGGACGCTCTTTTCATAGCTGCTCCATTGCTTTAGTCCTAGATGCAACATATTTATTGTTTTGCCCAGATCGACAGGGATCCCCTTTTAAAGGGGATGATTCAGTTCGGGGTGATTCCCTCATTTGCGTGAGAGCCAGCAAGACCAACGCAGGCCCAACTGTCTCAACATGCTGGAACCCGTTTTGGGTGGTTCTAAAGGAACACCCGCAGGAAACAACCCCCATTGTTTAGTGGTCGCCGCTTTGCTTTGAGAACTCCCCGTTCAACTCCACAGTGATACCAAAGTGACACCACAGTGGACCATTGGGTGATTTTGTCACTGTTGAGGCGGAACCTCTGGGATGTGCAACGCAAGGAAGTAGGTGCTTTTCCCGTAGTTATAATTAAGTTACAAATGGTTGACAGCAGGGTTAGGGAGCATATCTGGTTTCCAGCCTGCCAAAGGCAGACTTGAAATCCAACTGCCTATACACTGCCAGGACAAAAGTTGCGCCTCTGTGGTCTTCTTAGCGATCCCTCTCCCCCCCCCCATATTAAATCATTCGCACGGTCGGATTCTCCACACTCCGAAGCCTTTGAAGTATTTCATAGTTTCAAGAGGATGATAGTTGACCATCCCACGCCTGCCACACAAAACGGATTTGGAAATTCGATGCGCGGGTGGCCCACGCAGCTTTGCAGAAACACGTAAGAGGCACAAGCTGTTGTCCTCCTGAAACAGATTTCAACTGTCTGGTGCTGAAAACAACTTCCATTAAACCTCTGAAGCATTCTCGCTGCCCTTTAGGAGGATGAAAGTTGTGCCCTCTAGCAACTGTGTAACAAAACACATGAGCGGGTCGAGTTGGTCAGATTTGCGGTCACATTTTGTTTGGCAGGCGCGGCGTTGTCAAGTGTTACCCCGTTTCAAGTTGTCATGTTTTGAAGGCTTGCTAGTGTGAACATTGACCGCCCCGCGGCGCTCCTTTACTTGAAGGAGTCTTGGTAACACGTGTTATCCTGGTGGTGCGTGTTTCCAGACTTGCAGCATTGTCGCAAAGCATCTTGTTTTTTCTATGTGTTGGCGAAGGCACAAGATCCAGGGTAAACGTCTTGAGCACAAGCCTTTGTACTTGGCAAAAAAGGGGAGTTACCCGTCTGCGACTTGTCACCCATCACCCCTCCCATAACGCAGTAGGGCGAGCTCACCGATTCGGGGGTAGAACGAGTGACAACCCATGGTGTAGGCCCTATACTTAGGGATCCCTCAGTAATCCAAGTATGTCCCAGTTTTGTCCCTGTGGGCTTGCGCGGAGCTCAAACGGAAACCACAGCCGAAGAGTGTCCGGTCCGGGGTTCCATCCTGCTTCCAGCTCAAGTTCAAACCTCTGGGTTTATCCTTCCAGAGACCCCTTTGGAACAACTTTCCTCTTGGGAAGGGAGGGTTCTACGGTATGCACTTCCGTGTTTCCTGGTAAGACCAAGAAATGGGGGGGGCTTCTTTAGCCAAGGCCCTTGCCTTCCCGCTTCGCCCAGACGTCACATCCTCAATGCTGCAGAGGGCTCCCTGCACCGTGCGGCAGGCAGGTTTCAGAGAAGGCTTCAAGGGCTACCAAAGAATATATACTCCAATGCTTTGACTTCATGTCCTACGAATTCTGGCTGGAACTTGTAGAACACCCTTAGAATTGTTTGGTGGAAAGCAATCTCGCAATCTCCATGTGATGTTAAATGAATTTCACCAAAAGGTTCCTCGGTTCACCTTCGACTTCGAGAGGCTCACTGCAAAGCGAATCGGCCCAAGCTGACCTTTGAAAGCGCATGTCAGCCTTTGATTTGGAGCCCCTGTTCCTCTTTAAGGGAACTTCTGGTAAGTTTTATGCTAGGTGGGAGGGTATGAGGCAAGTGGGCAAGCGGGTATTAACCTTGGGCGAATGCCAACGACAGTCGCGGGTCCAGAGACGTACGGTGCCCAGCTGAAAGTCCTTTGTGAGGCCCCGCCTCTCCGACCCATTTGTGTTCTCCTTTTTGCTTATTCAATCAAGTTATTCATTGTTGCTTATACAATGAAAGTATCTCTTCACTAGATAAAACAACAAAACACCCTCTGATTGCGTTTTTGTTTGGGCGTTTTCGCCCTGAAACTCCGAGAGTCTGAGCTGTATTTTGTTTTGCTCGTGATTCTGTCAGCTAGGAATCAAAGGGCGGCCAGACAAGGGGCCCCTGATGAACTTTGTTTTGCTGGCTACAACCCCCTTTCCCGGTTTAGCACCAGGGTGTGGTTGTTCCTGGCTTCGGCCGCTCTACAAAGGCAAAACAATACGTTCCTATCCAAAGAGAGAGCGCAAATTTGGGGCCTCACCACGCACCACCCGCCAGGACTGGATGTGGAATCTGCATCCATGCGGCTCCACGTCTTCGGGGTCGGCGGGGGCGGGGGGGGGGGGGCGCGGCACGGTGGCCTCTTGTAAGTAACACAAAAATACACTGACCACAAGGGAATAGTAGGTGCTGGGCAACACTACGGGTTTGTCCAAATTTGGGAGAACCACTATGAATAGTTGGTGGAATAGTTGGTGTGCCTTTGACTTTCCTTGTGAACCTGCCATCAAACAAGGTACATCCATGTCGACCCTGTCATATTTTGAAGGTCCTCACTTTGGGGTTTGTCCAACCAGAACTTGCCCTTTGAGGGTGGGAGACTCGCCAAATTTCCCACAAAACGGACTCACCAGTTCTCTCCGGTCCTTGGAGAAGCTCATTTTGGCCTTGGCTTCATGGCCCCGGGCGTTTTTGGCGAACCGAGAGGCCGAGGACCACTTTGCGGACGCCTTCGCTACTTGGAAGCTGTTCATCGGAAGCTTTGCGCGCTGACTCAGGTAACCCTGACCCCAAATGGGTTCCGAAAACGGGTTTCAGATTGCACCAAGGGACAAATCATGTATGTAGCATCCTAGAACCCATTATGTTAGATCCCAGTTAGGGTAGCCCAACTAATTGGTTTGGATTTGTGGTTTGAGGATGGCTTGAGGATTTAAACCCCTCATTCTTCCCCATTTGGCTGACACCCAAAGACTTGGTTCCTACCAAAACAGGGTTCCCGCAACAAGACGGGCAGGTTGAGCTAACTCCAAACCCATCTAAGCAAACTTCCGAGGATGAAGGGGGTTAGCCCAAAGCTCTTTGGGCCAAGAAAACAACGTGTTTCGACATTTGGGGAATAAACCCACGGCAAGTGTTGAACTTCCATTTTTGGGTCTTGGCTCGCAAAGGGCAACTTCACAGGAAGTTCCCCCTAAAACAGGATATGTTGACTTTGAATCAGGGTTTGGGCCAAGCCCTTAGACATGTTCCAACCACTATTCTGCTTTTAGGTGACTAGGGGTTGGCTTAGGCGCACATTAACAAGTTAGCAAGCGAGTGGCAAGCTATGTAGGTGCTTGGGGGCTTTGAAGGGGGGCTCGCCAATTCTTGGAACACACCCTGTTAAAACATGTTGAAGCCCAAGTTCCAAAGCATTACCGTAGTTGTTCTTTTGGCTTTCCCACGGCAACCTGCAACCTGGGTTTGGCTGTTTTAACGAATGTGTTTGTCTTGATAGGAGAAGCTACAAAAGGGCAGGGCACCGAGCCTCACAAACGACAGGTACCCCTTTTTGAATGGTTTTGAAGGGAAATCAAAAGGAAGCAACCAGTTTTTGACGGTTCCTCTACTTTTGCACACCCATGAGACCAACGAGGCTGACTTGGCTGGGCGTTTCCGCGCAGCTGCGGACTTTGCAGCGGAGGGTCGCCGAGGGCAAGGCGCCGGGTGCTGAGTTGCCGGGCCACGGGGCCTTTGGCTGGCCAGCCAAAACCCCCGTTGTCAAAATGAGACATGGGACTCGTGTGACCCGTTGTCAAAACCTGTAAAGACTGTTGTTGGATCTTTCCCTGCAAGACAACTCCGTGAAGGCTATGAGCCAGGAAGTTGGGGAGCAGACCCGGGCCCCTGTGAAACCATTTAGGGGAGGTCGTTCTAAACTTCAACCTACGGAAGTTGGTTGCTCTTTGACTTCGATCGGCAGCCCTTGACTTGGGAAATGACTGCTGACCAACAGGGTAGGTGTGTATATGATTATATATATATACACATTCATTCCTTGTGCTTTGCACGCCTAGACCTGAACCAACAGTTCATAAGGCTGTAAACTTTAAACCAATCTTGCTCCAATGAATTGGCTCAAGCACCATTGTTTTCGATCTTTTGCACGCTTGCGATGGCAGTCAGCATGGCAGTTGGTGGCGAAGAGATGATGAGTGCAGAGCAATTTGCTGCATGGTTAGAAGGTCCGTCCGAGCTGCGGACAAGTGGATCAAGCTTTGTCGATCAGCTGAGGCGGAAGGTGGCCGAGCAGCGAGGCCTTTCCAATTTCAGGCAGCTCAGTATTGTCAGCCGGAATGGTGCGTTGACGCCCGACTGCAGCTGGGATACGGTCGGGCCTTTTTCTGTGGTTGTGCGACCTTACACAGATGTTGCCGGCAGGGAGCTTGAAATCTGTAAAGCTGCAGCTGATGGTGACCTGGCAAAAGTCTTGCTCTATTTGGAGGAGCCAGTTGATCCGAACATTGAGGATGCAGATCAGCGCACGCCTCTACATTGGGCGGCCTCGGAAAACCTCCATAGGCAGAATGAAGGAGTTCTGCGTTGCTTGCTGGAGGTCGGCGGCGACTGGAACAAAGAGGACAGTGATGGGAAGACACCTTCGTTCTTGGCTGCGCTTGCTTCATGTTGAAGCTGAGCCGCCTGTGAATCTGGGCAACCACCCACCTCAGAACTATTTGCGACCTTCATGATGACCTACTAATTTTGGGGTGGTGAGTTCTACCTTGGCCAGGTTGCAATTTGCCAAGAGAGGCACCGAGACAAGATGTGCTCGTTGCGTGACGCTGTACGGACAAGGCGGGCAATGGGCTCTCAGCTCTGTGGTGGCTTCGTGAAGAAGTTGTACCTTGGTCTCGCAAGGTGCTGGCCAAAGCTGCTAGCTACTTGGTGCTTGCTGCCATGGTCAGGGGTCTCTATATTTCCCCTGGAAAGGTGTTTTTTTGAACATCACCCTTCACCCCTGTAAGGTGAGGTTCCTTCGGTAGGGCCTGGTGGGGGTGATGTGCTAAGGGGAAATATAGGGAACCCTGACGGTAGAGCACTGAGAAGAGGCTCAACATGTCGCGACATGGAGCGAACAGCACACGTTGCTGCCAAAAGTGGATATGAGAGGCTGAGAGTCGCTGTGAGTCGCATGCCCTTCGGAGGCAAAATCCGCTTGCCCTAGTTCAATCTTTCACCTGGCATTTTAGCCTGGAACATGACACTTCCCCCCAGCAGTGTTGGATTGGATCCCCCCGAGACGGCTTTGTATGAGGGGCAGGTCGGAAACCGAAGCATCCAGAGAGGTGAGAGTTCTCAATGGAGGACCCACCCAAAAGGTGACGTCCTCAGCTTCAGGACACCCAAAAGGTCTCCTCGTGGGTCCCCAAAGTCTCTCACCATGAATTGTGAAGGGATACATGGGACCAGTCAAGACATCACATTCGTGGGGCATGTGCCAAAAAGTGGTTTTCATGTTGGTTTCCCTGTAAACCACCCCAACAAGGTGTACCCTGAAAAGAGACACACCTGTTTCCTGGCTGATTGAGAGGATCCCCCCGAAGCGGCTGCCTCTTAGGTTGTGGTTCACTGCGCCTCCGGCATCTCCCGGTCGAGCTCAGTGTGCATGGCGCACCTCATGATCTCCGAGGAGCCAACTGAAGTGGTCGAGTGGGTTGGTGGGGTGGGGTTGGCTTGGGTTGGCTTGTTTGTTTGTGTGTTTGCGTGCGTGTGTGTTTGTGTGTTTGTGTGTCTGTTTGTTTGTGTGTTTTTTGTTTGTTGATTTGGTTTGGTTTGGTTTGGTTTGGTTTGGTTTGGTTTGGTTTGGTTTGTTTGTTTGTTTGTTTGTTTGTTTGTTTGTTTGTTTGTTTGTTTTGAGCCCACCCTTTTTCATGTGGATTTCAAGCGAAGTCAGTTAAAACAACCCTCATGCACAAATCATAGTCATGGCTGCCTGCAAACAGGTTGTCCACAGCGTGGTGGACAGAAGTGGTACTTTACTTTTGGGGACCTCCCTGTCCGCTTTCATGATTGTTGGAAAGTGGGTACGCACATCATAGTCAAGCCGTCCAGGAGTGTAGTTTTTTTCTTGGAAGAACATGGGGATTTTTTGACATTTGGCACGAGGGTAGACTCACTGTTTTTGTCTATGTTCTGTAGGGTAAAAACACATGTTTACTGCGGCTCACCGAGTTCGCCCCCAAATGCAACCCCAAAAATGCTTTCTGAACCTGCAACTGCCGCATGTATCTCCAAGTTGGGGAACCAACTCACCAGAAAGACACAAATGTGGGTACGTGTCAAAACCCAAAACCCTTAAAGCCGCCCTGGAAAGGTTCCAACTCCAAAAACTGTTGTGTCGGGCCTCGCTTTGGTGCAGGGCTGGCAGCTGAATGCTGCCGCCAGGCTGGGGCCGCCCAAAGCCTGCCGCGGAAGTGGATCGAAACAATGGGGAACCTAAGATACGGCTTTGAATATTAAATGCAGGCAACTGGTGGTGGACATAAATTCAATAGAAGTCCTCCAAGGCGTCCAGAACTGAAATCCATGCCCATGTGAAGAGCAGTGAAGGTGAGCGATATCGGAGTGAGCTCCTGGACTTGCGTCACTTTTTGAGAACACTGTGTCAGTCGCAAACAAAGCGTTCGGACTTGTTGCTGGCCAATCTACTCAGGAAGTGAAAAAAAGGTGCCTATTCTCCCTGTAAAGCGAGTTTCAACATCGCCTTTTGCACTGATTTCTGGTAAGTGTCCTCTTTGGTGATCTGTATTTTTTTTTGGGGGGGGGGACATAATCTAGGGTGTCCGCTTGAAGAGGGCCCCTTTCAAGCAGAGCGTCTTCATATTTCCCCTTTTGGTTGAAGGATCACCTTTGGAGCCCCAGGTGAGTTTCCTTCGCTTCGGGCTGAAAGAGCCGGCGTCTTTTTGAGGCGAGCGTCGGCTAAACGAGGCCGTTTCATTGGAGGAAGATCCAGTACTTTCATAAAGTTAAAGGTTTACTAAGCATGCTTGTTCATAGGTATGCCAGAATCCAGAGTATGTTTTTTGGTTGGGGGCCAGGCAAACTTGAGGTAGAGTTCGCGGAGGACTTTGATCACTTGAGACCTCCCCAATTGAAATGGGCTGCCCCAAAAGGTATCCCCAAAAGGTGTAAACCTCCAAGAGATGGAGTTTGGGGGTTCCATATCAGTTTGACAATTTGTTAATTTAATAGGGAACCCTTGAAAACTGCTTGGTGGGCACGTGGAGGAGTGTAACGTCCACAATTTGCTTTTTGCTGACAGGATGGTGTGCTTGGCGAGACCCTTTGCGCGGCCCAGCGGGGGACGCAGGGACCCTCGCCTGTCGCATCACTGGAAGGAGCAGGAACGTGTGCCTTCTACCATTCACCATTTCCGTGCTTTTTTGGGAGCTCCCCCCTCCCGCCTGGCTCGTTTCCGCAAACAGTCTTGTGCCAGTCACTGCGTTGTATTGCGCCAAAGGACCCACACAGACAAACAAGGCTGTGCCCACTTAGAGATCTTGCCAATGCTCGCGAATGGGGCAAGAGAAGTCGATGGACATATGGGCCTGCTTTGTTTGCAGGTTTAGAGGGAAACCAAAAGGAATGCCATTTTCAGGGTCCACGCCCCTATTTCAACACATGCCCACATAGGACGCATGATCATGGGCTCTAGTGTGTGGATCTCCCTTTGGCTCGACCCCTTTTGCGGCAGCACAACATGCAATCCAACCGGTCAGTGTGAGGGTTGTGCTAAAACTACGTACCATAAATATATCGAATATTGAACGAATGAATGTCAGGCCCCTAAGTATGAGTTGGTTCCTTTTTACGATACTGTGGATGAACAAACTCCTGCATACAGTTTGTAGGTCGTTTATCTCGATATTTATAGAGCTTCGTTCATCCCAGCTGCTGCGAAGTGGACTTTGTCCATCCACAGTATGGATAGACATTTCGCCAATGGCTTCGACAAGGATCACCCAGCTCATGAGCACTCCCCTCGGGACCAAGGGAGAAGCGGAAGGCCCTTTCAATGGCAGCCCCGTTTTAAAGACCCTAGGCATGGTGAGAGTTGGTCGCATGGGATTTGGAGCCCCCAGAATGGCCTTTGGTTTCCTTAGATATTCCCCAAACACCCCTGTCAAAAGGCATGACCTCAAAACTAAAATAGCCTGAGAGAAACAAAGCAGCGACTGGTTAGAAGACCTTGACTTCCCTTCCCCCCTTCAGTATTTGCACTTTGGTGGTTTGTGATGTTTCTCGGTTGCACAGGGAGCCTTGATAGTCCGAGTTAGACAACTAGCACGAGGTCAGGGTTGGGCAATTGTAGTTCTGAAAGACCCTTGGGGACTGTAAAGTGATAATCCAGACATCCGGTGGTGCCCATGTTTCCTTGTTTTCGCTTGGCGTCCCTTCAAGATCAATCAGCCTAAAGATGCATGTCCTTTGTTCCCTCGGCCACTGGAGGTCTGAGACAAGCTGGCCATGGGGGATGGGAATCCACCGCTTTGTTAGCAAATATATGTATATATATATATATATCTATAACACCAGCGAAGCTTAAGGATAATTGTCCTTTCCAAGCGGGAGTGTAAAATTGATTGAGTGAACACAGGACACAATGTTCCCATGTGTTTTGCCTTTGGGTTGTTCTTGTGAATCTGGCTATCAGTCCGGCGCACTTTTGTCTGTGCGCTTCGAGTACAAAGCGGCTTCCGGATCCGCTCCTAATCTCAAACCTCAAGCAAGGGGCCTCAAGTGGCTACCCTCAATCTGTTTTGGAAAACCTGCACTCCTCCCCTTTGTGTCCGGGAGGACTCAAATGACAAAAGTCGGCAGTCAGTGCTGCCTCGCGAGCCTCTCACGTCATCCGAAGAACGTGTTCAGCTCAAGCCGCTCATAGGAGTCCACGCGGAAACCGGCCCGCGTCTCTCATCATCTCTTCATTGTCCTGCGTTATTCCTCCCTGGCAGAATCTGCACGGCTGCAAGGGTCGAAGTGGAGCCTGTCCAATGCCGGCGCAGTGAATAGTCGCGTGCAAGAAGCCGTCATCTCCTCTCCAGCTCCTGGCCCCACGAACTCGCTGCCTGTCTCCTCCCATCCAGCATCTGGAACAAGGCAAAACCGCCCGCATTCCGCGAACTGTGGCGTTTCGCAACCCGTAACAGTTGCGGCGCCAATGTATCTTGTCACCCATTCCGGTCAAGTGATATACCTCGACCGCTTCAGGCTCAGGTTGCAACTCCCGCCACCGCAGCTGCTCCATCACCCGCAATTCCTCCCGCCAGCGTGCATTCAAGCGTTCGTCCTCCGCATCCGGTTCCACTGGCCTAGGCGGAGGTTGCTCCACAGCTGGCTGTTCTGGTTGATCAGCGTCTCCCCCTCGGCGCCTCCTCATTGAACTTGCCCTCGAGGGATTCCCGCTTCCCGAGCTGGAAGACCTGGCCGCCGAAGTGCTCTGTGTTCTCGGCACCTCCACGACTTCTTCCTCACTTTCCGTTTGGGTGCACTGCTCCACACCTCTCACTCTCAATCTTCTCATCCTCAGACAGATGTCCGATGCCACTTCGTGAACCAAGCGGTACACCACAATCGCCACCACTGCGATCACCAAGACCACCACCGCAAGGTCAATCTTCTCCTCCTCCGGCTGTTGATTCCCTTGTGCCCTGCATCCTGTGATCATGATCAAGATCACCAGCAGCTTGATCCACTTGTCCACCTCCGGCTGCATTACCACGGCCTTGTTCAGCCTGCTTTGTTCAGCCTCTTCTCGCATGGCCTTCAGATTCCACAAGGCACACAACTCCTTGATCCTCGCTGGGCCCAGTGGCTTTGTGCCAAGATCGGCCAACATATGTTGTCCAGGGCAATGGCGTAACTCCCAATCCCCGGCTCTGATTCGCCACCGAAGATGAAACGCTCGAAGCCGGAGATGCCGCGTTCGCCAGGATCCCGTCACGTCGGTGGCAATCGCCACCGCTGCTGCGTTGTCAGACAGCAGCATCTTCTTGAAGTCGTCCAGCCCCAAGGTGTCCGTGATCAGCGCTTCAACACTGTCCCCAAGGATCACGCTGTCAATGGCCTCGATCAACTCACATTCCGCCGTGGATAAGGCCGGAAACGCTTGCTTCCCTGCTTTCCACGCGATGACCGTGCCGTTCCACGACACCAGGGAGCATCCTTGGCTTCTTTCCCCAAGTGGGGCGAAGGAGGCATCAGCGTATGCCTGAAGTCCTGCTGCTCCATGGCCGCTCCAATGCCGTCCAGATTCTCCTGATACCCACAGCCCCCAGTCCTTCGTTGAGTCCAGGTAGCCCAGGATATAGCCCGCAGCTCTGATGACCCACTTCGGGTTCTTCGACACCATACTGCATAGTCGGCTCATGCTATAGAGGAGGTCGGGCCGTGTTCTCGTCATCAACCACAAGATCTCGCCCGTCACCTTCTGTGCCTTTGCGAGATCCGTCATCGTGTGGTTGCCGATCGTCTCCTCAGCTTCATCCGCCATTTCCTTGGACATAGGCGCCTTTGCTTTCTTCACCTCGTCCTTGTGCCGGGTCAGCAGTTCCTCCACGTAGTCCTGCTGGTGTAGGAAGATTCCCTTCTCCTCCTTTTTCAGGTTCATTCCCAGAAATCGGATCTGATTCCCGGTCTTCAGCACCTCCGGCACGCTCGTCTCCCATTTCTCCGCAATGATGGCCTCAAACCTTTCTCGCACGGCCTCCTCCGCCGCAGTGAGGACATCATCGACGTAGATGGTGACCAGTCCCGCCAGGATCTCCTCCGCGCCTCGGATCTCCAGGATGCGCCACAAATTCTGTTCTGCAGCACACTGATCCAACTTGTAGTAGGCGCCGTTGACCTCCCACTGGACCGTCACGAGCTCCGCGTCACGGTGGTCCGACCACCTTCTCGGGCTTTGACGAAGCCCATACATGGCTTTGTCTATCAGCCATAGTTCTCCGGGCTCTGCGTAGCCCATCCTGACCATGATCGCCGGCGGTCGCATCGCCACCAGGTTCTCCGGCTCCTTTTCACCATGAAGATCTGCATTGAGGAATGCAGACTTGATGTCCAATGCGGACATCGTCCATTTCCTCTCCATGGCGACCTTCACCTGCAAGCGGATCGCCGTAATGTCCGTACCACCTGCAAAGGTGTCTCCTTCCGCCTCCGAATTCTGGGCGACATAGTTTCCGCACACCACCAACCTGGTCTTCCGCCGCGAGCTTCCCGCTTTCACGCTGAAGATTGCCTTGCCCGGGACCACCGTCAGCTTGTTGCCCTTCTCCTTGATCAGCTTCGCGGCTTCCCCAGGAGCCAATCGCCGCAACGCCTTCTTTTCTGTCATCAGCGAGTCCAGCTCCATCTTGATCGACGTTGCCCAGGCTTCCTTGTCCGCGATCACCTCATTCGTGGAGACCATCTTTGTATGCAGGACCTTCTCTGCCTCCTTGTGGTCCGGCACGGTCTGCTTCAGGTTCTCCTCTTCTTCCTTCAGCTTCCTCACCATCTTGAAGGTGACCTCAGCTGCGTCTTCTCCATCTTCCAACATCCTTTCTTCCTCCTCCATGATGAGGTTCCGCAGCAATCGAATCCGCTCCGCAACCTGTTCACCTCCTCCATCATCCATCCTGCTCGGATCGCTCGTCTTCATCCTCAGTCGTCTTCTCACACGCAGAGCTTCATCGAACAGAGCTTCCCCATCAGGATTCTCTTCCTCCTCTCGTCCTTCTGCTCTCGGGGCTTCCCCTTCTCGCAAGCCTGAGAGAACCTTCGACACCGCCACCACCTTGTTGTCACAGTCCAGCTTCACCGCATGACCGTGGGTGATGTCATAGAGCGGGGCCAGGTATTTGCCTCGCTGATTCTTCGCCTCAAAGGATTTCTGCTTCCAAGCTCTCTTTGGTACCACAACCTCCTCTCCGAATTGGTACTTCGGATGGTCTCCGGTCTGGTCGAACTTGAAGCGCACCTCCGAGACGTAGCGGGCGATGCAGGGCCATCACTTTGGTTCCCATCGTGATGCTATCAGCACCCTCCTCACCATGGATTTGACGACCCCAACTGCGGCCTCCGCCCTTCCGTTCTCCTGCATCTGGTCCGGTGTCCTGGTGGACTTTCTAATGTCCCTCAGTCGGCACCAGCTGGCTAGTTCCTTGCTCATGAACTCGCCTCCTTTGTCTGAATGCAGTCTCAGCACCAGGTGGCCCTCTCTCCTCAGTCTGATATAGACCTCCTGGATCGCCGCCAAGACCTCCCGCTTGTCCTTGGACTTCAGCGGGACTGTCATGTACAACGTCTTCAGCGGGTGCGGTTCCTTCTGGATTTCCGGAATCACCGGCTGCTCCTCCTCCTCTCGGGCTCCTTCCACATTAAAGCCTTCTTCTTCCTCCTGCTCGCCCTGATCCTCCTGTTCCTCCACCGGTAGTAGATCTTCTCCCTCGCCTGGTTCTGCAGCAGGAAGTTCCTCACCTTCCTCGGTGTGGATCTGTGGCCATGTGAACGCAGCCACGAGCAGGTACCTTCGGTCTTGGACTCCATCCACATCGATGCCCTTGATGAACGGTCCACTCAAATCCACGGAGAGGACATTCCCGGCTGGATGTCGTACCCTTCGATGTGGCCTGTCCTTGGCTGAGGCTTCCTGACACACTCGGCAGTCCCGCCGAAACGGCAGGTGCCCCAACTTCACATGCTCTTCCCACGACAGGGCCTTCACCTTCGTTCTCGACTCCCCGTCCACCTCCTTCCGAAGGCACCTTGCGAGCTCCCGCATCATCCCAGGGGCCCATCGAGCCAATGCCTTCGAGGAGCTGAGCTTCTCCTCATCCGTCATCATCCACCTCGGCTTGTCCATTTCCTGTTCTTGCCCTTGATGACCTCCTTGATGTAGCTTGCAGATGCCTTTCTCGGGGCCTCTGAAGTCCATGGTGGTCCCGATCGTCGTAGGCTTCGCCGCTCGCCCACCCCAGTCACCTTGCAAGAACGTTACCCTCTTGAGCTCGTGGAGCTTCTCCAGGGCTTCCCACTCCGGCGTCCGCCACCACGATGCGCACCTCGGCTCCGCCTGCGGTTCTGCCGGTTGCTCCAGGAAGAACTCCACAGCGCCCCCTTTTTCCTCCCTGGCCTTTGCCGTGAGGTCCGCCAGCAAGTAGACCAGGATGAAGCGAAACATGAGCACGTCATCCTCGTACACGATAGCTTCTTCTCCTTGATCCATTCCCGGCAATCCCCAGGGATGTTCCACCGTTCTCACCGGTCGCGGTTTGGCCCTGTTGAGCAATGGGAAGAACCGCAGCACTGATCGCGTCCTGCAATTCGGGCCCCCCACCACTGCCTTGATTCGGTCATCCAAAGCCAGCCGCACCAAGCCACCCATGAGCTCGTCGTCCATGAGGTCGTGGCTGTTATCGCGGAGGATGTCATACTCCAGGATGTCCCTTGGATCACCTCCTTGCTCTTTATAAGCCCGGGACAAGTCAAATCCCTCCTCCGGGCCTGCAAACAAGTGCACGATCGCACCTCCCTTTTTCTCAAGCCTTCTCCTCCGGCTCCTATTCAATCCCAGAGGTTTCCAGTCCTCCGCCGGGTTGACCATCAACTTTTCCTTGATTGCCTCCGGCACACCGTCGAACACCGGGTGCGTCTCCACCACCTTCTTGATGAAGTCCACCTCATCCCGCTTTGACAGCGCCTTGACCCTGTAGCGGTTCACCCCCTCAAGCTCCTGGATCAAGCTGAGGGCGAGTTCTCTCGGCAACTCCGGGCAGCCTTGACTCATCACCACCGGTAGACGTCCTCGTCCAGGGTGCACCACCGCACATGTCTTCCCGCTCCACTTGACCTGGCAATTCAAGTCCTTCGTGAGCATTCCCATGGGGATGATCGGCTGTATCCGCTCGTCTTCCGCAACCAGGGTTCCTCCCAAGGTGACCTTCAGGCGGTACGTCTCTCCAGCCGCCAGCTCTACGGTCTTCTCCTCATAGTCCGAGGTGTCCTCGCCCTTCATCATGGGCCTCAGCGGGTGCGTTGCTCCTGAATCCACCAGTCCGCGCATCCCACCAATCTCCATCTTCGACAACCTTACCTGTCGAACCCGCATCTTTTCTCGCATGCCGTCCAGCTGCTTCTGCAGGTCCATCAGCTTCTTCTCGTCGTCCTCCGGTCCAGTCTTGCCTGTCTTGACGTTGATGCTCCTGAGCATTTTGGTCGCCTCCTGGAGCACGTCCTTCATTGCGTCCGTCTCTTTGTCGCCCGATGCCGAACTCGCCGCTCCCGGTGAATCCTCTTGCATCGCTGCCGACGTAGTCGCCCTTGGAGTCGTAACCTTCTGGCTCTCCGCAGCGACTTCCTTCTTGACTTCCTCCTCCGCGTTGACCTTCGCCGCCTTGGGCTTTCGGTCCACGTTGCTCTTGATCGCCACGGGGCAGTCCTTTCGCATGTGCTCGCTCGCCCCGCACGACCAGCATCTCATGCGTTCATCTTTCTGGTCATGGCTCCAACGGCAGCCACGTCCTCTCCTGCAGCCCTTTTCGGTAAGGAAAAACTTGCAGGGTTTCCCACCTTCTCCAGCGTTCTTCACCTCATTCTTGGAGTCCACAGCCTCTGCCTTCTTGATACGGGTGTCCGTGGCCTGCGCCTTCCCCGCTGGGGCCTTGACCTCCTTCTCCAAGTGGGCGATCGCTTCCACCTCCGACAAAACGTGCTCCGCGTACTTCTCCACTGCCTCGTGAGAGGGGATGGAGTCCAGCTGGAGCGAATTCCTCGCCAGGGCCATCTTAAACGAGAGCTCCGGCTGCATCTCCACCACTTTCTTCACCATCTTGCTGAGGGAGCGGGCCAGTACCGTGGGGTCCGGAATGGTCACCCCAAGTTCCTGTGCCCTCTGCTTCCACCTCATCCATTTCCTCAACCCAACCACCAGCGATGCCAAGGAGTCCACCTCAGGGGGACTTTCCAAGTTCTTCAGGATGACCGATTTCTCCACCAGTCCTCCCGGCTGGTAGCTCGCCATGAGCTTGCATAGAATCGCATAGCAAGTCATGGACTTCGTTGCCACCATCTCTTCACGAGCTCCGTCAGGGAGAGCGCGAAGAAGTAGTCCCACAGCCCGCCTCTCCAGCCTCCGCCATTTCGGTTCTTGGAGCTCCGGAGGGTCCTTCGGCTGCAGCTTGAGTCTTTCCAGCGGCGGCGTAGTCTGATACCTTCCGTACCACATCCTCGCCGATTCCACCACCTTCTGCCACCATTGCTGTGACGATTCACTGAGGTCCGCCATGATCGGCTCCAGGACGCAAATCCAGTCTCCCAGGTCGATGGGAGCACTCTCCGGCTTATACTCCACAAGCTTCGGCAAATCCGTTGTGACATTCTTCACCGTCTCGCTCGTGTCATCGCCGTGGTCCACCTTCTTCTTGGTGTCCAACATCTGCTGCTGCATGTTCTGCATGCCCTGCACGATCTTCAGCATGATGTCCAGGGACTTGTCCTTCGGGCCCGTCGGCTCGTCCTCACGTAGCTCCGAGGATTCTTCCTCAGGATCAGCAGGTTCACCTCGAGTTCCACGGCCTTCAGGGGTTCCATGTTCCTCAGGGGTGGCAAACCTGTCACTCTGATCACCTCCTCGAGTAGCCTCCACCTCCGGCGGTTTCCAGTTCTGCTGCATGTCCTGAACTTGGCTGAGACATTGCCCCACCTCCTGATGTAGCCTCCGATTATCCGCCAGGATCTGTGCCATGTAGTAGCGCATCTCCTGCATCGGATCTGGCCATTGAGCATGCCGTCCTGGTTCAGGTAGTCCCGGCTGTTGCAGCGTTCCTTGATCTTGCCATTGAGCAAGCCGTGAGCCTTCAAGATGTCCCCCAGGTCCAAGAAGTACCAGCTGCGGCCCCAGTTCTTGCCGTTGAGCAGGCCGTGGGCCTTCAGCATCTCCCGCTGGTCCTGGTAGAGCAAGATGTTGTGCTGCCAGCGCCAGCTGCCTTTCCACATGCATGCCCTCATTGGACCGCTGGATGTAGCCCTCAAAACCTCCATGACCTGTTGCAGCTCCCGTTGCGTGAATGAGCGGAGCTTCGGCTGTCCACTCATCCAACCTTCTCATCTGCTCCGGAGTGAACAGCTCGTTCTCTGCCGGCCCAGGCTGAATCGACGATGGCTCCCCCTGCGGCCCTCCAGGCCATTGGGTCGAAGCTGCCGCCTCAATCAACCCATCCGGCCTGGCTATCAGGGCAGGTTCCTCCACCTCCTCCACCACTGGGCCGACTCGGCCTCCAGTTCCCTTTCCGTTGTTCTCCAGGGTGGTCCTTCTCCGGGTCCTCCCTGTGTCAGCGCCATCCATGGCGCCAGTGTCACACCGCGTGACTTGGGCTCATAACCTGTGAATCTGGCTATCAGTCCGGCGCACTTTTGTCTGTGCGCTTCGAGTACAAAGCGGCTTCCGGATCCGCTCCTAATCTCAAACCTCAAGCAAGGGGCCTCAAGTGGCTACCCTCAATCTGTTTTGGAAAACCTGCAGTTCTAATTGAATCCTCAGGCGTTATGCTAGTTAATGGTTTCCCGTGTTGCGGTGGTGTCCCGAGAAATCCCCCCCCGTTTTGAACATCCCCAGATGGGTCCTGGTGTGGACCCCTAGAAAGCCACCCAACGAAAAGCGCGACATAAGACTCATAGAACTTAGAACCATCCATCAACCCATTTTAAGCGGGTGCCCCCTATTCTGAAACCAGAGACCCCGTTTGCTTTGGGTGGACAAAGACCTTCTTGTAAGATCGCTTGGAGTTGCGGACCAGGCCCTGCCCTATGGCGCCAGCTACGTTGGCTGGAGGACGTCGTGTTTTCGTCCCAAAATATGTGGCAACATAGGGCTTCGGACCTGTAAGACTCCCCCAACAAAATGGCTGAATGTCCCTTTGGCTTCCTTCAAACAAGCCCAAACAGGGTACCGAGCCTCAAACGACACGACAAACCCAACTGGGTGTGTCCGACATTGGGTTGCGGGGTTGCTTGATTCGAGCCGTTCCTGCCTTTTCGACTGTGACGGTGTTGTTCCGATGTTGCTTCCGCGAGTTTTTCGGCCTTGGTCATGATGTGTCAATCCCGTCGGTTCTAATAAGTGAAGCCTACACGTACACGATCTTTGGATCTGCGAGCCCGACATAGGTTCTGGGAACCAAGCTCTTTCATCAGAGTATGTCACGAAGCATTCCCTAAGCGGTGGTGCCTGAAAGATCCGTTGTGATCATTATGGCATTTGCGACCCAGAGTCTCCGAATTCATTGTTTGAATATGGGGTTATCTCTTAGACAGTTCGAAGTGCCTGTCATGCGCCGAGTATTGAGTAACCAGGCGTTTTGCAGCATGGTCGGTAGTATCCTACCTTCACAAGCCATTATTGCGCTTTCAAATCTCAAAGTACAAGTAATTCAGAGGATATGGGACACCAATCGCCGACCAGGCCGGGATAGGTTGATCTTCCCTTGCCAGTTCCTTAGGGTGCCCGTCCCCCCTTCCCATGTTTTCTCCCCTGCTAGCTTCTCAGGTGTTTTCCCTTACCAGCTCCTCAGGTGGAGCTGGGGGTCTTTTCTTTTCTGCAAGTCCCTTCGGCCTTGGTCGTGATGTGTCAATGCTGTCTGGTTCTAACACGGGCCCGACATAGGTCCTGGCAACCAAGTCCTTTAATCAGAGTGAGGGTGTGTTTGTGTGCGCACGTGCGCGCACCGCGTGTTCGTGTGCGGGTTTTTGTTTTTGTGTTTGTTCGGTTGGCTGGTTCGTTGGCGGCTGACTAGTTTGTTTGCTTGCTTTTTTTTCTCGGTTGCTTCTTTGTTTGTTTGGAAGGGCTTCAATGGCCCCTTTTTGGTGTTCCACAGCACCTACACCAGTACCCTCCAAGGGAACGTGGTTCTACACTGTGGATATATACACCACCTTCGCCTGGCGGTGTATAGTAATATAGTGACTTGGGGATAGTGGAAAACCATCTTAGACAAACACATCCCTCGCAACCAGAAGGAGCCACGCATCATGCCAGCCTGTCATATCCTTCGCAGCTTTTGGCTCGGATGCCTCGCTTGAGGGCTGGTCACTTTGATGCAAGGGTGCCGCATAGTGCACGGTTGGAACGCCCTCAAGAAACAGGTTGTGACACATGGCGTCCATCTCGCACAGGAAAACATGAAACAATGAAACACCCAACCGTGGACCCAACCACCGCATTTGCTAGAAGCTCAACCTAGACGCATGGAGCCCAGACATTGGCAAGCAACCCGTTTGAAATCCAATTTGAGGAGTCCAGTATTTTCGGACGCACCCAAATTTAATGATAGACTGTCCAACGGCAAACATGAATTTATTGATCTAGTTCTATTGGGTTACCAAAGGTGTTCCCTTCATAGCTGCTCTCAGCAAGGGTAGCGGCAAAGAGGTATATAGTATCTTAAAAAGGGGGACTCCCAAAATGGATGTTGGTTTTCCTCTTGGTCTCCCTTTCAACCACACCTAAAGATAGGTACCATTGACAATGGTGCAGACCCAAATCGGATTGGCCCAGCCTCCCCAAATTTGCGCTTCGAAAAAGCAAATTCAGCTCCAGAAGAGGGGAAGCCACAAAGCCACCTGGTATGCTATTCGAAGGGGTTGCTTGACGCTGGCAGCATGGAGCTGGCTGGAGAGGTTCAGGCTCGCGGCTTTAGTGAGAGAGGACGGGTGCAGGGCTCTGACCAGGCAAACCATTTAAGCTGAAAGAGTCAAGGTAGTCTTAAGCCTGAGGGGTTGCTGATGGTTTCCTTTTAAGCACCAAAAGCGGTGCGATCCAATGTCTTTTATCGTGGATGATTTGGGTATGCAAGCTACCTCTTTCATGAAGGTTGCTTTCTGGTCGTTGAAGATGTTGAAGTTATTACAAATAGGCCCAGGTTTCATTCCAGGTAGACGCTTACCCATATGTTCCCGTTAGTCAATTACACAACATCTGAGATTGTTTCTACCCTGAGGCAATCAAAAAGGGCAGTCCTGAGGGAATGGCCAACTCCATTTGGTCAAGGACACCTTTTGGTGATTCACACATGCGGAAGACGAGCAAATTAAGGCAGGTCTCCGAGTCTCACTCAGCATGGAGACTGTTTTCCGCTGTTCCATGTTCGAAAGACGCCCGCCCACGTGCATGTTGTATTGCGGATAGGATCTTTGCTGAGGTGCGGACCTGTGTTTCCCTTTCAAGAGCAAGCGAAAGGACACCGAGTTTTACGATAGTCTTGTGTTATCAGTTGCTGATGTGGGTATGACTTTGTTGAGGCAAACATGTTTGAAGCTGCTTTACCGGAAAGACAAAGGGAAACCGAGTACCTCATCAGCCCATCTGTGGTGACTGTTCGTTGCCGGGTAGGGCAACGGTCCAACGGCAACCAGCCCCCCTTGGGCTTCTCGTTCTGTTCAACTCCTATCGGTTGTCTTAATGATAGCAAATTGCTGGTGGGTCCAAAATGAAGTTTGTGTTTTGATTCTGGCCCCACAAAGGATCCAGGGTGCCCTTTGATTGGTTCGGCTACAACCTGCAGACCTGTTTCCGACTGATTGATTGGGTTACAACTCCCTTATTGGGTTAGAATTGCCTAACCCGCGCTCGCAAAAACGAGCATAAGGTGTATCTAGTTGTCTCTTTGAGACCCATGGTGTTATACCAACCGCTTTTGGAAGAACATCTTATTTTGTGCGAGAAACGCATAACCGCAGTTAACCACTTGAGTGAGAAACTTGACTCAAGCAACCCCATGCAAACGCTAGAAACACATGGTTTCCTCCCCGCGGAAGGTGCGCTCGCGCCCATCTCCTCCTGTCCATCTCCGCTGCTCGCTTCCGCTCGGACCGCCTGCCTGGCGCAGGAGGTCGGGAGCGCGCGCCTGGGCACCGGGGAGAAATGACGGGTAGTTGAGGTTTGGTCAACATTTCCAGGAACCTATGGTTTTCATTTGGGAGGGTGATGGCAGGACTTTTCAGCATTCCAATGTCCTTTGTTGGGAAGCAAGTGGTTTTGACCTTGACTCATTGGGGCTGCCAAGTGTGTGTGTGTGTGTCTCAACTTTTGTGCGTTTGGCTGCGTTTCCCAGGGACAATCACTTCATTCCAGTTGCGTCCCACGCCGGTCCCCTCTGCAAGAGGCTAGGATGAGAGGCAGAGGGGTGGCTTCACTGCTCTGTGTGAGATCCTGGGGTAAACTCATTACTATTCACTAAGCAACGTAGCCCAGGTCATCTAAGCAGGTTTCATGCAATTGGGCCCATCTTTTGAAGAAGGGCGAGCTCACCTTCTGGATCCCTTCGTTCAACTTGGCGCAGAACTAGTTTGATCTGCCTGATGTCACGGACCCTACAGCACCCCAAAAGCCTCCAACGGTTAAGGCCTCTT
>CAUJNA010000391.1:369398-426898 GCA_963377175.1 Effrenium voratum | reverse complement strand
CCGCGGCGCGCATTCCGGGAGGCGCCCGGGCATGTTCGTTGGTTTTTCAAGGGAATCCCAACAAGGAACACTACCCTTTTCAGGCCATGTGCCTTTGGTCTCTTCGTTGGTTTCCCGATTCCCCTTTTCTAGTCCTATATTCTGTAATACAGGGTTGCTCCGACACCTACAAGATGCAAACCACCTTTGGGTGGAGCATTGGTCAACAGCTTCCTTTGGTTTCCCGGGGGCCAAATGCCAGACAAGTCCAGACGTAGAAGCCCTTAGGGCCTGGAGGGGATAGCCATGGACTCCATAGACGGAAAGCGATGTTCAAACAAGTGCTTGACCGCCCAGAAACGCCCATGGCCAGCCCTCCAAATGGCTTTTGGCAGCTCATGTTGGTTCCCGGCTTTTTCAATTGACCCCAACAGGATTCCAGGGTTATCTCCTTAAAACTATGGTACGTCAATCTTGCTCCCAAATCAATTGGCATGTTCCCACGTTCTGAGACAACCTCAGTCAAAATACCAGCTGCGCTGGTTGGCTGCAGAGGTCCCTCACCCAACGTCTCCCGCCCACCCCTCCCACCCCTCTCCCACCCCCCTTCCGCCCACACCCACCCACCCACACCCACCCACCCACACCCACCCACACCCACACCCACCCACACCCACACCCACCCACACCCACACCCACCCACACCCCCACCCACCCACACCCACACCCCCACCCACACCCACCCACACCCACACCCACACCCACCCACACCCACACCCACCCACACCCACACACTCACACCCACACCCACCCACACCCACACCCACACCCACCCACACCCACCCCCACCCACAACCAAACCCACACCCACACCCACACCCACACCCACACCCACACCCACACCCACACCCACCCACACCCACACCCACCCACACCCACCCACACCCACACCCACACCCACACCCACACCCACACCCACACCCAACCCCACACCCACCCCCACCCCCACCCCCACACCCACCCACACACCCACCCACACACCCACACCCACCCACACACCCACCCACCCCACCCACACCCCCACCCACACCCACCCACCCCACCCACCCACACCCACACCCACCCCCACCCCACCCACACCCACACCCACCACCCACACACCCACCCACACCCCACCCACCCCCCCACCCCCACCCCCACCCACCCCCACCCACCACCCACCACACACCCCACACCCCACCACACCCACACACCCACCCACACCCACCCAACACCACCACCCCACACCCCACCCACCCACCCACACCCACCCACCCACCCACCACCCACCCACCCACCCACCCACCCACCCACACCCACCCACCCACCCACCCACCCACCCACCCACCCACCCACCCACCCACCCACCCACCCACCCACCCACCCACCCACCCACCCACCCACCCACCCACCCACCCACCCACCCACCCACCCACCCACCCACCCACCCACGGGCAGAGTCATCTGCTCAGCTCCCGCTACCTCGCTCTTTGCGACGGCGGGGCCCTCGGAAGTCGAGCCAGACGTTGCGCGGCCTTGTGTGCAGGCCGGTCGCTCGACAAGCGCACACACACACACCACACCACCCACCACCCACCATAGCACGCGTGCGTGCGCTCTGCACGAGGCGCAGTCTCAAAGCGAATCAGACTAAGACTGCATCCCCGGCTTTTGCACTAATTCTCGTAGAAGCGCGGGAGGAATGACAAAAACATCGCATTTGCGCTGTTTTCTGCATAGTGGCCCCGGCCCCGCTTGCGCAGAAACCCCGCTCACTTGTTTCCAGGGGGCCTTTTTTTCAGGGTTTGAGCAATGCAGGCGATGCAAGGGACCCTTGCAAGGGATGCAAGGAATGTTGGAAAGCTCAGATGCTGGTGATGCAGGAATGCTGGGGATGCTGGTGAAGTTGGCGTACAGTGTCTTTCAGGAGCTCGTTACCAGGCCAAGGATGCCGGATGCCGGGATATGTTTTGGGGTCCAAATGTTTGGGCTGGCCTGCGCGCAGGTGATGCAGGCAAAGACGAGGAAGAGCTTGGGGTGCAACCGTCAGCGGTATACCCTACGGGTACTGTCGCCCTCGCTCTTCGAGCCCGAAGACACACAGTGCAGCTGGATTTTGGAAACCCACAGTTTGTTGGGAGTTGTCCCAGTTTTTTCAATGTAGGAGAAACACTTGGATGCCCCAATGCTGCATTCACCGCTTGTTTCACTCGCGAGTCAGGCAAGAAGGAGTCTGTCCCTAGCTGGAGCCACGAGCGCTTGCGAGCAGAGGGCAACGTGGCATCACCAAACGTGAGGTTCGGTCCGTAAATGTCTCCACAAAAGTCGCATGTCACCCACAAAACCGGGGCTGAGCGCGATGCTTTTCTTGCCATAGGACACGGGCGTTCCCTGGAGCGAACTATCAGAGTTTTTTGGACGATTTGGACCGACTTCTTTCAATTTGGTATATGAACATGCGCTTTACATACTGAATATCTAGTTGGTCAGTATGAGTTTCCCAAGGCCAAAAACTGATAAACCCACACCAATAGCACATGGAAATTTCCTACTACAGTCGTACAACTGCTAACGCTTGACCAAGGGCATCTATTGGGGAGGTTTTTTGGAAAGGGCGGTCGGTGGCTGGTGCAGCGTCTGACTTGACCTTGTCTCAGTTGCAACCAAACGGAACCGACAACAAACTGAAGCCAATTTTCTAGTTTCTGCTTGGAACCCGCTTTGTGTTTGTCGGGTATCCACCGAACATGTGTCCAAAAAGCGGTCAAGGGGATTGCGCCTTTTGAGCATTTCCAGTAAAATCGAAAATATAGGGACCCCGGAGAGAGTTTGACTGTCGGAGGCCGTTCCATTTGTTTTGGTGCGAATCGTGCTGAACTGACCAACCTTGCGGCCAGAACTGGGCTCCAGTTTTTGTTTTTTGTTTTTGTTTTCCGAAAATGTCCCCTTTCTGGAAGGATCGAACATTACAGTTGCATGCGCTAGCATACCACGTTGGCATGAACAACTGGTTGCGAAATTGGTAGCTGCTAGTTGGCAAGCGACCAACAGTTCTACTCCTCGCTTTGTGCGGTGTGTTTCTCAGAGCACTGGGATGTTTGCAGGGTTGTTTGGATAGAGGGTTCCCACCCCCACCCCACTGAGGGGGCCCCAACTGGTTTCCACATGGACAGTGCAAGTGCGCCTTAGAAGCGAAGAAGTTTCGGAACGACAGATTTTAACTCGTTGGATTTGCAGTAAGTGTTGCTTACAGGTTAGGTGGGTGGAGGACTGTAGAGCTGAGCAACAAGCCACGGGCTCAGGGCCCTCACCCCTAGCAGGCTCAATGAATCCCAATCCCTCACAGCCCTTTGCTTCAACAAAAACCGCTGGCGAATGGATATGGCTGCCCGGGCGTGGGGGTGTACGTGGTGGATTCCCGAGTATATATTCCGCAAGCAAGCAAGCAAGCAAGCAAGCAAGCAAGCAAGCAAGCAAGCAAGCAAGCAAGCAAGCAAGCAAGCAAGCAAGCAAGCAAGCAAGCAAGCAAGCAAGCAAGCAAGCAAGCAAGCAAGCAAGCAAGCAAGCAAGCAAGCAAGCAAGCAAGCAACAAACAACCCACTCAGGGGGATTAGCCTAGCTGCCTGGACCCTCAAGAGCTACTCTTACAAAAAGGGAAAACAATACCAGTAATCTTGGGTTAGCCCATGTTAAGGGTGTCAGTAGATGTGCTTTAGCCTCCAAGTCTCAGTGTCTCATGAGTTGCTGCGCAGTGCATGTGAACATGCGTTGCATTTAACTTCAAGCAATTGCTTTGGCCATTAGTTCATTTCATGGACGCGTCTACGTGTGATGACACGCCGGTGAAGACTGGCGGCCTTTGCCTTGGAAAAGGGCGAGTGTGCGAGCTGCCGATTGGGGCGGCTGTTGGTCATTGACGTTGAGATTGGCAGCGGAGCCGATCACGGACCAGAGCCTTTGCAACAGCCTGCGGGGCACCTGGGGCGAGAGAGAGAGGAAAGCCAGAGGAGGTCGCCATGAGCATCATCTCCGGGAAAGACTTCTTCGTCACGTGGGACGGATCTCCGGAGAACTGGCAGGACTACTGCCGGAAAGTCCGCCGACAACACAAAAAAGACGCAGGGCAACAAGAAGCGCTACTTGGGCACGGAATTAGCCAGCAGATTGACTGGACGCGCCTAGACTGCTGTGTCAGGTTTGGACCATGAGCGCCTTCGTCGCAAACAAGGTGCCAAGTACTTACTCAAGCACTTTCAGGACCAGCTTGACAGCAGTCCCCAATGCCGGAAGCAAGTTGGAGGAGCTGCTGATTCGCATGAAGCGACCGCTTGGCATGAGCATGAGTGAATTGGCCAACCAGGTTCGTGAGAGTTACCGCCGTGTGCAGCGTGCCCTTCTTCGTGCCAACAGCATCACCGGCACCTCCACCTGGACTAGCTCCACCTGGTGGATCTTGTGCTGGTTCTGAACATGGTGATGAACGACACACTCATCTCCGAGTGCACCACCGACCACCAAGGAACGGACACAAGCGCCTGCTGATCAAGAAGAAGATCCGGAGACAGCAGGAGAAGGATGATGAAGAGAGTGCTTCCTATTGGTGGTGGACTCATGAAGAGTGGAAAGCGTGGAAATCAGCAAAACCTGCGAGTGATGAGGGCGACTCCTACATGGAGACAGACGACCAGGAAGACGACATCCCTTGGGCAGACTTGGAGATGGAGGAAATTCAAGTTCTTCCAGATGAAGTGCTGGGTTGGCTTTTGCTGCGCTGTGCAAACCTGAGCGCTCAAAGCCGTCTCTCAGTACAGGCTTTGGTGGCCAGCAGATTGAAATTCGACGCCATCGAACGAGCACTTCGAGATCAGGCAGAAGAGCTAATTCACAATGTGCTGAACGCCGAAATCTTTCTGGACGTCTCAACGTCAGACCTTCTGGGTGGAAGAAGATGGCCAGTGGGGCATGTCTCTGACACAGCCTGTCCTCATGGAAGAGTTGTTGAAGAATGTCCATTGGGTTGGAGATCATCCCCGAGGAGACCATGGGCATCACCTTGGAGGACGGCGACGCTGAGGAGGAGATCTTTTGCGCCTGGTTCTCCTACTGGCAGGGCAATGTGTACGAGACCGATGGCCTTGGCAACTACTGGTTTCCTGAACATCCTGAAGGTTCTCAATCAGATCAGACACCGGCCGCGGACCAGAACGACACCTTTGCCATGATCCCGGAGCATCGGCCACCGACGTTCCCAGAGTCACGGATGTTGACCAAGGCGAAAGGGAACCCCGCGGCTTCTACCCCCTCAACGTCATCAAGGGCAAGGGGAAGCACAAGTCCAAGTCCGGCTTCAAGGGCAAGTCCAAGTTGAAGGGTAAGCCCAACGTGTTCCAGCATGATGTCATGGCTTCGGTCGGACAAACTGGATACACGGGCTGCTTCATCTGTGGCGATCAAAGGCATTGGTCTTCATCCAGCACATCTCCTACGTTCTGGAGTTCTCCCTGGGCCAGAACGATCTACATGCTGGAGAATGTGAATACTGATGACAGGAGCAGAAGCAGATGGAGACCGCCAATGGCACGACAAAGACGGTTTCGGAAAGAGTCTTGAGGATAATGTGAACGAGATCATCATGCAGGTTCAAGACACGAAGAGCATGAACCCCCTCCAGGACACAACCGGCTTTGGGGTTATCGATTTGGGTGACACAGAGACCGTTGGCAGTCTGGATGTATTGGATGGCCTGATGAAACTGCGCGTGAACTCCAAGAACAAGGGAGCGTTAGTAGTTCTCCCTGAAGGCAAGAAAGCTTTCCGTTTTGGCAATGGGCAAGTACAATGGGCTCCTTCCGCAGATCTTGCACCTCGGCATCTACACCTTGCAAGCGGAGAAAGTCCCCATCCTTCTGGGCATGAGGACGATGGAACGCCTTGGAGCAGTGATCGATGTAGTCGGAATTTTGGTCAACATTGACCCCAGCATGCGCATCCCGTTGCAGAAGAGCACTTCGGGACATTTGTTGGTCAATTTGACCTGCAAGGCCGCCGAGGCACACTGGCTGAAGGCCGAACTTGAGAAACTCGATGACAAGTCCGCCGCTAAAGCGTATGTTACATGGCCGAGCAGCTTTTGCATGTGAGTGTTGAGGAGGAAGCCCCACAACCTGAGCAAGCACCTTTACATGTTTGGTCATGTGCCAGCCACACCATGTCATTGCAGCAGATCAGGAAACAGCTTCCTTTGACTGACATGTGAACTTCCTCAGAACCGGCAGATGGGTTCAAGAACCAAGCTCGGGCTATGTCGTGGACAAGGGCTTTGGCAAGGGAGCTTCAAGGAACGCGGAAGTTTCGAAGGTGCCCGGACCGAAGATAAAGGCCAAGGATCCCGAGATCTACCAGCTCAAGAAAAACCGGACCGTGAAGGCGCCGGTGAGCGAGCGCTACAACTCCGCCCGGACCACAGGTCCAGATCCTCGAGATCCACGAGTTTCAGGAGTGCCTGGCATGGGCAATCACAAGGTGGCGAAGATGCACCGAGGCAGCCAGTCGGGATGCGACGCACATGCGATCTGGGAAGCTTGCGAGATATGTCACTTGCGGCTCTCCTCCCGCGTACGGAGCACACGGGCTTCATCGGAAAGCGGGACCTCTCCCCACGGATGTGTCCAAGCAGGTGGGAACGAAGCGCCCTACAGCGACCAGCTGAAGCGGTGGGCCCGGAAGCTTCAGGTGGTGCAAGCGAAGAAGCAGGCGTGGCTGAACACCTTGAGCACCACAGCAACTGCCCAGGCCATTGCCACAGAGAAGCGTGTCTCGGTGACGGAGGATTCCCGGTATCCGGAGATGGGCATCAGTCCAGGACGCAAGATGGTCAGGCGACACCAGCTCGACGCGGAGCAAGAGTACCAGGACCGTACCACAATCGAAGGTGGAGGACCTGACCAACGAGATCTCGAATGAGAACTAGGAGCCTGGAGCCCGGCGACCAAAAGATGCTCAACAGCACGGTGAACACGCTCACGGAGGAGATCAACATGGAATGGAGTAGCCTCCCAGACCTTTCGGTCGGACATCATGGAGAGGAGGATAGTGGTGTCACCCGTGCTGTGGAACTACGGCATGGACACGAATTTGTGCAGGACTGCACAATGGTTGTGACTTGCTCACAAAAGCAGGTCGGAGGAAAGCGAACGCATTGCTGAAGGAATGGAGACCGAGAGTTTTGTGGTCAGTTTCCCTTGCGGGCCCACTTCCCAGATTCAAGAGCTCAACATGCTGGATCCCATCAATCCGCAAGAAGGTCAGCAAGCCAAAGAAGCTGGTCGGATTCGGTGTGGAGCTCATGTACTACCAGGTGGATGTGCTGGGTGGCGAAGTACTTCAAGAGTGGCTGCGATGGAACAAAGCATGGAAGTTCCGAGTGATCCAACAGTTCTGGGATCACTGTGCGAAAAAGGAGAGAAGCTATGCTGCTCGGATAGATGGCTGTGCTTATGGAGCTTCATGCAAAGAAGGTTTGATCAGTTGGAGGCAGCGCTGGAGATGGTGCAAGCCCACGACTTCACCGACTCCAAGCGGCTTCATGAGGGACAAGTTCTGGAACGACGAGCTCTATGGCAACACAACTGCAGCGACGACTGGAAGCAGAAGCTCGCTACCGCAAGATGACCATTGATGAGAAGCTCTCCGTGGCCCGGAAAACCAAGACGAGACCCAAGGTGAAGTTTCTGCCTGGTGATTTGGTGTTCTATCGGCGACATCAAGCTCCTCAAGACTGGCCAAGTCCTCATCAAGTTGATCGACCACGATGCGGATTGCTCGGTGGTATGGTCCGGGCCGTATCCTCGCCATGGAAACCAAGGTCAGTGATGAAGGAGGTGTTCGTCAAGCTCGCAGCATTGCGTGGTGGGTGATCGCCCAAGGACGATTGAAGCGCATCAGCGCTTAAATCAGCGCCTTTTAACTTCGTCATGCTTCTGAACGAGAGCAGATGATTGCGGAGGCCCACCATAAGCTGGACCTTGAATGAAGCAACCAGGCTCATTGACAGAGGTTCGTTTGAGGATGTGGTCTCAGCCGAGGTACGAGGTAGCTAACTGGAAATAACGAGGCGAGGTGCGAGGTGGAGATTTGAGAACTAAGCTTTCAACCCATTTTGGGATTGGCTTCAGCAAAATAAGGAAAGAAACCTTGGGGCTTGCGTTCTCAAGGAGTCGTTTGAGGGCTCGGACCCTTTCTTTTTTGAGCGTGTCCTGGAAACCCTCAAAAACGACCCCTTTTTGGAAAAGGAGCACGTTTCCATGTGACAGGCCACAAACGGCAGGGATGGCTCGGCAGAACCTTTGAATTTAGATTTTCCGGCCCCAAGAAATCCACCAGGCAGTTTTTTTGAAGGCTGGCGCCCTGGAAACCCTCAATTACACCAGCAGAGACCCCAAACAGTTGAGGGCTGACGGGCGAGCACAAACATGCCAACAGCTTGTGGCTTTCTGCGCTTCAACACGGATGAATCAAAATGATGCAGTCGTGAACCTGGCGCGCGTTGCGTTGCTGCACGTGTGTTGCTGGCATGCTTCGCGCTTCAGCACCGCGCCAGAACTGAGGTTGGGCAAGCGCGCGCGATGGCGGGCGAGCGCGCGCGCGTGAACGCAAGTGTGGCCGCGCAAGCACGCAGTCACATGGGCAGTTCAAACACACATGTCCAATTCAGACACACATGTGTGTACACGTGGAACACACATACGTATACGACTGAAACAGTATACATTCACCTGCGGCACACGCATAAATGTGTTGAGCTGGAAAACAAACATGTGCTTCTTGGAAAGCACACACACACATGTGCAAACGTGGAACGCACATATGTGTTCACTTACGACACGCTAATGCGTTCACGTGGAACACACATGTGTGTTCACTTGGAACACAATGAAACGCGTGTCCAATTCAGACACACATGTGTGTACACGTGGAACACACATGCGTTCACCTGGAACACAAAGACGCGCAATTAAAGCACACATGTGTGTACGCGTGGGACACACATATGTATACCACTGGAACACAAACATGTGTCCACCTGGAACACCGCGTGTGCGATTAAAGCACACATGTGTGTACATGTGGAACACACATATGCGCACACGTGAGCAAACATAAATGCTCACCTAAATCGCACACACATGCGCGCACCTCGAAAACAATCATGCGTTTTCTGGAGCGCATACATGTGCACACCTGGAGAGCAAATATGTCGTCAGATGCCAAAAAAAGTTCATCTAGCACATACTAATGTGTTCACGTGAAACACACATCTGTTCACCTGGAACACAAACACGTGTCCAATTGGAACACACATGTGCGTACACGTGGAACACACATATGTGCACACGTGAACACGCATATGTGCACACGTGAACACTCACATATATGTGCACCCGGAACACACACCCGTGTGCTCATCTGATAACAACCATGTGTTCTCCTGGAACACAAACACGTGTCCAATTGGAACACGCATGTGTGTACACGTGAACACACATATGTGTACACGTGGGAGACGCAAATGCGCACACGTGAACACACACACATGTGCACACGTGGAACACACACATGTGTACTGCACATGTGAACACACACATTTATGCGCGCGCGGAAAACACAGACACACACGAGTGTTCATCTGATAACAAACACGTGGTCTCCTGGAACACAACCGTGTGTCTAATTGGAACACAACCGTGTGTACACGTGAACACACATATGTGTACACGTGAACACACACATATTTATATATATATATATGCGCACCCGGAACACACACACACGTGCGTTCATCTGAAAACAAACATGTATTCACCTGAAACACAAACACGTGTCCAATTGGAACAAACATGTGTGGACACATGAACTCACAAATGTGTACATGTGGAACACACATATGTGTGCAAATGAACACACATACATGCGCACGCGGAGCAGACACACACACACACACACACGCGTTCATCTGATAACAAACATGTGTCCTCCTGGAACACAAACACGTGTCCAGTTGGAACGCACATGTGTGCACGCGCGAACACACAATGTGTGCCGTGAACACACATACAAAAAAGTGCACGCGGAGCAGACACACACGCACGTGTTCATCTGATAACAAACATGTGTTCTCCTGGAACACAACCGTGTGTCTAATTGGAACACAGACGTGTGTACACGTGAACACACATATGTGTACACGTGAACACACACATATATACGCGCACCCGGACCACACACACACGAGTGTTCATCTGAAAACAAACATGTGTTCACCTGGAACACAAACACGTGTCCATTGGAACACACATGTGTGTACACGTGAACACACATATGTGTACACGTGGGAGACGCAAATGCGCACACGTGAACACACACATGTGCACACGTGCAACACACACATGTGTACTGCACATGTGAACACACACATTTATGCGCGCGCGGAAAACACAGACACACACGAGTGTTCATCTGATAACAAACACGTGTTCTCCTGGAACACAACCGTGTGTCTAATTGGAACACAGACGTGTGTACACGTGAACACACATATGTGTACACGTGAACACAGCACACGTGGAACACACACATGTGTACTGCACATGTGAACACACACATTTATGCGCGCGCGGAAAACACAGACACACACGAGTGTTCATCTGATAACAAACACGTGTTCTCCTGGAACACAACCGTGTGTCTAATTGGAACACAGACGTGTGTACACGTGAACACACATATGTGTACACGTGAACACACACACATATATATGCGCACCCGGAACACACACACACACGTGCGTTCATCTGAAAACAAACATGTATTCACCTGAAACACAAACACGTGTCCAATTGGAACACACATGTGTGGACACGTGAACACACAAATGTGTGCACGTGGAACACACATATGTGTGCAAATGAACACACACACATGCGCATGCGGAGCAGACACACACACACACGTGTTCATCTGATAACAAACATGTGTCCTCCTGGAACACAAACACGTGTCCAGTTGGAACGCACATGTGCGCACGCGTGAACACACAATGTGTGCACGTGAACACACATACAAAAAAAGTGCACGCGGAGCAGACACACACGCACGTGTTCATCTGATAACAAACATGTGTTCTCCTGGAACACATACACGTGTCTGATAAGAACACACATGTGTGTACACGTGAACACACATATGTGTACACGTGCAACACGCATATGTGCGCACGTGAACGCACATATGTGTACATGTGGAACACACATATGTGCACACGCGAACACACACACACACATATATATATATATATGCGCGCCCGGAACACGCACACACACACATGCGTACACCTGGAACACATATGTGTGTATGTCTGGAAAGCACATTTCTGTTCACCTGCAACACACATATGTGTTCACCTGAGACAACGGGAGACAAATAAAGGGAGACAAAGGGAGACAAATCAATCCGTCCACCCACAGAGATGGGAGACAAATGAAGGGGAACCAAGGGAGACAAGTGAATCCGTCCGCCTGGAGAGCCGTGACAGACATCCAGGCTGGGAGACAAGGGGAGCCAAATGAAGGGAGACAAAGGGAGACAAGTGAAACTGTCCAAAGAGCCGTGCCAGGCATCCAGGCTGGGAGACAACGGGGGACAAATGAAGGGAGACAAAGGGAGACAAGTGAATCTGTCCGCCTGGAGAGCCGTGCCAGACATCCAGGCTGGGAGACAACGGGAGACAAATGAAGGGAAACAAAGCCCAGAGAGCCGTGCCAGACAAATGAAGGGAGACAAAGGGAGACAAATGAACCCGTCCACCCAGAGAGCCGTGCCAGGCATCCAGGCTGGGAGGCAACGGGAGACAAATGAAGGGAGACAAAGGGTGACAAATGAACCCGTCCACCCAGAGAGCCGTGCCAGGCATCCAGGCTGGGAGACAACGGGAGACAAATGAAGGGAGACAAAGGGAGACAAATGAACCCCTCCACCCCAGAGAGCCGTGACAGGCGTCCAGGCTGGGAGACAACCGGGGCCAAATAAAGGGAGACAAAGGGAGACAAATGAATCCGTCAGGCAAATGGAGGGAGAGGGAGACAAATGAACCCGTCCGCCGGGAGAGCCGGGACAACCCCAGGTGCCAAGAGCACCACTGGGTATCTCAGCGTAAGGTTCGTTGAACATCCTCGAAGAATCGATAGAGGATTTAACTCCAGCGTGATTCACGTTTGTTTCACCGGGGGGTTAACAGAGCTGAAGCCGCGCACCGCAGCGCACCGCTATCGTCAGCTCGGGACCGCAACTGATAACGAGGCACTGAACGAACAGACAGGGTGTAGCCAACGATAGACAAGGAAGACGACCCACCACGAGCCCAAGCGAAATCGAAGTCCAGATGAAGGGCAGACAGAGGAGGACCCTGTCCCCAACATCCACAAGACAAGGAATGACCGAAGCCAGGGCCAAAGCCGAAGGCAAACCAGACCCCGCCAAAAGGACAGAACCGCGGGAAGTGAAGGAAACCGCGGAGCGTGAGTGCCACACATCCAGGCTGGGAGACAACGGGAGACAAATGAATCCGTCCACCCAGAGAGCCGTGCCAGGCATCCAGGCTGGGAGACAACGGGAGACAAATAAAGGGAGACAAAGGGAAACAAATGAATCCGTCCACCCCAGCCTGGAGAGCCGTGACAGACTCCAGGCTGGGAGACAACAGGAGCCAAATGAAGGGAGACAAAGGGAGAAAAGTGAATCTGTCCACCAAAAAAACAGTGCCAGGCATCCAGGCTGGGAGACAACGGGAGACAAATGAAGGGAAACAAAGGGGTGCCAGACATCCTGGGAGACAAAGGTAGACAAATGAACCCGTCCACCCAGAGAGCCGCGCCAGGCATCCAGGCTGGGAGACAACGGGAGACAAATGAAGGGAGACAAAGGGAGACAAATGAACCCGTCCACCCAGAGAGCCGTGCCAGGCATCCAGGCTGGGAGACAACGGGAGAAATCAAGGGAGACAAAGGGAGACAAATGAACCCGTCCACCCAGAGAGCCGTGCCAGGCATCCAGGCTGGGAGAGAACGGGAGACAAATGAAGGGGACAAAGGGAGACACATGAACCCGTCCACCCAGAGAGCCGTGCCAGATCCAGGCTGGGAGACAACGGGCGACAAAGGGAGACAAGTGAATCTGTCCACCCAGGCATCCAGGCTGGGAGACAACGGGAGACAAATGAAGGGAGACAAAGGGGACAAATGAACCCGAGCCGCGCCAGGCATCCAGGCTGGGAGACAAATGAAGGGAGACAAAGGGAGACAAATGAACCCGTCCACCCAGAGAGCCGTGCCAGGCATCCAGGCTGGGAGACAACGGGAGACAAATGACAAAGGGAGACAAATGAACCCGTCCACCCAGACTGGATCATCCAGGCTGGGAGACAACGGGAGACAAATGAAGGGAGACAAAGGGAGACAAGTGAACCCAGGGAGACAAACGAACGCGTCCACCCAGAGAGCCGTGCCAGGCATCCAGGCGGGGAGACACGAGACAAATGAAGGGAGACACAGAGACAAATGAAAATGAACCCGAGCTAGGGCTTGGCTTGGCAACAGGCGAGCCACCTTAAATGAATTTAGAACCCCTCACAGTAAACTGTTTGGGGAAAAACGATTTATTTTTGAAAAAGGGGCTCTGGCCACAGATATGTGGTGAAACAGCAATGCTTGGACATAGCTTTCTGGCAAATGCGTGTTAAGCCCGGCCTTGTTCAAGCCTTTGGGAAAAAGGCCCCCAGCCCCCCCGCCCTTTTGATAAGATAGATTGGGTGAGTGAAAATCTTTGAGCTAATCCCCGAGGGATCTCACACCTCGCGGGTTCAAATCCCGGCGGTTTTCTTTTTTGCTGCGGCGCATTGCGGCGCTGCCTGCCGCCGGCCACTGGGCTGATGGCCAGGACAGGATCGGGGTGGCTGCCCCAAACCCTGAAAAACGACTTCTTTTTGGAAAAGGAGCACATTTCCACATGGCAAGTTGCAAATGGCAAGGGTGATCTGGCAGAACCTTTCAGTTTAGATTTCCCGGGCCCTAAAAACACAAGCTGTCTGCAGTGTTGGCCTGCCACATGGAAACCGGCTCCTTTTCCAAAAAGAAGTCGTTTTTTGACCGTTTCCTTCAAAAGGGCTCCTTGGGTGGGACAAGGGGGGGAGGGGGGGAAACAGAAGAGCTCTCCTTTGTCTCGCCAAGCCTCAGCTAGTTCTGCAACCGGCCAAGTCTGGCCAGAAACTGGAAATCTACTTGGTCGTATAGTCTGCCTTTTAGCGTGCGATGCGGCACGCACAGTTCTAGAAAAAAGCTCTGTCAAGCAGCCTCTCTTTCATTTTGGTTCGATGCGGATTTGGTCACCTCAGCGAAAATGGCCGGAGGTTGTACTTTAGGGGCCCGGACACTCTAAAGACCATCCCCTGCCACTTGCAACTTGCCATGTGGAAATGTGCTCCTTTTCCAAAAAGAAGTCGTAAGAAAGGTTGCCGACGATCAAACAGCAGGGATGGCTTGGCAGAACCTTTGAATTTAGATTTTCCGGGCCCAAAAAAATCACCCGGTCTGTCATTTGCACCATTTGGACAACTTGTTTTGGAAATGGAGCACATTTCCATGCGGGAGTTTCCAGGCTATCTTTTATCTTTCCGGACCTCTGTTGCAGGTCCGCTCCCTGGGCTGTCGCCGCACTGGAGCGGAGTGGGGCGGCGCTGCACCAACGCGCTGCTGCGCTCGCCCTCCCCCCATCCCCCACTTGAACCGCACCCCACCCCACAAAAAATCCACGCTTCCTTTTGGTGTCCCTTCAAAGCCAACCGCAGAAGGGTTCAGGTTCCTCAGAACACATAGCCTGCCCCAAGTGCACCCGGGGATTTCCATGTCGTTTTTTGAAGGTCTTGTTTTGTGGTGGCAATGCATTTTCCGGGGCATGGCTTACGAGGCGTTATTTCTGGAGGGTGTAACTGACGAGGCGGGGTGGTAAATCCAGATAGCGAATTACGCTAACGAGGTGACGAGGTGAGAATTATTATAATTTGCCCAGATGTGGTGGAGGAACCAACGTTCAGAGCTCGATTTCGAGTTCAATCACCGCGACCTCGACAACCCCGTCGACAAGCAAGCAACGGAAGCTTGGAGATGATGAACCTGGGCCCCACGAACTGACCTGGGCAGACATCATGCGGCGAGACTCTTGAGCCTTTTCGGCTAGAACCTTGGGGGCATGTCAATAGATGTGCTTTAGCCTCCAAGTCTCAGTGTCTCACGAGTTGCTGTGCAGTGCATTTGAACATACGTTGCATTTACCTTCAAGCAATTGCTTTTGACATGAGTTCATTTCATGGACGCGTCTACGTGTGATACTGGCGGCCTTTGCCTTGGAAAAGGGCGAGTGCGCGAGCTGCCGATTGGGGCGGCTGTTCATTGACATTGAGAAAGGGTAGTTCTTTCGGGTCCGTGCATATTTAGTCCAGGTTAAAGGTGAGGACCTTTTTTTCTGGGTGTTTGTGAGCCATCGGTTTCCATCCTTTGTGGCTCGAACCGAGCGACGTAGCCAAAAGCTCTCAAAACAGAAGCACATCCTGAGGAAGCATCCCACAACTTGGCCTATTGATACTCTTACAATCGATCCCTTTGCTTTGTTTCCGGGAACCCCACCTTGGATTCTGACCCAATTTGTTGTGGGCTTTGATGAAGCAGTTGTAACGTTGGCTTTAGTGCAGTTTGAGAACTTCAATGCCAGCAGGGCCTTCCTGCGCCATGAAGGTGGATGTTTGCTTGCCCAGCGGAGATTGTTGCTGCATTGCAGTTTTACCGGAGACGCCCATCAGAGAGCTGAAGGCTGCAGCGCAGCATCAGTTCCAGCGCCCCTTGAAGCTCAGTGCGAAGGGCCGGCAGCTCGATGTGACGGCCACGCTGAGTCAGGCCGGGTTGCGAGATGGCGAAGTGGTGGCTGCAGTTGTGCAGCTGGGCCAACTGGCTGCCACAAGCAGTGCATTCGCTAGGCATGGCCCTGAGGACCAGGTTGTGACCTGGGGTAATCCAAGCTTTGGCGGAGACAGCAGCCAGGTGCAAGAGCAGCTGAGGAATGTCCAGTGCATCCAAGCAACTCGGGGTGCTTTTGCTGCCATTCTTGACTCTGGTGCTGTTGTGACGTGGGGTCATCCAGAATGTGGTGGAGACAGCAGCCAGGTGCAAAAGCAGCTATGCAGTGTCCAGCACATACAAGCAACTGACCGTGCTTTCGCTGCCATTCTTCAATCTGGGGCTGTCGTGACCTGGGGTACTCGAAGAGAGGGGGGAGACAGCAGCCAGGTGCAAGAGCAGCTGAGTAACGTCCAGCACATCCAAGCAGCTGCCGGCGGTGCTTTTGCTGCCATTCTTGAATCTGGGCATGTTATGACCTGGGGTAATCCAAGCTTAGGCGGAGACAGCAGCCAGGTGCAAGTGCAGCTGAGGAATGTCCAGTGCATCCAAGCAACTCGGGGTGCTTTTGCTGCCATTCTTGACTCTGGTGCTGTTGTGACGTGGGGTCATCCAGAATGTGGTGGAGACAGCAGCCAGGTGCAAAAGCAGCTATGCAGTGTCCAGCACATACAAGCAACTGACCGTGCTTTCGCTGCCATTCTTCAATCTGGGGCTGTCGTGACCTGGGGTAATCGAAGAGAGGGGGGAGACAGCAGCCAGGTGCAAGAGCAGCTGTGGACCGTCCAGCACATCCAAGCCACTGCCAGTGCTTTTGCTGCCATTCTTGAATCAGGCGCTGTTGTGACCTGGGGTGATCCAAAAGGCGGAGACAGCAGCCTGGTGCAAGAGCAGCTGAGGAACGTCCAGCACATCCAAGCAGCTACCGGCGGTGCTTTTGCTGCCATTCTTGAATCTGGGCATGTTGTGACCTGGGGTATTCCGTGTTGGGGCGGAGACAGCAGCCAGGTGCAGGAACAGCTGAGAAACGTCCAGCACATCCAAGGAACTTTCGGTGCTTTTGCTGCCACTCTTGAATCTGGGGCTGTCGTGACTTGGGGTGAGCCACTATATGGCTTAGACAGCAGCCAGGTGCAACAGCAGCTATGCAGTGTCCAGCACATACAAGCAACTGACCATGCTTTTGCTGCCATTCTTCAATCTGGGGCTGTTGTGACTTGGGGCAATCTAAGCGCGGGCGGAGACAGCAGCCAGGTGCAAGAGCAGCTGAGTTCGATTTGGCTGTAACATGGACAGTGTAGTTGCTCGTCAAAGCCGAAGGGGCTTCGCAACTAGAGATTTCAACTCGTTGGATTTGCCGTAAGTGTTGCTTACAGGCCGGGTGGTGGAGGACCCCACCAGCGAAATCGGACGGCTTAAGGGCCTTTGGGGCTGAGCAACAAGCAACGGGCCCGATTTGAGGGCCTCGTGAGGCCCAGTGAATCCCAAGCCCTCAGGGGTACAGCCATAACAAAGAAATTGCTGCGCGAATGAATATGACTGCCCAGTACATGGTGGATTCCCGAAAATATATTCCTCAAGCAAGCAAGCAACGGCAGCCAGAAATGGTGGATTCCAGTGGTCTCCAAACAACCCACTCTGGGTCTTTGGCTTAGTCTAGCTGCCTGCACCCTCAAGAGTTACCCTTACAAAAAGGGAAAACAATACCAGTAATTGTTGGGCTGCCCATGGTTAAGGGTAGTTCTTTCGGGTCCGTGCATATTTAGTCCACGTTAAAGGTGAACAACTGGATTTTTCTAGGTTTGGTGAGCCATCGAAGCCTTTGGTTCGAATCCAAAAAAATAGCCAACAGCCCTCAAAATAGGAGCACATCCTGAGGAAGCATCCCACAACTTTGCCTATTGATACTCTTGCAAGCGATCGGAAAGCCTGCATGTTTCCCTTTGCTTTGTTCCCGGGAACCCCCACCTTTGGATTCTGGCCCTCAACACTTTCCTGTCTCTTCTAACTGAGCCAAATCCCAGCTTGTGGGCTTTGATGAATGTGTAAAGTTGGTTTTGTCGGCTACAAAGGGGTTGCTGCTTGCAAAGGACAAGTGTAGCATCTGAAGGAGCCGATTTGTTATTCATGGCTTCCGGCCGGGGGGTGCAAAGCCTCGGAGCTAACACTTGGCCTGTTTAACATTGTGCCTCGGCTAGTGCCCATTGTAAAAGGATACCAATGTTGATCTATATTGTATATTGCCAAAACTCAGTTTTCAAGTTTCTGGACATCATGCTTTCTTCGCCCTTGGCAGAGCATTTCCCTGATGCTATCCCTTGTTTGGGGCGGTTTCAACAGGGAAACCAAAGGGAAACTAGGCATGTTCCAGGTTCCCCATCAGGCCATCGGGAGACAAGTTCCGAGGCAGAGATGCGGCCGAGTTTCTCAAGAGGTGCGAAGCTGTACAGGAGGCCATAGCAAGGGGGCGCCTCGCTCTGCAAGCTAGCAGAAAACTGGCACTGGGTCAATTGGGTCCTTGCGTTCTGCTTGGGGCCAACTTTCGATTTTTGTGAAATGCTCGTTGGGGCAACCCTGAAGGATAACGCCCCATCAACAGACTTGGATCAGCGCACAGGGGCCCCTTGCCAAAAAAGGAAGTGCCGTCTTCCAATAGGTGGAGGAAAACATGTTGGGGCTTAGAACGCCCTTTTAGGGTTGGGTGCTACATGGGCCTACATGATTAGAATGGGATAATGGGTTACTGTTAAATGAAATTACCTCATGGTTATGGAACAACGATCAGTTGATTGCTTGGCCCTTTGCAATACAGGTTGTTCACAGGGATGGTGGTGAAGACATCCCCTTTGGGATGCTGATGTCTGATGTTTGCTGACATTCCGTTGGGTGGGTTGGTGTTAGAATCAAAGGGGGCACAGAGGAAAGCCTAGAATTAACTACCAAAGACATGTATACTATATACATATGTATGTATTATATATACATATCCCGAAGAAACAAACAAACACCGAAAACGGAACACCTGTTTGCAGATTTTACTGGCAGTTCTCGTGAATTCACGTATACATAGCTAGATATACGCAAGTACATAGATTTGATTTGCAATGGGTGCCTACTTCAAATCATTCAGCAAATAAGCGTCATGTTCCTTTTGTTGGGGTGGGTGTCCTTGTAAACTCAACCAATTGCTTCGTGGCCATCTCAAAATTAAGCAACCCAACACTGCGAAACTGGTTTTCCTTCAAGGGGTTCTTCGAGCCATTAAAAGATGGACCAAACAACAAGAGTCGAAAATTAGTTCGGCGTGGTTTCCTCTAGTTTCCTCCACCACGCTTCCAAACTTCTACCCTGTGTCGATAATGTGAGCAACCCTGCCTGAGTTGGGTGCCCCGACTCCACAAATACCCACTTAGGGTATCATGTTATGCCTTGACAAAAAGCCGTATTCGCAATGGAGCCTTGTTTTTCCAACAACCCCTCGAGCAACGTGGGGTTTGGAGGAGGTGCGTCCTGATTTCAGGCTATGGACCGAGCTCCCGGCGCATGTGCAGCCTGAGCTACTGGAGGTCTACGTGACGCACCTCACCAACGACGCCCTTTGGCCTTGAGAACAATTTTGGTCGGGGGGCCGGGGGGTCTCGAATGAGTGGCCGTGTTGGAAGCGGTTAGTTTCCACAAACATAAGAGACTCCAAACCGAAGAGGCAAGGCCGTTTTTATTTTCGCAAATCGAGCTCTCTGTCTTGTTTTTTGAGGAAGGGTCCCCCTTGAGACAGACCCCGGGTGTGTTTTGTTAGGACTACGTGGTGGGTGCCGAGATCTTGGCAGCCTCGCTGGCCGCCACAGGCGCGGCCGATGGTTTTGTTTCAAACGCAGACAGGCGCCCTATTGAATTCTCCTTTTGCGGTGTTTAGTTGCTTTCTGTTCTTTGCTTTTCATGCTTGTTGGTGGTATTCGCTTGGGGGTGCGTAGATGTTTTGGTCTTTGCTCTGCATGTTCGTGACGTTTTCTTGGCTTTTGGCGTGATAGCGTTGCCGGTTATTGATCCAAGCCACAGTCAAAAAGGCAAATGTCGACAAAACCCCACCTAGCCGTTGTATCGCAGGCTAGTATCCTGAACACCTTAAGGTTGTAAGCCCCCCAAACAGGGGACCAGCTAACGTAACGGCACCCAGGAACCTTTGCAGACGAGAAAGCGGACTTCATGACTAGAAAGCCCCTTGCAGGTTCTAAGACGTGCAGGACTCCAGTATCCCCCATTTGTGGCCGCCCATGTTCCGGGCTTGGAAATCTGCAAGTTTAACTGTACTCGTAGGTCGGGTACATTAGATTATACGTATAAATGATTGCAGCTCACTGTGATGGCCGAGAAACAAGACCAAAGGCTGCCATGCTGGCCAGGACGCCCAGCAATGCGTCCGCACATGAGGCTTCTTAAAGCTTCTCCCTGAGTTCCTGGACGTTCGATTTGGTGGGGTGTTGCGACGCAAAGCCAATACCTAAGATTGGTGAACGAGATGCATAGCTTTACAGAAGCAACACGGACCATAAGTTGCTGTTAGAGTTGGGCATGGCCCAAGTGTGTAGGCCTTGTGTTTTGCTTGGCTAGCGGGCCTTCTGCTTTCTCACGAGTTTCCCAACGCAACGGCAAACGCGAGAAACTCAACGTTATGATAAGCGCGGGACATTTGAGCTGGTCTCACACAGTGGCATGGCTGAATCTGCCGGAAGGGTTGTGGCTTCTGCTGCATCACGCTGCCGCAGCCGGCCGCTAAGGTTGGAAAGGCCCAACCCCGCGAAGCGGGGGGGGGGGGGGGGTAAAACTGGGTGTTCATGCGGTAGATCGGGCCGGGCTACCCCGCCCCTGTTGGGTTGGAAACTTATTAATGCGCACTTGATTTTATTTTGCGCACCAAACGCAAAAGGACAATGTTTTGGATTGCATTTCAGATTCCGGGTTGGGCTAGCTTCCTGTAACTTCCTCTGGAGTTTCCTGCGACCTTCTCAGACAACAGGTTGGTGCATTTAGAGCAGCACCTCAAGAGGAGATTGAAAAGGGGAAATATGTGCCCTTAGATTCGTTGCAAGACCCGCCCCAATTACCTTTTCTTTTAAGGTCAGAAGAGCCCACCCAGGTTACGCCGAACACTTTGCCTAGTCCTCTCCCCTCTCCCAAAAACCCGCCCAGTCGGTTTTTTGGGAAAAACTGCAGGCACCACGCGGCCGCTCGTGGCACTGGTCACGGCCGGTCTCAGCGCCCCGGGGCGGGCCGCGCTGCGGCGCGCAGGGTGGCTGTTGCTGGAGGTGGGCCTCGCGGGCTATGAAGGACTGAGTCACCGAGTCACGTCGCTTGAGCTTGGTAAGGGAAGGTCTGGCTGAGCTCCTTTGCAAGAACAAGATGGTTGGCATGCTTGCTTGGCTTGGCTTGGAGAAATCTTGCATAGGCCATAGGTGGACCTAGGATTAAGAAACCCCTGGTTTGACCATTTTGTTGTTTGTTTTTTTGTTGGGGGGGGAGGGAGGGCGAACACCACCCTATGAATGCAGCAGGTTGATTACTCCGGGGTCGAAATTATGTCTCTTTGAAGTTTGCTCAAATCTCCGGGCAGAGGAAGAGTTCGGGAAGGCGGTGGTGGGTGACAAGGGAACTGTCAAGGTGTGTGACCGCCTCGCATGGCGGGGTAGGGGCGTAACCCAATGCTCTTGCGTCCCCTTTGTCCCCTTGCTCAAGGTTGCAGGCGTCGAGCACCAACAAGATTTCTCACATCTGACAGCCACCTTGTGATTGGTGTCAAATTAGTTGAAGTTGGTGCATCATTATGTTTCTCAGTATCCTTTCACAGATTGGTGTCATTGATGAGCACAACCGTGGAAAACAATGGTGGGGATAACATGGGCTAATTGATCTATCATCTATAATCAGCTTAAAGCCCACATACTTTGTAAATGAGTTGATCGTCAATGCGGGTATGTCTCCTTTGAGGGTGAACTTTCAGGTTTGAAGGACGCATGTCATCTTCAGTTGGAGGCAAAAGCTGAGTTGGGTTGTTTGGGCTCCGGACCTCCAGTGGGGCAGAGCCTTTGTTCAACAAGGGTGCCCTGTCTCCCATAGCCCTGGCGAATGCCAAATGGGCCCTGACCAACTGAGGGCACTACAACCTTGAGCCCCTATCAAGTGTAAAGAGGTATCACGTATCTACAACAAAGTGGGAAACAAGTCGGACCCCCCCCCAGTAGTACCCACATTGTTTATGCAAGCTGGGGACCTTTATCGAAGGTTGAATCGCTCGTCTTACGCTGGCTAGAAATTCAGCCAATTCTCTTTCGCGATGTTCTTAGAGACCAGCGGGGAAAATGACAGGACTGACGGCATACCCTCAACATGCCATTGATTCGGCAAATCTCTTCCAGACCCACTTGCCCAAAGCTGACCTCTTGGTTTTCCCGCGTTGGTTCATTCTATGTCAAGGCAGCCCAAAATAAAATAAAACCATCGCTTTCGCGTTCTTTGGGCCTTGCTGATGTTTTTGCTGGTTTCTTTGTTTTCAGAACGCGTTCGCGTGTCGGCTCGACTTCATGAGAACTCCGAGGAGTCGACACTCCTCAAGCGCGGGGCTTCTTTTCCAAGATTTGGCTCTGGGCCTTGCCCTTCCACAAGGCCGAGGGGCTGAGGGGGCGGTTTAGGCCTCAAGAGCTGGCCCCTGAGAATCCAAACGCGATCGGATCTTTAGACCAACCCTGGTGCACCTCTTGGTGTGCTGTTTTACTGAGTCGTTTCCACTCTTTAGTTTCAAGCAACTGTTGTACTTTGCGAACTTTTCTGAGTTCTGTAGTGTGGAATCCAGTCTGGTTCCCTGCGGACGAGTCAAAGAAATGGGACTGCTACTTTTCGGAGGCTATCGTCTGCACCCATTAGGCTGGGTAAATGGTTTCCACACCAACGCAACTTCGGCACACGGCTTCACATAGAATCGCACAGACGATGCCACAGAACAAGAGGGTGTGTGTATACTGCCATTGTTCAATTTGGGGGTAGTGTCTTGGGGTACTGGAAAATCTTAATGTTGGGCGTGGAAAAAGTATGCCTAGTGGACTAATAGAGATCACCCCTGAGGAAAGTTCCCCCACATGGGTCCCCACTTGTTAACTGACCAGGGGTTTAAGTTTATCAATCCTGGATTCCGCGGCTGGCGGTTGGCAAAATTGGTGAAAAACCAGCTGGTTGCCCTAGCCCCACCCACCCCGCTCCGCATATCCCCATATGGTTGTTACCCAACATAGGGACCCCCGTTTTGGCAACCCTATAGTTCCGTTGCTTGGACATCCCAACAATGTTCTCCCGATATTTTAGAATTCCTGCTAGCTACACGTGCCCCGAATGAACAACTTTGTACTTACCTCGTGTACACCCATTCTAAGGGGAGTATCAGGTTGGGGCACAGAACCCCCAGCGGCACGTACAAGGCTTCTTATAGGATCTTTCTGGCGGGTTTCTAGCACTGGGCGGGTGCCCTTGACATTCATAGGGCGGTATTTCCCTTGATCCCATGTGTGCCATGTCAAAACATAATGCTACGTAGGGTTGATAGGAAGGGTCGTGAACTCGTTGACAGGGAAATTAGACACCCAACCTAAGGATTCCTTCATAGGAACGAACCATGACCATGGCCTTCATGAGGACTTTCAGGCACAGCTTGTGTCAACAGGTGTTGAAACTCGCTGAACTGGCGCGAGGTTATCTACATCGATACCGACATCTTGCTGCTTGGCTTGGCGGCGCGCACGTTCAGAAACGGACAGACCGAACTCTTGGTGTACACAATCTTTGTACGGTTGCTTTAGTTGTTGTACTCCCTCGAGTCCCCTGAAATTTGTGGTTTGGTGTGTAGCAGAAACCATCTTAGACAGAAGCGAGGGCTCGCACCACTTATCGCAGGAACCAAGCACGCAAGGAGCATCCGTTACAAGTCTGTTTTGCACAGCAGCTGCGGCTATGTGTTTGGGCCAATTTTGAGTGTTGGCGTCTTTGGGGCGGGTTCTGATTGGGTTTTGGGGAAGTTCAGGGAAACATATGTTTCGCAACAAAATTTGAGGGATGCTTCCTGGGCTTCGTGTGTGGGATGCTCCTTGTTTTTTGGTGTGTGTGTGTGTGCGGGGTCCGTGTGAATCTTTGGTTGTTCGGTATGTCTCAGAATATGTCGCCTCCATTTCAGTGTTGGACCGATGTTCTTGGCGGACTGCGTGCCGGAATTCGCGCCGCGGTGTGTTCAGGGTTCTGCGGAATCTGGACACCGTGTTCCAGGAGCCGTTTGGGAACGCAGATATTCATAGAGAACCACCTCAAAAGAGGTTGGCGGACATGAATCCCTTCCTAAATGACACCAAAGAGTCCCCACTTGAAATTAATGCCCAGATACCCTCACTTCAGTGATACCATATGGGGAAATACTATGAGCGAAGGAACCATCCCATGAAGGTTCCTCAGGGTTAAGCTTGCCCATTCTTGAAGAAACAACCAAAAGCGGTACAGTTGGCAAAAGTAATCAAAGAAAGAGCACCCACCAAGAAAGATGAGGACAACTTTGCGTTGGGAAAGGTGTCCTCTGAACTGAACCATGGGATATCCATTTCCACGTGCTCTGGGGGGTTGCCTAGCTTAACGAACCCCTTTGGACTGGAGCACAATCCCAGCCGCAAATTGGGCCCGGATAGCTTTCTGCCGCCCCTTGTAGATCCTTTCTCTTGGTTTTGGGTACTATCCTTCACTGGGTGTCCTATTGGGTCCCCTCAAAGTGTTTGAGGGAGGCGGGGCACCTTGTACTACTCCGTCACCTGACTGGGTTTTGGCTATGACTCAAGGACGCCGCGATCCTTCAAGTCCGACAAACTCCGACAAACGAATCCCCGTTGTCTTTACCACCGAATCGCTGTGAGTCTCAGGCCTCAGCTTGAGAACTTCTGCCCAGTGCCCTCACAACGGGGATGCTTCAAGACCTAAGGATCTTTTCTTGCATGGGCGTGTCCCAGGATTGAAACTTGCCCACACCGTTGGGATATCCCGAAAAGAACTATTCAACAAGGGATCCACAAAAACTTACATGCTTTCCTGCTTCGGGTTCTTGTTTGGCAACTTGAATAAGCATGGAAGAAACTTCCTGCGCGATGATGGTGGATGTTTACTTGCCCAGCGGCGATGCTTGCTCCGTGGAAGTCTCGCCGGCGATGCCCGTCAGCGTGTTACAGGCTGCAGCGCAGCAGCGTTTCCAGCGCCACTTATTGCTCACTGCAAAAGGCCGGCAGCTCGATTTGACAGCCACGCTAAGTGAGGCCGGGTTGCGAGATGGGGATGTGGTGACTGCGGTTGTTGTGCAGCTTGGCAAACTGGCTGCTACCTTCAGGGCGTTTGCGTTGCACGGCCACGGGGGCGAGGCTGTGACCTGGGGTGATGAAAACCAAGGCGGAGACAGCAGCCGGCTGCAAGAGCAGCTGAGGAATGTCCAGCACATCCAAGCAACTGACTGCGCTTTTGCAGCCATCCTTGAATCTGGGGCTGTTGTGACCTGGGGCGCTCCGCACTCTGGCAGAGCCAGCAGCGAGGTGCAAGCGCAGATGAGAAACGTCCAGCACATCCAAGCAGCTGCCGGCGGTGCTTTTGCTGCCATTCTTGAATCTGGGCATGTTGTGACCTGGGGTAATCCACAACATGGTGGAGACAGCAGCCAGGTGCAAGAGCAGCTGAGGAATGTCCAGTGCATCCAAGCAACTCGGAGTGCTTTTGCTGCCATTCTTGACTCTGGTGCTGTTGTGACGTGGGGTAATCCAGAATGTGGTGGAGACAGCAGCCAGGTGCAGGAGCGGCTGAGGAATGTCCAGTGCATCCAAGCAAGTAGCCGTGCTTTTGCTGCCATTCTTGAATCCGGGGCAGTTGTGACCTGGGGTCGTCCACAATCCGGGGGAGAGAGCAGTGAGGTTCAAGAGCAGCTGAGGAACGTCCAGCACATCCAAGCAACTGCAGGTGCTTTTGCAGCCATTCTTGAATCTGGGGCTGTTGTGACCTGGGGTGATTCAGGCTGGGGTGGAGACAGCAGCCAGGTGCAAGAGCAGCTGAGGAACGTCCGTCACATCCAAGCAACTTGCTGTGCATTTGCTGCCATTCTTGACTCTGGTGCTGTTGTGACCTGGGGTGCTTGGGGCGGAGACAGCAGCCAGGTGCAAGAACAGCTAAAGAACGTCCGTCACATCCAAGCAACTGGCGGTGCTTTTGCTGCCATTCTTGAATCTGGGGCTGCTGTGACCTGGGGTGATTCAGCCTGGGCCGGAGACAGCAGCCAGGTGCAAGAGCAGCTAAGGAACGTCCGTCACATCCAAGCGGGTGGCCCTGCTTTTGCTGCCATTCTTGACTGCGGGGCTGTTGTGACCTGGGGTAATCCAAACCTTGGTGGAGACAGCCGCCAGGTGCAAGAGCAGCTGAGGAATGTCCAGTGCATCCAAGCAACTCAGAGTGCTTTTGCTGCCATTCTTGAATCTGGGGCAGTTGTGACGTGGGGCAATCCAGAATGTGGTGGAGACAGCAGCCAGGCTGTAAGAGCAGCTGAGCTTGAATCAAGGTCTGTCGTACCATGAACCACGCAAGTCTGAGGCGCTAAACGAGTGCTGTCCAGGGGGATGTCAGCGATGTCTGATCATTTATTGTACGTAATGCTTCTATAAAATAGGTAACACGCCTATTCGTATACATACATTCATGCAGGCATCCACAATCCGTGCATTTCCTTACAATACACTACATGTCCGCACCGTACCGTACATGTATGCAAACATCCATCCATCCATCCATCCATCCATCCATCCATCCATGCATCCATCCATCCATCCATCCATCCATCCATCCATCCAGCCAGCCAGCCAGCCAGCCAGCCAGCCAGCCAGCCAGCCAGCCAGCCAGCCAGCCAGCCAGCCAGCCAGCCAGCCAGCCAGCCAGCCAGCCAGCCAGCCAGCCAGCCAGCCATCCATCCATCCATCCATCCATCCATCCATCCATCCATCCATCCATCCATCCATCCATCCATCCATCCATCCATCCATCCATCCACACAGACGTGCGTACGTACGTCCGTACGTCCGTACGTACATAGATAGATAGATAGATAGATAGTCAGATAGATAGGTAGATAGATAGATAGATAGATACATAGATACATACATACAGACACACACACATACATACATACATACATACATACATACATACATACATACATACATACATACATACATACATACATACATACATACATACATACATACATACATACATACATACATACATACATACATACATACATACATACATACATACATACATACATACATACATACATACATACATACATACATACACATACATACACATACGTACGTACGTACGTACGTACGTATGTACGTACGTACACACACATACACGCATACATACATACAGACGTACATACGTACATAGGTACATATGTACATATGTACATACGTACATGCGTACATGCGTACATGCGTACATGCATACATACATACATACATACATACATACATACATACATACATACATACATACATACATACATACTACATACATTACCTCACCTAAGATTGCATTGAATTATATTACACTACATACATTGCATGCATTGCCATACATTACCTTTTCAGTACATTATACAGCGTTACGTGAAATACATACATGTACGCATACAAACATGCAGGCATACTTACATACATACATGCACGCATTCATACACCCATGCATACATGCATACATGCATACATACCTACGTACATCCATACATCCCTGCATACATGCATGCATGCATGCATGCATACATACACACATACATACATACATACATACATACGTACATACATACATACATACGTACAGACACACACACACACATCCATCCATCCGTCCATCCATCCATCCGTTCTTTCGTCCTTCCGTCCTTCCGTCCTTCCATACATACATCCCATCCATACATCCATACTCACATCCGTACATACATCCACACATACCTACCTACATACCTGCATACCTACATACCTACATACATACAGACATACATACAGACATACAGACATACAGACATACATACGTACATGCGTACATACGTATTTACGTACGTACGTACACACGTACATACGTACATACGTACATACGTACATACGTACATACATACATACATACATACATGCCTGCATACCTACATACCTACATACCTACATACCTACATACACATACCTACATACCTACATACCAACGCACACATGCATGCATACATACAGACACACACACACACAGACACACGCACGCACACGCACAGACGCACGAACACAACACAAACACAAGCACAAGCACAACAGCAAACGCAAACACAAACACACACACGCACACACACACACACCCACGCCCACACCCACACCCACACCCCCACGTGCGTGCGTGCGAGCGAGCGAGTTTGCGTGCCGCTTGCCTGCGTGCATACGTACGGGCACGTGTGTACGTACATCCATCCGTCCATCCATCCATACATACATGCATGCCTGCATACCCACATATACATACCTACATACGAACGCATACATGCATGCTTGCATGCTTGCATGCATGCATGCATATGCATACATACAGACACACACACACACACACACACGCACCATCGTGCGCACACGCACAAACACAAGCACAAGCACAAAAGCAAACGCAAACACAAACACCCACGCCCACCCCCACCCCCACACCCTCACGTGCGTGCGAGCCAGCGAGCGCGGGAGCGTCCGTGGGTGCCTGCGTGCATACGTACGCGTACGTGTGTACGTACATACGTACGTACGTACGTACGTACATACGTGCGTACGTACGTACATCCATGCATCCATCCATCCATCCATCCATACGTACATACACACATACATACATCATATATACATATCAGGAGTATGGGGACTGCGAGTTCGCGGCGGCGCCAGACTCCCAGCCCCACATGGACGGAGAGATGATCTCGCAGACAGGCGGGGGAGAAGGTGCATGTCGCGTGGCAGGAGAACGGGAGAAGCACGGGGTGTGCAATGGAGGTATTTGATTCATGGCGGTGGAAGAGTCGCCTGGGATGTATGTTGTTCCTAGATATCGCCATATCCTGTCTCGAAAGAAGGGATCCCAATTTGTACGTATAGTTTGAAAGGGAAACCAAGCGTTTTACCTGAACCAGCCACCCTTCAGGGGGTTCGGCTTTTTGAGAAAGCACCCTTGCCCCGGAGAGATAGGGAGGCATTCACTGTCATTCGCTTCTTGCCAAAATGATGTGCCCCAAATCAATAGCCATGGTGACCAGCCAGCATCATCTTAAACCACTGGGAGGTCAATGGCGGTAAGCCTAGGATAAGCCCTCAATAAGGCCTCATTAAGGGGTTGGCCATAAGCAATCCCCATTCGAGCCCCGAACAGATTCCCTGATTCGAGGGTGTTGACTACCCCAAACCACTAGCTCCAAGGGAAGACAGGATACGTATATATGTATATATAAATACCCTCCACGTAGTGGTTATGTCGTGGTTGTATGTCTCCTATTTTCTTTGGGGGTGGTTTGGAGGCGGGAACCCTCGTCTAATTGTCGGAGGCACATTTGAAGGACTCCACTAGAAAGGAGTAGTAGTATCTAGTCAAGTCCTCTCAACAAGAGCTTGCAATCAAGGAACTCTTACATGTATTTATATATATCTATATATACATATGCGTAGGTATGGGGGTGTTGAGGGTGGCCCGTTTCAGGTTGGTTAAAGGGAAACCAACATACAGTACCCTATGTCAAGACCCACGTGAAGCCTCGCGAGGCTTCTTGGTGCTTCGGCCATGCCTCGAGCGCTTCTCGGAGCTTTGGGTGCTGTGCCTTGGATGGGATTTAACGCCTACACCACAAAGGAAGCCGATGTGGAAGTTCCCCTGGGTCCAACTCGAAGGGGACTGGGTTCAGAAATGAGCAGCTATGGGCTGTTTTACATCCAGGAAACAGTGGGGTCGAACTCACTAGTGCATGTGGAGGGGTTGTCACGTTTACTTTATGGGTTTCCGAGATCTGTGTCGCCTTTGGATTAATCCTGAGAACCATACTCGTCAGGGCTGGAATGGGCTGGGAAACCAGCTTTTGGTGGGGAAGTGCTTCGTTGCAGTTGAGGGCATTCCTTTGATCAAAATGGCAGCCACCCACCAAAACAGGCAAAGCGAGTGACACCGGTCAAGAGCAAGCAACCTTCGTGTTCCTCTTGAATCTCAGCTGTTGGCCGGCCGATTGATCTGAAGTCGGGATCAGATTAGGGAGGATTCGGCAGCGCTCCACCCCCCATTTGTAGGGAGTTCAACCCGTGGAAGCGCGTACTTACCCTCCACTTGGAATTTGGTATGTATGAAAACCAGTTTAAAGTGTCATCCCTCTTTGTCTGAGGGAGGTAGTCGGTCAGAAGGGTGCTTTTGACATGATTAACGTCCTTGGGTTACGGGTAGCCTTTGCAAAGAGCAACCTTGTCACCAATCAATCTTAGTTAGCCTAATCATGGAACATTGCTGGTTTTAGGTTACGATTTCATCCAACCGGCCTTAGGGAAACAACACCGGATGGCTCAAACATGACCATATTTCAAGGGTAGAAAGGTTGAGTTTCTTCTGGCTTCCCTTCCCGGGAACCCAAAAGTGGAGATCCACTTGCAATCAGCCACCAAAAGGCGCCTTTTTGTCCCTAGCCACTAGAGGAGGTGAAATGCATCTCGTGACATATCCATCGAGTCAAGCACCTCTTGACTTGGTACAGCTGGTCCTGAACCTTTTGGCATGTTACACAACAATACGGGTTCCTAGTAAGTGAAGCATGACCATGACTGACAACAGGTCATCGCATTGGCCAAAGCCGCCCGCTAAACATGCTCAAACAGAGACCGCGCACATCCTCTCGAACGGAGGGAAGAGAGACCACAGACCATGACTGAACGGAGTTTCACCCTTTGGCTTTGAGGTGCTCAGGCTCAGACAGACCCATGAAGCTGGACGACTGGAAGCAATTCGAGCAAGGAGTGGGGCTGTCACACATTCCCGTGAAAATGAACAGGACTGCGTTTTCGCAGGGGTCCCTATATTTCCTTTGTTGATTTCAAGATCACCTGGCGGGTGCACCGAAGGTGAGGTTCCCTAAGACCCTAAGAAGGGTGATGTTTCAAGGGGAATCATAAGGAACGTTCAAAAAGCCCACCAGTGGGTCGAGGCTCCCCCGAACAGTTTCATGCAAGGAACCCCACAAGCAAACACAGCCGGACATCCCCAACACACAACTTGCCTGGAATCCTTCGGGAACCTGCCCTCGGGCTGCCCAAGCCACAAGATTGGTGAGGACCCCACATTGTCACTGTTGGGGAATAACGGGAAGCAACCCCACAAACTTGTTTGGCTGTTTGAAAGCGACCCCAAACAAACAAACAACCTTGAAAAACAGGTAGAGGCTCCTGAAGTGTCCCTTTGGACAAATGGATGTATTCCACTGAGAAATGGTGAGAACCAAAATGAAACCAATGCTATCTGCTTTCAGAGCAAAGGAGCAAACATGAGCTTTAAAGCATATTTTGTGCTTGATTCCATACCAAGCCCCATCTACATGAAAGGAGATACCACATAGTTTGGGCACATCCTAGTTTGTTTGTTTCCCCCGCACACACACACACACACACACACATGTCTGCCCATCATTGTCCTTCGCACATGAATCAATAGGTTGGGTCAGCAAGAGGCCGGGATCATCCCAAAGGAAGCAACAAAATGACGGCAGGTCCTAAATGGCCTGCTCTCTTCCAAACGGGGGGCTATTGATTCTGCCTAGCCCAATCGTCCTTTTAGCGAACACACATTTGGTCGATTTGCGGGCTGCTCACGCTTCCCGTCTTGCACTCCATGCTGCTTGCTCCCCTCTGTCCGTCAACAGATTCATGGAGGGTCAACCACGGGCTTCATGGCCCCTTCTAGGGTGCTATTTTCAGGTTTTTGTGTTCCCTTCTCAAAGAGGGCCTTCAAAGATCATCATTGTCAACATCCATTAGTCTGGAAACGTTGACTCCAGTGTCGTTGTTGCCAATAGCTTTCTTGCCTTCGGCTTTGGCCGACAATCATCCTCATCATTATCATCATCTTCATCATCATCACCATTAGAATTATTGCAATCTTCATCGTTGTCGTCCTCATCGCCAACTTCACCATCCTCAGCACCATTGTCGTCAGCACCATCATCTTAACAATCATCATGTTTGTCACTTGTGTCATATTGATCAGATTGCTCGCGGTTATCCTATTCAACACATTCGGCATGCGCAGCACGTCCATCCTGTTTGTCATAATAATCACAATGGTATGTATGAATGTGCAGTGTGTGTGTGTGTAGATTTATTCTTGTTCGTCACGTGAACTGATTTATCATGTCAACGCGGGCGTAATCACATTCATCATCATACTTATCATTGCACCCATATTCACAGTTATTGTCCTAGCTCATCTTAACAATACTGGTACTCATGTTGCTTTTCATATTCGCACTCATAGTGCATGTATGTTCATATGCATAACGTAATCGTGTTGATATTCATATTCATCACCATCACCATCGTCGTCATCATCAGCAGCAGCAGTGGCAAGCGGACCAACGGGAACCACCATGGCAACACCAACAAGCAATTGGGAATCATATTCGTCACTCTGGGAAATGCGTGCCAGGCTTTTTCACCATCTACTTCGATGGAGGCAGGGCATCGGCAATGATGCAATGCAACCTGACAGCTCTGCTGCTCTGCTTCCTTCCAAGGGTGACACATTTGCTTGAGAAAACCACATTTTGACCCTGGTGCTAAGGTCTTCGGAGCAACCCTGTGGGAGGTTCTGCTATAATTTTCATTGCTCTATGAGGTTTGGTCGTAGTTTCGTGACTTGGGGACTCACCAGAATTCAACCCCAAGATCCCGGATTCTTCAACCTGCTGCCTTTGTAAATCCATGTTTTGGGTGCGCTTCTTGGAGTCGGCAGGTTTTACACTCACTGCTTCAAGTTTTGTCGAGTCGGAGCGGTTTCGAACAACGGAAAGGGGGCCAATCGCCTTAATCCTGTTGAAGCCACTTGGGCGTGTCTGGTTTCCCTTTGAAACCCTTCCAACATGGGTGCCCTCCAAAAGAGGCACCCCACTCACCCGCCATTTGTTTTAGCGATCTACGTGCATATTGCTCATGAAAGGGTCCAAGTCGCCGGTTGTTGAAACCTTTGAACGGGGTCCAACTTGCAACATATTACTGTTTAAAAAAGAGACTTCATGGCAAGTGGTTGCATCAGAAGCCAGGAGTTTTTGCTCTCGCGACCATTCGCACACGTCAACGCCAGGGGAAGAGTTGTCGGAGTACGGGGGTGGCTGCAACCTGGGCTGGCGCGAGCTACCAGCAGAGTTCAACTTTACCGTGGCATGGCATCAGACGGGTTTGGTTTTTGGATATGTTTGCAAGGTACCCAGTGGGGGATCAGTTTGATCAGATGGATTGGGAGATACATCACACCTAGTTGCAAGGCAGGGTGTGGGGGGCCAACTACTGAGCTCCAGGACCAAGCATCCTTCTGCTAGACAACCTGCCCCTTGAAGCACATGGTGCTAACTAGGGTGTTTGGGCCACTTGTACCAAGGGAATCGCCTGTAGACTGACAAGGCAGTTGATGGGAATCCCACATTGGTCTCACGGAAAGGGATAGTGTCCACCACAATGCTTAAACACTGGGCGCTACGGCAATATACCCTTATTTGCAAACTTCTAGCGTCCTGACGACGAGTCTTAAAACTGGCCGGCATTTGAGCATGTGCAAATGAGCAGGGTTAGGTATTTTACACAAAACAACGGATCCCAAACGAGCAATCGGGAGGTGTCCATGCACTATCCAGTTAAAACTGGTGGGAAGCAATCACGGGGCCCATGTTTTTGTGAGGTGCGCTACTGCAAGCGCCCGCTCTTCGATGGGCTGACCCCCTTGACCGCGGCGGTGGTGCACTTTGCCTGCGCCAAGCCCTGGGATTGGATGCTCGGCGCTGCACCTCACCCGTCCGGCGGATCCAAATGTCTGGGGGTTCGACTTTGAGGAATCTGATTGAAACTCATTCTACTCTTCAATTACGAAGTGTGATTGCCCGCTTCAAAGATACCTTTGACAATTGGTGGGCGAGAGCTGCGGAGGCTTGTTCTCAGTGTTGCCTTGGCTGTTGTTCAAACAGGGTCATGTTGGCTTGCCTTTGAAGGCGCTGGATTCAAGCAGCTTTCCCTTTGAAGGGGGCAGGGTCGGGTAGTTTCCTGTGTTGTCGTTGTCTTTTTTTTGTTTGGTGAGAGAAACGTCAGGGATCGAGCGAGTGGCAATCGAAGGCTTCAATGAGAGGCGACGCGACCGCTTGGCCTCATAGTCTTTCTCAGGAAACCTCCCCCTTCAAGAATTAGTAATTGGGCCTGCCTTCCAATGGTGCTTTAAGTCGTTGCAATTCCCATCCTGGAAATCCTTTTTGGCAGATAAATTTGGGGCCCCCCTGTTGGGGGCTTGTGCTGTTTCAGGTCCTTCAACTGAGATTTGCTTTGAGATTCGGTCAACATGTCCTAGTCCATGTGGGGTTCGGGACATGGCATCCCCACAAAAACCAGGGTCACTGATGTCCCATTCGTAGTTCCATTTTCCCTTTGGGGCGAAAGAATAGACAACCAGAACTGGCCCCCCCCCTCTCCTGAGTGGAATGAACAAAACAGCAGCGCGTACGACACGAGGGGCCAGAAGAACTATTCGCCGTCACCCTACGTCAAGTTGTATTTAGAGTTTCTCGGCTGCATTTGGAGGCAACTTTGGAGTTTTAGCAGTTGATCGAAGTAGGCGATCAGTCACCCTGTCACAATGAAAGCAAGACGTTAGTTTATGGTTTACGGTACATTTGGGCGTGAGTCAGTGAGAAGGGGCGGATGTTTGAAGTCAACTGGAGGTCGTGAAGCGACACTTCAAAGTTTCCGCTTGCAGAGCCTGTAGCTTCCTCAGCTGCAATTGTCCCTCCCGATTTGGACCAAAGCAGCTCTGCGTGTGAGTGTAAAATCTAATAATAAGCCCCTTTTTCGGATGCGCTTCAGAGGTAACTACTATGAAACACACAGTTTGTTTGGCCGGTTCGGACGCGTTCCCAAGTGAGCAGCGATCAAAAATGCTCAAAGCAATTTAAGTAAGGGAACGCTGAAATCAATCCGCGCGGAAGGTTTTCTGCAGGCCGCGGAAGCTTGCGGAAGGGCCGGCGGACTTGACTAAGAGATTTGCGCCGCGGAAGGGCGCGGAAGGGGAACATTGTTGGAGCGCGTGTAGAATGCTCTCAAGCGATCGATTTGTTTGGGTTTTCGCTCCCCGGGCCAAAAAACAATTTGTTCGGGCATCGTTTCCGCACCGGGCCTCACAATCTGTTTTGGCCATCACCCGCAAGAGGCACAACTTGCGGCGGGAGGACTCGAGCCCCAAGATTTTCCGCTTTGAGGGATGTGGTGACGTGGTTTCCCGAGTCACCGTGGCCTCTTGGAAAGGATTGGCTGGGCCAAAAGTTACTTTTGAATCGAAGCGAAGCAGCCGGGCCCGACAAATCGTTTTTGCTCCCGGGGCGATTTGTTCGGGCCCAACAAATCGTTTTTGCTCCCGGGGCTGAAAAACGATTTGTTCGGGCCCAACAAATCGCTTTTGCTCCCGGGGCTGAAAAACGATTTGTTCGGGCCCAACAAATCGCTTTTGCTCCCGGGGCTGAAAAACGATTTGTTCGGGCCCAACAAATCGCTTTTGCTCCCGGGGCTGAAAAACGATTTGTTCGGGCCCAACAAATCGCTTTTGCTCCCGGGGCTGAAAAACGATTTGTTCGGGCCCAACAAATCGCGTTTGCTCCCGGAACTGAAATACGATTTGTTCGGGCCCAACAAATCGCTTTTGCTCGGGGCTGAAAAACGATTTGTTCGGGCCCAACAAATCGTTTTTGTTCCCGGGGCTGAAAAACGATTTGTTCGGGCCCAACAAATCGCTTTTGCTCCCGGGGCTGAAAACGATTTGTTCGGGCCCAACAAATCGTTTTGGCTCCCGGGGCTGAAAAACGATTTGTTCGGGCCCAACAAATCGCTTTTGCTCCCGGGGCTGAAAAACGATTTGTTCGGGCCCAACAAATCGTGTTTGCTCCCGGGGCTGAAAAACGATTTGTTCGGGCCCAACAAATCGCTTTTGCTCCCGGGGCTGAAAAACGATTTGTTCGGGCCCAACAAATCGTTTTTGCTCCCGGGGCTGAAAAACGAGTTGTTCGGGCCCAACAAATCGCTTTTGCTCCCGGGGCTGAAAAACGATGTGTTCGGGCCCAACAAATCGTTTTTGCTCCCGGGGCTGAAAAGCGATTTGTTCGGGCCCAACAAATCGTTTTGCTCCCGGGGCTGAAACACGATTTGTTCGGGCTAAACAAATCGTTTTTGAACTCCGGGGCTTACATTGATGTTGGGCTGAATTCGCGGAACACTGGAGGAAGGGCGCGGAAGGACCGCGGAAGGGTTCTGTGATTACTTGTGTGCGATGTGTTGTTCTCGTTGGCCCTGTGCGGGAATCGTAGCCGCGGTGTGTCGTCAGGCTTCACGTTTGCGTTGCAAATCTATTGGGATTCGCGTTTCAGGGCTCGTCGTGACCCATTAACCATTTGCTACAGCCGTCTACTGCTTGTAACAGAAACTGGATGGCTCCACGTTGCACAAGGATGTCTCAAGCGCAGGCTCGCAATCTCTTCAGGGCTTCCCCAGCATGGCTGTTTCACTTACCTGTTTCTAGCGTCCAAGCCTTTAGTATCACCAGCTACGCCGCCAAATCCAAAGCCATGGGCCGATCTGGCCTCATCTTCCGTGGATCTAGTTGTGTTGGCTTGGCAAGAAAGAGACGCAAGCCGCGGAAGGCGCGGAAGGGAAATGAGAGCGCGGAAGCAAACGCCCGCAGCGCGGAAGCGCGCGGAAGCACGCGGAAGCGCCAAATGATATCAGCGCAATTTGGCCTATTGATTTTGATCACCGCTCAAGTTTTGTGTGCCTGGCCAAGCTTTAAACACCAATTCTGATGTCACCACCAATTGGTGGTCTAGCGTGTTTCGGGATTTGTGCCCAGTTCTTTGATGGACAGGTACTCCGAAACACCTCGAAACCCACCAACTCGGTTTCCCACGTTGCTCCACTGTGAGGCGGCAACCAAAGAGGTGGTGACCTCTACTCCGATGTGCAAAGCCTGCCTTTTTGGTGCGAGTACCTTTTATTCATAGTTGTTTTGGACAGGTAAGTTTAGGTTCCGGGTCTTTTGGGCAGAAGCACCACCAAGCAGCTGTGTGGCAAGATAAGGGGAGATCCCAAAACGAGCCAGTTTCCTTTTGGTTCCCCTTAGCAACCCAAAAACACACCCAAATAGGCAGGTGAAGCGTACTCTATCGGAGCTCCGAGGTTTGCCAAAGCTGCAGGCGTGGTGTGGAAGACCGTGGAGTGCTCTGCGGATAGAGCCCGTGACCGTGTCAATGAGGAGAAGATGCGTTTCTCGGACAGCAGTAAAGGACAGTATGATGGTGATGATGATGGGGTGGTGCCGATGATGATGATGATGATGATGATGATGATGATGATGATGATGATAATGGTCAGCATCCTCCTTCTTATCTTCGTCGTCGGCATCATCATCATCGTCGTCGTCGTCATCGTTGTTGTCATCTTCGTTATCGCAGTTGCATCCGATCATTTGTTCTTTTCCGCAGCAGATTTGATTCTACTACCATCACCACAACAACTGCTGTTACCACTGCTGCTGCTGCTGCTGCTAGCACTACTACTACTACTACTACTACTACTACTACTACTACTACTACTACTACTACTACTACTACTTCTACTACTACTACTACTACTACTACTACTACTACTACCACTACCACTACCACTACCACTACCACTACCACTACCACTACCACTACCACCACTACTACCACCACCACCACCACCACCACTACTACTACTACTTCTTTTACTGTCGCTTCCACTACCATTGCCGCCACCTTTTGAAGCCTCATTATTGGCTCTCTTTCTTGCATGGAGAGCTTGCTTTCAGGTTGCCATTTTCAGTGATATCAAGGAGCCTCCTTTCAAGCGAGAAAGTTGTTACGGGAATCAACCGCTTTGGTTTCTTCTGTGCGCAGGTGAGATTCAGGAGCGAGGTGGCCTTGGCTGACCGCGGGCAAGCACATCACAGTCACTATCTTACCTGTTGAGTTGTCAAGCTTTAAGCTTTTGGTAGGCCTCTTCATAATTTAGGCGAGTCCACAACAAGTTTAGACGTTTTTGGCCAGTCATCTCAGCAGGTTAGCTATGGCTCCAACTTGTACAGGCCTCCCCGCGTTTCACGCCGCACCAGACGGTGGGGCGGAAAACGGCGATGCCGGAGTTATGGATGCCAAGGCCGCGCCAAAAAGGGCCCCTTGTTTCACAAGGGTCATGGGACGACTGGAAGATGCCTTGCAACTGGTGTTCTTTGGGCCCTTGATCACTTCCCCGCCAGCAGATTTTCCAGCCCCTTTCAGAAGGGGACGGCCAAACATGGCCGCTTGACCTTGGGATTGTTTTGGATGAGAGTATGTTTAATCAGAGGCCAACATTGGAACACTCGCTGCAGACGTTGTTGAGGCTTCTGTCCGGGCATAACTAACTCTTTTCCCATTTGTGTGCACACTTTTTGAGGGAACCCGTTTTTTGGTTGGCTGGTTCAAGGGAACCAAAAAGACAAGCCAAACAAAAGGTGATGTCCGAAACAGCAACCCCAGGAACCCGTCCGGAACCTTGGCCCAGAGCCACTCTGAACCACTCGGACAGAGACCCCAAAGCTCTCAGCTGGCGACAGCACGTTTTGGTACCTCCGCAGATCTGGCATTTCGGATGTGATTCTCCGCGAAGGAGCAGCTGCAGAAGGAAGGCCAGGTGCCGGTTCCATGCATGGCATAGTAGTGTCCCAGACGCTGAATAGCAAGTGATCAAAAAATTCCGTTGCCTTGGCAACCTTGTAAACTGTTGGGTGATGTCTTCATCCTTTTAGGCAAGGCACAAATAGTTCAAACAGGTTTTGGCCAGACACCCAGGCAGGTCAGCTATCCCTTTTTACCCGCTTTTCAGCAACATGGAAGCTGACAGAAGGTTGTTCAAGAGGACTGTAATCTTTAAAGCTTTCAGTTGGCTTTCAGGATTGTTGGACAGAGGATAACTGTACAAGCGATACAACCCTAGGGACATACGCCCTCAGGGGCGCACGACTTAGTTGGAGATGTGATCTCTAGAATTTGCTAAACAACATTGGATGGACGCCTTTGCCGGACCTGCTAGAGTCATGACTCAAACCAGACCAACTGTGGAGCAACATGAGAAGAGCATGACAAATCATTGGAGGAAGGCTAAAGCTAAACTTACTCCCCAAGTTCCTGGACGTTGCACTTTTTGCGAATCTCATTTTAGCGGTAAACACAAAGTTTGGTGGTTACCTCTTTTGAGCCAATCCACTCATGCCACGCTTTTCACTTTTCGCTTTTTTGAAGGTCAAAACCGAATTTAAACCGGATCCCATTTGGCAGACCCTCCGGTTCATTTGGGAGTCCACAGGCCGAGACTTGCGCAGCTTGACGCTGGATGCCAGCACAGCAAGCCGGCGTGCGGCGCTGTGGGTCCAGGAGAGTGGGGGCGCGGGTCCTTCCCGGGTGTGCCAACCCTTTGTCCCAGAAACGTGGAAGGATTTGCCGTTTCTCTCAGTGACAACTCCGAACATTGGGGGACACTAAGGGGAAAATCGGTCGAGGAATTGGGCGGAGAGATGTTGCAAGTGTCAACTTTGGATCAATCTGGAGTGCCCTGCTAATCAGGGGTGTTCCCCTTTGTAATGGAGTTGTATCGAGGCTTCACAGGAGCGAGACCTAAGTGAAACAACCCAGACTCTACACGATAAGCCACTTTCCCCTAGTCTCGCCCTAGGTCTAGTATCTTCCTGGCAAATACGTACCTCTTATAATGTGTCCATTGTGGATTGACGCTTCTGCATTTTGGAGGGGCATCTAGAGGTATGCAGTTGGGACCTCCGACTTGGTAAGCCTCTCATAAGAGCCTTACCAGTATATCCGCAAAACCGGGGTACATGTAAAAGGCTTCTTGTTTGGGTCCTCCTGACGTCAGGTATTTGCCAGGTATCATGTAGGTATCATGCTTGCCTGTCACATGGCGCGTTGCCCGGGAATAAGACGAGCTCACCATGAAGGTCATTCACATGGTGATCCCTTATTTCAGGTTTGGAAAACGGATGTATGCTATGTATCATCTACCTAAAGGGTACCCAGACGAGAGGGGGGTGACCACTCACCCAGAGGTGGTTCCTTTTTGAAAGTTGGTATCCTGCTTCGTTAAGATGCTTCATTTCCAGGAAGGATAATGGAACAATATGTACAGTATCAAAAATTGGGGTTCCCCTAAAATGGTGGGTGTTCCTTTTGGTTTCTATTCAAACCAAGCCGAAAGAGTGCCCTCAACAAAGGCACACCCCGACATCCCATTTGGAGACGAACCGATTGGCTCAGCGACCCAGGAGTTCGATGCGCCCATGCGCAAAAGAGTTGGCGAGAGCCGGAGATCCGTCGGCCTTTTGTTTGGGTCAGCTGTCTTTTACGGCGACACTCGGGGGTAAACGAGCTCACCGTCATGAAGGTTGTTTTTGGGGTTCCCTACTTTCAGGTTGTGGAATTGTTGTAGAATGTGCAGAGGTTCGGTTGAAATATCAGACTATGATATAATTTGGATATGGGGGGGACTGACACAATTTCCCACAAAAACCAGGGGACGAGCGCGGCTTAAGTTGCGGGACGATGAAAGGACGAATTGCGTTTTGGCCGTGGCTCACATTTCCTGCCTAGGGGGTTCACGGGCAATCTCCCGTTTTCCATTTGCATATATTGTATATATTATATATATATATATTGTATATTATATATATATATATATTGTATACATATATCATATATATATATATATATATATATATAATATGACAAATAAGTATTATGCGTTGCTGTTGTTGCATTGGGTCGTTCTTTTCAAGAAAGGGAATGGGCCAGGACTTGTACATATCCCATGTTTAGCACAAACAAGCGGAAGGCCCACAGGGAATGGCCTGCCCCACAGGTCCCATGAGTTCATTCCCCTGTTCGAGGCTCGGAGTCCAAGCGGCGTGTTCCAAACAAGGTACATAGCTCACATGGTGATACGGGGTTTGGGTTGGTTTGAGGTGTAACTGATGTGGTTGTTACGTGTGTAGACATATAGCCACCGTTCGGGATTAACCTACGTACGTACTGATCGTAAGAAGTTGGACATGTGTGATCCGCAAATATGCTTGGTGGCCCTCCTTCCATTCGTTTCTGGGAAAACATAAATCAAGGGATGTGACGTGGGCTGAAGTTTAGGCAACACCCAAAAATATTGTTGACTCAGGGCCCCCATGTAGAGCCATCAACACCTGGTTGCACTGGCAAACACAAATGTACTTTTTGCGCTATTCAGTGTCGGTTTCTCATTTGGGTTTTTTGAGACCGCCTAAACGTGTGCCAGTCGCCGCGGCGGTGGAGCCTGAGTACGCCTCAGCTGAGAGTTGTGGTCTTGTCCAAGGCGGGGGGGCGCGCCGAGACGATGATCAAGCAAGGCTAGAGGCTTTGTTTGGTTTCCTTCACGTTTCCCGTACCAGCCTCAAGTTGGTCAAATTCACAAGGCTAGAAAATGGGTTTGGTTTCCACCCGCGACCGAGTTTTGAGCCTTGTGTCGATCGGGTCTTTGTAGCAGTTTCGGTTGGGGAGGCAAGATACTCCTAAGCTGCTGCCCTGAAAGAATGAAGCTTGTTTCCAGGTACCTTACCGCAGGTGCAATGTGAGTGGGAGGGGGGGGGTAATTTGAGAGGCTGTGACTTACGTAGGTCGGCTGGCCAAAATCAAAGGAATAGATAAAGCAAGGGTCCCAAACCCACCTTATGTCCTGCCCACCCGCTCCCCCCCCTTCGTGGCAAGGATGGTTTGCTGTGACATAGATGGATTGGCAACCCTGCTTTTCCGACCCGCCAGCTGTCCGGCCTCCGCTGGAGAATCCTTTTTGATTAAAAAATGGATTTCTTTGCACGTGGATTGTTTTTCTTCAACCAGGCACGTGCATACAGGGTATTTTTTCGGATTTGGCCTAGGTTTAGTCAGTAGTATCGGTCTAGGGGGCAGAACGATCTCTCCACAATGTAAGCCCTTTACTTCGGGCTTCTGACTTCAGGTTGTGAAGGCGTAGGATGATGGAGATCGACCTTCAGGTCGGTAGGAGTTCGGATTAACATAGAATCCGGAGTGGATTTTTATCGTGCCGGAGATCGGAAGCTGGAGATGCTGGCTGGGGATGCTGGAGATGCTGGTTGGGCATGCGGGAGATGATGGCTGGTTGGTTTGCGGAGCCGATGCAGGGGACGCGATGCTGGAGATGCACAAAGAAATGCATTCCCCCCCCCCCCAAAAGCTTTCCATTTTCCAAGCAGGTTTGCAGAACTTTTTCTCCAAGAGGACAGGCCAGGAACCAGAACCCACGCCCGTGGTAGGTCTTGCGAATTGCTCGCTCCGTGGGGCGCGCTGATCTTCACAGCCCCACAGTGTTTGCCGTTTGACTGTTCCACGTTTTGGTTGAACATAAAGGCCCCTTTCATTGCTAAGTTGCCAGATTTGCTTTCCTTGTTAAGGTTTTGCCCTTTTGGTTTGTGTAGTTTTCCTTTTCAACCAGCACAAAGTGAAGTTAGACGCTCTGTTACGCGAGTTCCAACTTTTCAACCGGGGTGAATGCTCAGGGCAACCATTTGCCTCCCCTCCCTTTTTGGGACCTGTTTGGGGTAGAGGTTTCAAAGCACATCTCCTTTTTTGGGGGGTCTGAACAAGCATTCCCATTTGTTGGGTCAGAGCTATGACTGGGCAAGCCACAAGAACTCGCTTCTTCCCTCCCCGTCACTTTTGGAGGACCATTGGCTGCACTGCTTTCAGCTGGAGGCGGGTCGCAAGAAGGGGGGCCGGGCCCCAAATTCCCAAAAAGAACAACCAGGAGATAAGACCACGCAAATTGTCCATGTCGTTGAGGGGAATCAAACACTTTGCTGGTTTCGAATCACTGACTCTATTTTTTATACTGCACAATGGTTGGTTTTGGCCTTAGCTTGCCACTTTCTTTTAGTGGCCGAGGGAATCCCATTTTTGAAGTGGCAACGTAGTATTCCACTTTTGCACCACCGAAGAAGTGTTTCCAACATGACCAGGTTGCTTGCATTCGGCCAGTTGACAACATAGCGCCGGTCCCTTGCATTGCCTTCTATCAAGACAGGTCGGGGTCACGTTTTTAATCATCTATGGTCCCAATGAAAGACATGTCACCTCTTGGGTTGGCATTCGGATTGTCACTGCCAATCGGCAACCAGCTCGTATTTGGGCTAAACGGGCTGTATAGTACCCAGTTTGGCCAGATTGGACATCACAATTTGGTTGCCAACTTGAGGTGAGTTTGCTCTTGGCGAGGAGATGTTTAGGGCAAAACATAAGACACCCTGCTAACGTGGCATTGCATTCAGTGTAAAATAGGAGTGTGTCATTTTTCCAGATTCGATGATTTGTATTCATTTGTTTGTCTTTGTTTGTTTGTTGGGGGGGTGGACAAAAACAAGTGAACATGATCGGGTCCCCGGCCCCTTTAGAGCCGGCAAAGCATGGCTCCGAAACCTCTCGTGTGCCGAGTTGTCTACTGCCAGCACCAGTTTTTGTGTGAAGACCTCTTGGTTACCTAAGCCATGCCCAAGATCAGAGGTTTCAGGCCCCAAATGGACCACTGTGAAGGTTATTTAATTTCGAATGAGGAAAAATCAAGTGGAAATCAGGGCCCAAGACTGTTGTGCCACATGTGTGCTTTGGATTTAGAGATCTGCGGGGCACTATGGGGGGAAAGTAATTGAAAAGAGCATAGTCACTTAGGTTTCAAGCAAAGCAGGGGGGCCATTTCCCCAATTCAAAGGCTGATTGTATTAGGTTCATCTCTGTTATGGTTATTATAGACTCTATTGGAGGCTCGTGTCCAAGAATTAAACTGCAATGAACGGATCACTCACCAACAAAGGGAGTTCATATGAGGGGTTCACACCAGGGGTTCACACACACACACACACCGACGCATTCAGCCTTTGAAAGGGAGCATTCTTTTCTACACGCTCGCAGGCAAGTCGATTGCAGGCGCTCTCGGCGAGTGCAGGCCCGAGCCGTTTCGTAGCAAATCGGGGGTCTCCTGCAAAGGATCCCGTCTTAAGTGGGAACCCCTATGAAACAAAACCCGCGGGGGGAGGAGGTAGTCATCTTGGGTTTGCTCACCCACGGCCCCCCGGGAGAATGGCACATTCCAAGCGGGTAGCTTCACATATTGAGACCGTGGCTGTTTTGTCCAGCTCACACATCCCTTTTGAGGCAGATCAACAAGAACCCCAAAATAACTGTGGATGGACTAAATCCACTTCGCACCAGTTGGGATGGACGAGACCGTGTGAATACTGGCTGATAAACCACCTACCAACTGGTGTAGGAGTTTGTGCATCCACAGTATTATTGTTAGAGGAATCTACTTTTGAGGGTTGCCCTGCTTTTGGATTCTGTGTTGATTCGCAGGGGGCAATGAGGTGCCCTAGAATTCCCCCACATGCAACCGTCCTTTGGGCAACTGAGTGAATGGGTGTGATTTTAAACAAGGGACTCTTTGGTGGACATCAACATTCGGCAGAAACTCATGTCCACCAGCGGCTGAGGTGTTAGGTCTTCTATTGAAAGTCGGTACAGACTTCTGGACTTTAGTTCTTTGGTGCCTCAGTTTCTTGTTTGGAAGCTCGAACGCATCCGGAACAACTTTTCTGCGCCATGAAGGTGGATGTTCACTTGCCCAGTGGAGATGGTTGCTCCGTAGAGGTCTCACCAGAGATGCCCGTCAGCGAGCTGAAGGCTGCAGCGCAGCAGCATTTCCGGCGCCGCTTGCAGCTCACTGTGAAAGGCCAGCAGCTCGATTTCACAGCCACGCTGAGCGAGGTCGGCTTGCAAGATGGAGAGGCCGTTGCTGCGGTTGTGCAGCGTGGCAAACTGGCTGCCACTGATGCTGCTTTCGCTTGGCATGTCCACGGGGACGAGGTTGTGACCTGGGGTTTTCCGGAATGGGGCGGAGACAGCAGCCAGGTGCCAGAGCAGCTCAGGAACGTTCGGCACATCCAAGCAACTATGGCTGCTTTTGCTGCCATTCTTGGATCCGGGGCTGTCGTTACCTGGGGTGTCCCAGGCTTTGGCGGACACAGCACCCAGGTGCAAGATCAGCTGAGGAACGTCAAGTACATCCAAGCGACTAGCCGTGCTTTTGCTGCCATTCTTGAGTCCGGGGCTGTTGTGACCTGGGGTGAGCCGGAATGTGGCGGAGACAGCAGCCAGGTGCAAGAGAAGCTCAGGAACGTTCATTGCATCCAAGCAACTCAGGGCGCTTTTGCTGCCATTCTTGAATCTGGGGTTGTTGTGACCTGGGGTGCTCCAGGATACGGCGGCGACAGTAGTCAGGTGCAAGATCAGCTCAGGAACGTCCAGCATATCCAAGCAACTGGCCGTCGTGCTTTTGCAGCCATTCTTGAGTCTGGGGCTGTTGTGAGCTGGGGTGATACATTTTCCGGCGGAGACAGCAGCCAGGTGCAAGAGCAGCTGAGGAACGTCCAGCACATCCAAGCGACTAGCAGTGCTTTCGCTGCTATTCTTGAATCTGGGGCTGTTGTGACCTGGGGTGATCCAGAATGTGGCGGAGACTGCAGCCAGGTGCAAGAGCAGCTCAGGAATGTTCAGCACATCCAAGCAACTCAGGGCGCTTTTGCTGCCATTCTTGAATCCGGGGCTGTTGTGACTTGGGGTGATCCAGAATGTGGCGGAGACAGCAGCCAGGTGCAAGAGCAGCTCTGGAATGTTCAGCACATCCAAGCAACTCAGGGCGCTTTTGCTGCCATTCTTGAATCCGGGGCTGTTGTGACTTGGGGTGATCCAGAATGTGGCGGAGACAGCAGCCAGGTGCAAGAGCAGCTCAGGAATGTCCAGCAGTCCAAGCAAATCACATGGTTTTTGCAGCCATTCTTGGATCCGGGGCTGTCGTTACCTGGGGTGCTCGTCCAAAATATGGAGGAGACAGCAGCCAGGTCCAAGAGCAGCTGAGGAATGTACACTGCATTCAAGCAACTGGCTGCGCTTTTGCTGCCATTCTTGCATCTGGCGCTGTTGTGACCTGGGGTGATCCAGTATGTGGCGGAGACAGCAGCCAGGTGCAAGAGCAGCTGAGCTTGTATTCTGACAGCACTATTCTTGGTTGCAAGAAGCGTGCTGAAAGAAGAGAGCAACAGGTGAACTCCACACTTGGGGTCAGCGTCTCTGTCTTTTTTTGTGCCACCATTTTCATCTTGGGCTACCTCATTTCAGGTCGACTTCTTTCAGCCGTGTTTGGGGACGTCTGCGACGAGGGTTCATGCGTTCAGCTGGGGGTTAAGGGAGGCTTGGAATTCTCGCGACAAATGCCTTGGATGCCTTGACTCTCTTCGAAAAGAGCGTCGCAGGCTTGAAGTTGACCAAGTCTCCGCGTGGGGAACCTGCGAAATTGGGGGAAGGGGGAGAGTTCTCTTTAGCTCCCTGTCAAAGAGCCAGAAAAAGGGGTACCCAAAAAGAAATACCGGCATGCGATCCTCTCGGCTACCGGCGATGGTTTCGCCCAATGTCCCTTGAACTTCCCTTAGCAAGCCGAAACATCGACGCCAAGTCGCCCAGGAAAAAAACACAACAACATCGAAGCTAAACCATCGGGATGTGTTGCCGGACAAGTGTAGAATCGTCTGAAACCCGAGGGGTTGTCACAGCTTGAGGTGAGACATCCTCAGTACGTTGCACATGTTCGGCAAGCGGTCAATGCACATATTGGCGACGCAGTCGGCACGGACTCACAAACCTGCCTTGTACCCGCTCAAGAAACAATCCTACAAAGTGACCGCCCTTCAACAATCCTACAAAGTGACAGAAGGGTTTGGAAGACTACTGGCATCTCAAAACGTTCTCCAGCCCACTTGTATGATTGTTGGTTGGAAAGAGGGCAATCAAGGGCGTGCCTGTTCAGTTTCCAAAGTGACTTTAATGTTTGTATTTGTTGGGTGTCTTCGACATTTTAGTCTAGGGCTAAAGCGTAGGGCCAAGAAGTTTAGACTGTTCTAGTCAGGCTCAGCAGGTGCGAGGGGCAGAACCACTTTCTCCGCCGGCTTTGCGTGGCGCGATTTGTAAATGAGCATCTGACAGCATTTTGTCGACGAGACGGAGAATCGGATTCATTTGCAGTTTTGGGGGTTGGTATGGATTCTCATGGGCTGGAAAAGCCATTAGGGTTCTTTGTAAGGGAGGCATGATCATGACTCATGACCTACATTGTCAGGGCATCACCTTCGGTTCGCGGTCGTTCCCTCAAAACCTGCAAGGCAACCACGGTGCGGAAATTAGCCACCCAAAAGTGGTGCACAGCAGTTGCGCCTCCATTAATTGTGGAGGTCTCCCTCTCCCTCTCTCTTCGTCTCTCTCTCTCTCTCTCTCTCTCTCCCTCTCTCTCTCTCTCTTTCTCTCTTTCGCTCTCTCTCGCCCGCAAGCCAAGTGGAAAGCCCAAAACTTAACATGTTGAGTTCTTGAAGGCGGAATCCACGAAAGTCCGCAGAGGATTCTGTGAGCCGAGCTAAACAAGCGTAAAACACCGAGATGTGATGGTCGATCCCACCAAAGCAAGCAGATTCCACGGATGTTTTTGATTAAGCGCCATTAGACAAAGACTGGTCTTGGCGCTGTTCGATGCCGTTTTTCTTGCCTTTCGTTTCCGTGCGCCGGGGTTCTCCAGAGCTCCCCTGGCCAGGTTCCCATGCGCCGGCGCATGGCACCGGCATTGAAGGCCTCGAGGCCCTGGAAGCCTTGGCCTCGCTTTGGGGCGAAGGTTGGCCTTGGACGAGGTTTTGACGCTTTGCATTTGTTGATTAATGTTCATTGTTGTTTGGATGCTTGGTTTTGAATATGTCGTTGATGGTTGAAAGGTGTGTGTTTTGGATGGTTTTGTATGTTTGATGTGTCGATTTGTTTTTGCATGTGGCGATGTTTGGACGGGCTTTGGAAGGTTTGGTGTGTTGGATGTGTTGTGTTGTGGATGTATTTGTGTCTTGCGTATATAAGTGGCACTTTGTGTGATTTGATGCTTGCTTGGTTTTTTGGATGTGTTTGTATTTTGGATGTTTGGATGAAGTGTGTTGGATGCTCTGATGAGTTGTTTGCGATGTTTGATTGTGTTGGATGTGTGTGTGTTGAAGGTTTTGTTGTGGCTTATTGGTGTTTTAGATATGTTGCTATGTGTTGCCGTGTTTGGGGATAGTTTGGGCAGTGGGGTTTGGTTTGGTTTTGCGTTGATTTTGGATTGTCTAATGCTTGCTTGGATGTGTGTATTATTTGTTGGGTGTTTGGTGTGTTGGGCGTTCTTCTGTTTTGGATGTGTTGATGATGCTTTGGATGGTTTGATGATGTTTTGGATGTTTTGTTTTGTTTGGTGTCATGGTGATGATCTGGATTATTTGACTGGCTACTTTTAGAGTTTTGGTGTGTTGCATGTGTTGTTGTGCTTTGCTTGATCTTGTGATGGTTTGAGAATGTGTGCTGCTTTGATGCTTTGCGTGATGTTTTGATGAATTGTTGGATGTTTGGGTGTTCTGGTTCGTTTGATGGCTTTGGTGGCAGTGATGCTTCGATGGTTCGATTACATATTGTTGCTGCGTAGTGGTTTGGGATGTTTCCATGTGCTGGATGCTTGTTGGATAGTTTGGGGTTTTGGGTGTTTAGGCATTTTGGATCTTTTCATTTTTCGGATCTTTGGATGCTTTGGGGTTGTGGATGTTTGTGGGTTTTGTTGGTGATTCGGTTCTTTTGGCTTTTCAACAGCGTGGAAGAATCAAATATTGCAGTTACTGGCCATTCTAGTGGCAACACCTTTTGGTCCGTTTCCCACTAAAAATTGAATAACGCGAAGAGGGCTCACTGGGCGACTTTTGCTTCAGCCGAGGAACTTGTTTCTGATGGTCGCATGAGGACTTTTGGGCGCAAAAATGTGGGCGTCCGGCGAAATCTGGTCACGGGCAACGCTTTAATCCGATGATGGTAGTGCCCCGGATGGGGCTGCTCAAGGCACTGCGTTGCTTATGTTCTGTTGCAGTGCTGGCATAACGCTGGTCGTGCTCGTGATGCTGGTGATGCTTGCGATGTTGGCCCAATCTGGTGCTGGTGATGCCGGCGTTGCTAGTAATGCTAGATTGCTGGTGCTGGCATTGCTGGTGATGCTGATGCTGGTCAGACTCCTGGCTTGAGTTGCCTTGGCCAGGTATGCTAAATGGTTCTGCGTTGCGCTTTGGTGGTGATCTGAATAGGGTTGCACCTGGGAAGGGAATCGTCATCAGATGGGCCTTCAGCCGGCAGTGCGGGATCAGAATGGTCTGGCGCAGAATGGTGCTCTTTCGGGTGAGATTGCACATGAAATGCACAGAGTTGGGCGGATTGCGGGGCTGACTCCAAAGCAATTCAGGGATTTGTAAGGAGGAAAGTCTGGGTCCTCCAAAGACCCAGGACCCTTAGGGCCAGTAGGGTCTATGTGTTCCTGTGTTCCTTTTCCTGGACAAACCAACTTTCGAGTCAGCACACGGGTACTGACACAGGGCTCCAAGCCTCTGGATGAAGGGTGACAAGTCGATTTGGTTTCCTTTGGTTTCCCCTTGCAAGGGGCCAAATGTGTACCCTATGCTACCATTGTGCCAGGTTTTGGAGCAAGCTAGTTTCACGCTGGCTTTCTTTGGTGAGGGCCAAATGGATGTTATGTGCAATGTGACAACTCATGCGTCAGGCATCCATCATAGAAGAGGGACTATTGCAAGTGAATTGGTGTCATATCAGATTCCCGTTCCAACACAATCAAAATCAAGTTCCTGCAGTCTGGACAACCTTCAAACACACCACAACATCACGGCCCCATTCTGTTCAGAGTCATGGAGACTCCAGGTTGTCTTTTTGCGAGCTTTGACGAACCATAGCCACAGGGCTGGTTTCGAGCACGAAAAACGCCTCCGCCTCAGGCCGAGCCCCAGTGGTCCATGCACATGCCCTCTGCCGCAGTGTCGCCAGTGTCAGGGAAGCAGCGGTGCCTCCCTTGCCTCAGACTGCGCAGATTGGCATGAAACCCAACAAACTGTCCCAGTCTCCATTTGGAGAACGCCCTTTTGTAGGGTTCCATGTTAATTTCCAGAGAAAGACATGGGTGCATCTTTGTCTTAGGCTACCCTCAGTTTGAGATCCCAACTCCCTAACTCTTGGGCCTGGGGCATGAGCCTTTGAGGTGAACGCCAATCCTGTCAAGGCTACCTATAATGTGTTTGAAGAGATGATCGGCGCGTCAGCGGTCGGGGTCCTTTTCCGACTACGTTGTTTTGGAAAAATGTATGTACCCCCCCCCCCCGAAAGTTTTAAGACGACCTGTGTGTTTGAAAAAGGGTTGGCCCCATCTCTGGCTTTGGCTCCCCCAAAGAAATAGTTGATTTCTCTATTGGAATGGAGCCCGAACTTGGCCGAGCCTTCAAGTCTTCTGACTCTGGTCCCCCGGAGCAGCATTGACAGCCGGAGAGTAGGAGCAGACGTTTCGGTAAAGTTGATTCCCTTGCATCTCAGCACAAACCATGGCAAGTAAGGTTTCTCTTGTTCTCTATATGGTCGACCGTCTCGTGGACTTTAGTCAAAGGGAAAGATCAGTATTGTGCCCAAAGGTTTGGACGTTGCTCGGCCAATCCACGCTAGAAGTGAGACATTGGAATATGTCTTGACCACCAGAACATGCACTCGACGAGAGCGTGCTCTTGGCTCGAGTAAAAGCCGGTTGCTTGATCCCAGCCCGCACCCCCCTCGCACTTACACATGAGTGCATGTTGTGATCACTAGGTTTGGCATCCAAGTTGAGCATGACCTTGCTGAGGATTCGCCAATTCAGTGCCATTGAAAAATCGAGTGAATGAAAAAGGTACCTAAGTTTGATCCAACTCCTTGCTTGCCAAATTTGTATGCAAGTCGCTTCGGGAGAAACCTCATGCCATGCGGCGCGATCGCCGGCTTTGTGGCCTGGTTTGGGCACCCAGAGTGACTTTGAGGTCTGAGCGGTTGCTCACAACTGGTTCAAGGACAAGCTGTTCAACTTTTGCGCAAGCGGATACCCACTTTGGGAGTGTTTCTGAACAGATCTGTTTTTTTTTCCCCCCGAGTCTATCTAGGTTTGGGATTGCTTTTGAGGAAAACCAAACAAAAACCATATGTTTCGTTGGGCTTTCGTAGGCGCTTTGCAGTCGCCAGCATGTCACAAGTTCTTGGTTTGCGACCGGCCTCAAAGAGGTTTTTCGGGGATCCCGAATGCTTTTCGGTTGAAACGCTTGGGGTTTGGCACCCCAAAATTCTAGGCGGGCCTCCGATTCTTCGCCATTCGAGAAACCGACTGGATTGGTGGCCAATTATCCCTGGCAATTGGGGAAGTGGAGCTGGAAACCTGATGGGTGTTGTTCAAACTTGTTTTAGGCCCTCCAAAGATTGTCAGCTCACCCTTATGTTTTGTTAAATCCAGGGCAAAATGCGGGGTGCTGCGGATTTGGGAGACGCCTACAAAGCGTGTTCGTCTTTTCGCATGTAGTAAGAGCATTCATGAGCATTGCTGAAGTGTGTCACCAGTCAAAATGGCTGCGAGAGCCTCATAGCGACTGTTAGCACCTAGTAGGAGGCTGTTCAAGGAATAGGGGCCGCCCGTTCATTTGTCTACATGGTTTTGGGTAGACTCCGAGTCTTCTGACAGGCTCTCATTAACGCTCAATATTTGGAGATGAGACAGCGCACAATCCGAATTCCTTTGAAGGAGTGAGAACATATCCCAGGCACGCAGTTTTTGCGAATTTTGACTATGAGTCATATTATGCGTGTGAAAACTGCGTAGCTGACCAAAACCAGGATAGCATCAACCTGCTGGAGGTTTCATGGTTTCGACATCAGCCTCTCAAATATGGAATTGGGGAAGGGAGGAGTTCGAATTTAGGATGAGGATTATAGTTGCATGTTCCCTTTGTTGTTGGAAGACTACCTATAGTGAGTAGCGTCAGGCCTAATTGTGGCCCACCATTTTTTTGCGAACCATCTAAAACCATGCACTGCGCCTTTTAAGGTTGGGTGTGCGAACTCGTTGTTTCTTACGGGGGGGGGGGGGGAGAAAAAACAGAAAAACATGGAGGACCCCGATTCAATTGACACCTCAAGGCCGTGCTGCTGGCTCTAGGCTTCAGCAGCGCTTTCACCAGGCTCAGCGATCCGAGACCGCTGTTGAAGTGGCTGGGATACATTGATGAGTTTAGACTGTTTTTTCTTCATGATCGAAGGACATTTGTTTAGATGGCAAAATCCCGCAAAAACAGTTCGTCAAACGTGTTTGTTTTGTTGTTTTATTGTGAGAAAAAAACAAGGGAGCATTGGGTGGTTGCTGAAGAAGGATGGGCGAAGAGAATGGAAAGGAGACTACTTCAGAGTGCTGTCTCAGTCACTGGAAGGGCCTGGCATGGATGTATGGGGATCCCAGGACCACCAAAGCAAAGCCACCCATTGCCTTGCGAACAGCTCTATCCTAATTGGAGACAAGCCCTTGCCAATCACAGACTTCCAGTACCCGATTTCTCACAAACCGGGCGCCCCATTGTTCCTCCCGGCTGGAGGTCTGAGCTTCGGCTTCCCAGCATTGTCCCCTCCACTGGGAAGAATTCGCTCCATTGAAATGCGTGTTTCCCTAAATTTGGCACGCCTTGCTGGTTGTCCCCTGCTTTTTCCTCAAACACCCCAGAGAGGCCCCCAAGCTTAAGGAACGCCCAGATGGGTTTCGACATTGTGCAGCTCCTTTCGGATTCATTGAGCACAGCGTTCACCAAAGGGCCCCTTTGCGTTTTGACACTGTGGGTGGGCGGTTGGGATCGCGGTGTACTTTTGTGCTGCCTTTCGAGGTGGTCGGCATCCAAGCAGGGGCACGATTTGGCAACCCTCCACATGGGTGCTGCTCGAAAGTAGGAATTGAGCCCATGTCTTTTCGGCCGGGCTTCTTCTGGTCAACCCTGGAATGGATACACCCTCCCATACCAGCTAGTCTCCTTTTGTCCGCACGCCAGGAGCTTGACACCGCAAGCGCCCCCCCGGCTCTGCCGTAAAGCTCTGGGACCAGGTGCGCGGCGTGAGGCGTTCCGAACGGATGCCGCAACACAATACGTGTGGACCCGTGGACCCCTTTGGGATGAGAGTCAAAAGGAAACCAGAGGCATTCTCGGGGTCGCCTATGTTGAGAAAAGGGCACGAAGTGAAAGTAGATGTATGGCAAATCTCCCTTTCTGTCAGGAGGCAAAGCGGGCGTTGAAACCCAAATGGGCAGAGTTTGGCTATTTACTGTTTAGTATTCGGGTTTTTTACTTGCACTGCGGCGAGGAGGCAAAAGCGTGCCAGCAAACCTGGTGGAGGGTAGGATCGCGTGGCCATTCCGCGTAGGTATGTTTCCAGTGTATGGTGGTATAGATTGATGTTCCCAAACAACTCTACCCACATGGGAAAGTTGCGCCATCCACTTTTGCCCGACTGCAAAAATGCCCTCCCACCCACCAATGGAAATGTTAGTGGTTGCGAGGGTGCTTGTTTTGTGGTATCCTTTTTGATATTGAAGCAAACAAAAAACCGCACAGAAGCCCTCCCCAAAAAAAAACAGTTAGAAGCCGGAACAAGTTCGGAGCCGCAAGCCTTGCAATTTACTGCAAACTGCCATGCTTTTCAAAAAATGATGGTTTGGTTGCTTTATGTTGAGGGAATCCAACGCGGCTAAGTGTTTAGTTGGGACCCCCTCAACCACAGCATGTCGGGTAGCTTGATTAATGTCTGCGGGTGCGCTGGGATGCCCCTCCAAATTTGGCTGTTTTGGATGCCCTGCCTGTGAATTCCCCCTTGAGAGTGGAAGGAGTGCTAAAATGGGTGAGTGGGTCAATTGGCCAAATTCACAGGTAAGGGGATCTGTGGGAGTTTCGATTGCGACATGGCTATGAACTTGAATAAAGAACACTTTAAAAATTGGCTTGTGGACGCAGACCCTTGTAAATTCTGAGTAGAAGGACATCATTTGGTTGCCTCTCCTTCCTAATTCATTTTTGTATCCTGGTTGGGAGCAACTCCTAACCCTGGAAAGAATGGGAAAGGTACCATTAGAGCGCAGCCGTGCCAAGTTTGCAAACCCCTTGAAATGGGGGGAAGGATTCTTTCGGTTTCCTTGTGAAACAGCCCAAAGAGGGTTGAATGGGGAAATTTCCCTCGGACTGCTTTCCTTTGAGCCTGTATCAAAAGCTGTGCCCAAGTGAGACGCAATCAATTCCGGGTAAGTGAAGGTTAGTAAGGGACAATCCCAACCACAGCTAGGTGCGGATGCCATCCATTTTGGATTGAGTCTTTGAGTACCGGGTTTTCATGGCGACTCGTTTGACTGATATTTGGGTGCCTGGTATTTGGGAAACCCAACCACGGCGCCCCAAATTCCCCACAATGTCCCATCTGTGTGGCCAAAAAAGGCATATGTCTCCAACGGGCTGAAGGTACCGTTCCGTTCCATGCCACGCGTCGCGTGCCGCGTGCCTCCAGAGCTGGCGGCCAGCTGCTTGGCGCCCTCCCTGCTGGGCCTTTGGCGTTCGGAGCGCCGCGCTCGAAACTTCGCGGAGTCGGAGTGGGTGTTTTGTTTTGTTGTTCTTAACGAAGGGCGAGTTGGGGGCGGGTGGGGGGAGGGGGGGGGGGGCAGCTGGTACCCGGTACCAACTCTAGTACGTGTTGTTTTTTCGGGTTGGGGGGGGGGGGGGTACCCCTGATTTGGGGGGGGTCACTTTTTGGAGGCAAGTACCTTTTTGTCGGCACCTTTGTAAGGTTGCGTTGTTACCTTTTTGGGGGTTCCCTTTGGGCGGGCACGTTTTCTTCTTTTTCCTTGTGGGTTGGAGGGGGGTGTTGTGTTGAGTACCTTTTTTTAGGAGGGTGCAACATTTTGGGGGGTTCCTTGGCTGATGCCACTGTTGTAGATTTCAGCAATACTCCTGACTGCTATACTAGCTGTTTGGTTGCCTTGTTGTCGTTTCAGCTTGGCAATGTGAGAACTTGCCGCGCGCCGCTCGTTTTGACTGTTTGTCGAACATTGCTCGGTGTAATGTCGTGGTGCTGTCGCTTCTGCGTGTGTATGTGCGATGGAGTGGCGCAGTTGCTTGTATGAGTCAGATCCTGTTGGGTACTGCAATCGTTGAGAGACATTTGTCTCTCTTTGGCTTGGTGCAGAGTGGCCAAGGTTTGTCACAGGCTGCCATTGTAGGCCACGTATCTTGTACGATGCGGGGCGGTTTGAGGTATGGTGTATCCTACGGCTACGGCACTGCAGTTGTGCTGGCCTTAGTCGTTCCGTGCTCCGAGTGCCGCTTACAGACTTGGAGTCCCTGACCTCCAGTGGTGCGTTCCTTCTTTGAGAGCAGGTTTGAACAGTGCTTGCTCTCTTTGCCTTGTAGCCACTGAAGGTCGACGTGATCCGAGACTGCAGGTAATTACATGGCATCACCTGAGTGCTTGAGGGCAAATATTGAATCAGAAACCAACCAAAAGACTCGAATCAGAACCCAAATGGTCGAAGCAGAAGCTAAGCATTGGAAGTTTTCCTTTAATGGCCGAACGAGGTCACGCCACAAGCCATTTCACAGGGTTGCTAAAAGGACCAAGCCAGATTTCCAGAATCCCTTTTGCCCGACTATCCAAATCCTTGTGAATCAGGTACACATGCAGCTTTTGGCGCCCGTTTGTGACCCCTGAAACAGATGCTCGCTTTGCTTTACCCCGTGGCAGGTTCCAGGCTCGAAAAGGCGCGAGTTGAATACTCGTGAAAAGCCGATGCCACACTCTCCCCTATCTGAGAATCAAGCTGGGGTCTCGTCAAAGAATATGTTGTATCAGCTTCACGAAGCATGGCTGTGTCTTGTTTAGGGACCCAACAAATGGTTGGGTGTCCTTTTGATTTCCCTTTTGGTTTCCCTTTAAACCCATCCGGAAAGTGTACCCTCAAACAAAGACACCCATGTCCCAGTTGGCCCAAGTTCTACATGCCGAACATTTGACGAGCCAAGTTGCAGTGCCCTGTTGTTCGATATGGCGATGCATAGTTGCTTCTTTGTGGTTAATCTGCGGAGCACCTTCCAACGGCAGCTACTAGCCCTCAGACCCGGAGAAGGGGCAATGTGATGCCCTTCATAGCTTCAAAGGACCACAGAACACTATTACTTTGTCCCATTCTCTGTCGGGCACAGAACTATGGAAAGCGCGTAGCATAATATCCCGTTTCTGGGGTATCGTGGGGTTAATACATTGCCCAAACAAATGGTAGTTGAGGGTGCTTGGATGCTCAACCCACGGGAAGCAGGTTGTAACCATGGTTATATGTCCATCAACCCTGTTGTCCCACTTAGAACCATTGGACCATGGGACACCTGCTTGTTAAGTAGGTTGAACATCTAAACTGGGCCGGGTGAACGGTGCCGATTGTGAGTCCAAATGTCGGAGCATTCGCGCGCGTTGGCCTTCAGTCCCAAATTTTGTCTAACGATCAGTTGGTTGAATATTCTCCAGGGTACAGGATGTCTAGTAAACTTGATATAGTAAGATTATTCCTAGTACAAATGGAAACTGTGTCTTTTCTCGAAAGCTTTTCCTCTGATTTGACACTGTCCTGGTATCTATCCTTTTGCAATGATCCACCATCGTAATTTCATGGCCACTCAAATTGAAGTATCCAACTGACAATTGGCCGCGCTTTCTTCCGCTTCCCTATCCAAATAAACATGAATTCGGGCATGTGCTGTCACGATGGTGGACCAATACGTCAGAACTGTGGCCGAGGCGGCCTCCGGCTACTTGCTGCTGAAGTCCTTGGCAGCGGTGCCAAAGTTGCAGCCGCTGTGCAAGCTGCAAGTGCTGTGTTTGGTGCTCTACGGCCTCAGGCGCATTCGTCGCGCCCGTCTTTGAACGTCCAGGGAGAGGCAAACCCGGTGCTCATTGCCCTTGTATTTTCCTTTAGTTTGGTGACATTCCCACTAAAATGGTCCGAAAAAAAAGTCCCCTTTTTCTAGCATGGCTGA
>CAUJNA010000391.1:329398-361898 GCA_963377175.1 Effrenium voratum | reverse complement strand
AGAGAGAGAGACAGAGAGATAGAGAGATAAAGGGCTAGAAAAAAAGAGAGATGGAGAGGTAGAGGGATAGCACAGAGAGATAGAGCCATAGAGAGATAAAGGGGTCGAGAGATAGATGGATAGATAGGTCTAAGCTAGCTAGGTGGACTGCTAGATAGACAGGTACATAGATTGGTAGGTAGGTAGACAGACAGGTACAAGGAAAAAGAGAGAAAGAGAAAGAGAAATGGAAAGGCGACAAAAAGCGAACGAGAAAGAGAGAGATAAACAGAACAGAAAAGAAGCAGAAGAAGAAAAGGACAGAGAGAAGAGGAGAAAACACACTAGTGGAAAGAAGAGAAGAAAGAGTACGGGGAAGAGAAAGAGGAAGAGAGAAGAACAGAAGGACAAAGATACCTACGGTTCTCGTATATGTATGTGTATGGTCATATACATAGTTATGTTCATGACGCCCTTCAAGACACTACCCTGTTGACTTGTTTTGCCGTTTGAAGCAAGACATGTGTTGCAGTCAATATTTAAGACCGCCATTCAGTCCTGCAAAGACAGAATGTCCTGTCCGGGTAGGTAGGATTTGGTGGTCGAGAGGAGAACTTGGCAGTACGTTGGGCCTGGACTCGAAATTCCCGAGTCTGGCTCCTGAGTCGAGCCTTTCGAGCTCAGGAAGGTGTTGGAAAGTAATGTTTTCGTTTTTGGCAAGTGCAACAATCGAGTGACATGGGGCTCACCGTAATGATGAGCCTTTGCTTTGGGATCCTTAACTCCAGGTTTTGGAGCTGTAGTAGATTTGATGAATATGTGCAAATGTGTCGTTCGGGCGTGCCCGGTATTCTTGAACTTTGAACAGGGCAACGCGCTGAAGCTTCAGGAGATTTGGCAGCAAGGCCACTGGTTATCTTGAGAAAAAACACTGTTTTCAGGGAACTCCGGCAAGCATGTAATGTTACCGCCAAGGAATCTCGATCATCAAAGATGGATGCCGGAGACGAGTGCTGCGTGACGTGAGAAAGAATTACAATTGCATCAATTACATTCAATTCACTCTGATATGATGGCAAACCGCATGATCAGAGCCCTGCGCACTGAGGAAAGAGCCGCACATTCCGAATAGACCCGTGGCTTCAAAAACAGTTCCCAGAATAGATGTGCGTTTCAACTCCACAGTGGCAGACATGTCCCGCAAAAGGCGTAGTTTTCGCATGTCAAACCAAATCTTGGCTCCAAACCTGCCTGGGCCCTTTCATGTCCCTTTAAGCAGACAGAACGAGTTTTGTTTGCTGCCTCGTTGTTGCCTTTGACGGACCGGACCGTCCACCGTTTGGGTAATTAACCAGCTCTTCCTCCTCTACGGAATCCGGCAAAAGGACGATCCGTAACAGGGTTGTCCGAGCCTCTAACAGATGAGCACACCACAAGGATACGTAGAGAATTGGTCATTTGTGCCCTTTAGTTTTCTACCCAGGTTTCTTTGGAGCAACCGCTTAAATCTATGAAACTCTTCAAAGACCCTCATGCGTAGAGGGCCCGCCTTTTGGGACTCTTTGTTGGGTGTTCTGTGATTTTGGCAACAAAAAAACATGTCACCTGAACGAGGCAAGGCAGAGGAGACTGTCTTTCAGAGGCTTCCTTGCAGGTTCTATGTGGGTGTGTGGTGTTTGAGGGTACTCCTTTGTCTGTTGGTTTAAAGGGAAACCGAAAGAAACACCACCATGTTGGGTCCCCCTATTTGATACACACCCATGTTTGTTTAGATCTCCCATAGGCTGCCCTTCCTTCTCACCTGTGCCGTGCTCTACTTGGGCCTGGTGGCACCTGGGTATTTGGTGCTGAAGGCATGGGGGAAGCGTCAACCAAGAATCCGAGTCTTACCTCCGAGTTTCTGGGACTTGATACGTTTTGGGAAGACCATCTCAGTGGCAAGCAACAAGTGCAAAAAGTGCTTGCTTTTTCTGACCACCTGAAGAAACGAGTAGCTAGTGATAGGGCAACCCACGGTAGACAGAACGGCTTCAAGCAAAAGTAGCAGGGGGTGTGCGAATCAGAGTGCCACTGATTCCACAGGTAAACCAACATGAAACAGGCAGGTTCCCTAGTTTGAGACAAACCCAGATGCAACAAGGAATTGGCACCATTTCTGTGTGGGGTTGACCAATTTAACGGGGAACCTACCAAACAAAAAGGGACAATTTATACATCACCAGCAAAACTCAAGTTGAATTGGCAACAAGGTGATGGTTTGACCTCCCGGAAAGCAGAAAGGGACTCAGGGAAATCGGCAGCCGCCGCTTCTGTCAGCAAGCCACAAGGTGAAGATCCTCTCCTATCCATGGGGACGGGTAAGCAATGCTGTGGGATGGTGAACAGAGTGTTCAAGGGGAGGGGGGGTGGGGTTCCAAATTGTCAAAATAGTCGTCCCCTAAAATCTGAAATGGTTGGTTTCTTTTTGGTTTCCCATCAAATACAAGCCAAAAGGAGGTCCACCATTTTGAGAGCACCAAAAGAGGCTCGTTCCTACCAGATAGAATCGAGCGTAAGCCCGGGTGCATGATCTTCTTGGTTGCAAACACTTCCCCAACATACTACTCTGCAGGCTGCAAAACTGTACCATCACCTCAACGTAGCAACGGGCCTGTAGATGCCATGCTCTTCATTTTGGGAAGTCCTGCAAACATGTTTGGCCTTTGCTCCTCAGAGCGAGGTCTCTTGGATTCTATGCTCCATGCAAATATATGGTACATAGCGAAACAGCCTCTTCATTGCGGAACATCTTTTCCATGAACTCTGCAATTGTTGCCTTCTTCCCTCTCCACTGGCCTGTGTTGCTGGGCCCATAGTTGACATTCTAGACAAATCATTCGAAAGCAAGGTTTTCCAAAGCTATCCCTTGTTTTTTGTTGAGAGAGTCCTTGCAAGCTTTCCGTCTTCTGTGGATGTCCCAAAGTGAACGCTAACGACGGTCACTGGGCAAAGTCAAGCCAGGCAACATTCACTGAGCCCTGGTTGCTGACTATCAGCTAAAGAATGGATTGCAGTGGCGTAATTACCTGATATTTGGGCCAATAATCCCCGAGATGATGTGTCGTGCCGTGTGCCTTGGTCAAAACAGCCTTTGACTTTGTGCTCTTAGCGGAGATGATGTCCAACTCTTGCTTTTGTACAGATTTGGGCCAAGATTCCAGCCACTGTTTGAACATCTTCCTCTTGTTTTTTTTTTAAAGGGCCCCAGAATCTGGTAGTTAGACACATTTTGCCCAACTCGGGACACCTCTCAGCTGTCAGGCGGCTGAGGCCAAAGCCAAGTTGGGGTCCGGCTTCCACTGTGCGGTGGTGGCCATGTATGCGGGCAGCTAAGATGGACAGCTGGTTGAGGGTGTGTTTGAGGCTCTCCCCTTTTGGGGGACCTAGCTGAGAGCCAAGGAGGTTGTTTGAAAGGCAAACCTAAGGGAGAGTTTTGCCAACCAACACTTGCTTGATGTTGTGGAAGGTGGAGCTCCATATTTTTGTTGGAACTGACTAAGATCACGAGAAAAGCGATTTGTTTTTTAAACCTCCAAACCTTTCGGTTTACAGGCCCAAAGAGGTCGTGTTTTGGATGAGGCTCGGTACCCAACCGGGTTCTTGTAGAGAGAAGCCTATTGGATGCTATTGAGAAGTCACCATCTTGCGAGGTGCCCGAATTTTGAGACCCATTTGGCTGTTTGCAGACACAATGCAAAGTAGCGGCGAGGGGGGTGGGAGAGTACTCTCTCCGGTGAAAGTCGGTGCGTCTGCGTCCAACTTCGTGTGCCATGCAGGGTACTGATTGAGGAAGTCGGTGCGGCTTGCGTCCTGGTGGGGGTTTACATATGTATGGGTACCGTTGAACTCGAATTCCATGCGGCAGGATTTTGTGTGAGCAGACTTCCTGTTGCCATACCATTGGGATTTGCGCAAACTTTGCACGCGGACTGGAGGCAGTGTTTTTGGAGAGTGCTGGTTTTGAGCGTGGCGTTACACCCATCTGTAGAAGTCGTTGCGTTTTGCGCCTGCTGTGTGTTTTGAGCACGTTGCCTCAATGAGCCCACGGTCTTTGGATAGGCGGTGCTTAGGTAAGTTCGGGCGAGCACACTGATATGACTTCCTCTTTCTGCGCTGTGCCATTGGGAGATGTGACTTTGATTTATACCCTCCGCTAGGGTCGCTTTAAAACCATCTGCCCATGGGGATGCGTGTTCCGGAACGGGTTTTGTTTGTGGCTGCCCTCCTGGGACACACGCGTAACTCATCGCTGCGCCCGTGAGATTGGGGTTCAAGGGGCGCGCGAGCTCAGCCACCTGCAACGGCGACGCCAATCAAGAAGAGGCTGCGCTTTGAGCTCGAAGATGCACTTGAGAAGGAGTGCTTGGAACAAGATTGTGCCGGCTTTACTGTGCAGCCCCGTGATGGTGCGGTTGTGGTGGTGGTGGTGGTGGTGGTGGTGGTGGTGATGGTGGTGGTAGCAACTTCACAAGGTGAAAGAACTGCAGGAGGGGTCTGGGCGAGAAATTGCTACAGGGTCTTCAGGAAACTTGAGCCGCGAGGCATGAGTTTGTGCCATTTGCGTTGTGCAATAGGACCGGATTCTTTGAGGGGTGTGTGGCGAAGCGGCGCTGTTGAATGTTAAGGGCCATTCCCGTCACACGCAATGGCACACTGCCTCTGGCCAAGACATGGAGAAGGCCAAGTCAACTCAACACCTAGAGTTGGGTTCCCTGTGTTGCGCAGCTGTGTGCCAGTAGGGATTGATTTGATGCAAGTTACAGGCATAGATGTTGCTGGCGATGCAAGTGCGACCCCAGCCCTCTACCCCGCGCAAAGCCAAGGGTCTGGTGTGCCATGCGGGATCGGACGCTTTGAGGGGTTTGGCGAAGGAGCGTTGAATGTTGAGGCCCACTCCCGTCACAGAACGCAACGGCAGACTGCCTCTGGCCAAGATGTTGAGAAGGTTAAGTCAACTAACACATGAGAGTTGGGTTCCTTGTGTTGTTCAGCTGTGTGGCAGTAGGATTTGGTTTGATAGAAGTTATAGGCTTAGATGTTGCTGACGATGCAAGGCGCTGTTGAATGTTAAGGGCCACTCCCGTCACACGCAATGGCCCACTGCCCCTGGCCAAGACATTGGGAAGGCCAAGTCAACTCAATACCTAGAGTTGGGTTCCCTGTGTTGTTGAGCTGTGCGCCAGTAGGGATTGATTTGATGGAAGTTACAGGCGTAGATGTTGCTGGCGATGCAAGTGCAACCCGCACAAAGCCAAGGGTCTGGTGTGCCACGGGGGACCGGATGCTTTGAGAGGTCTGGCGAAGGGGAGCTGTTGAATGCTGAGGCCCACTCCCGTCACAGAACGCAATGGCACACTGCCTCTGGCCAAGATGTTGAGAAGGTTAAGTCAACTAACACATGAGAGTTGGGATCCTTGTGTTGTTCAGCTGTGTGCCAGTAGGATTTGGTTTGATAGAAGTTATAGGCTTAGATGTTGCTGACGATGCAAGGCGCTGTTGAATGTTAAGGGCCACTCCCGTCACACGCAATGGCCCACTGCCCCTGGCCAAGACATTGGAAGGCTAAGTCAACTCAATACCTAGAGTTGGGTTCCCCGTGTTGTTGAGCTGTGCGCCAGTAGGGATTGATTTGATGGAAGTTACAGGCGTAGATGTTGCTGGCGACGCAAGTGCAACCCGCACAAAGCCAAGGGTCTGGTGTGCCACGGGGGACCGGATGCTTTGAGAGGTCTGGCGAAGGGGAGCTGTTGAATGCTGAGGCCCACTCCCGTCACAGAACGCAATGGCACACTGCCTCTGGCCAAGATAATGACAAGGTTAATCAAACACATCGGATTTCGGATCCTTGTGTTTTTCAGCTGTGTGCTAGCAGGATTTGATTTGATTTGTGCCAGCGCAAGCCTGCGCGTGCCACACAAATCCACACAAGCAGCCGTGCTGGCCAGGGCCACTCTGTGGAGCTCAATCGCACCTCGTTTAGACCTCGTTAAGACCTCGTTTAGACCTCGTTAAATTGGCTAGCTAGAACACCTTTTTCGCAAGGTTTCGTGGCAGGTGCAGCACTTTCGCAAGGTCAGGTGCAGGTTTCGTGACAGGCGCAGTACTTCCAGAAGGCCAGGCGCAGGTCCTGTGGCAAAGAGACAGCGCAAGCGAAAGAGAAAAGAAATAGTAAGGGAAAGAGAAAGAAGCAAGACACAGAGAAGAAAGAAAGAAAGACAGACAGACAGACAGAAAGAAAGAAAGAAATAAAGAATGAACGAATGAAAGAATGAAAGAATGAAAGAATGAAAGACAGAAAGAATGAAAGAAAAGAGAGAAATAAAGAAAAGAAAGAAAGAAAAGGAAAAAAGAAAGAAAGAAAGACAGAAAGAATGAAAGAGGACATAGGAAAGAAAGAAGAAATATGAAAGGGGAAAGAAGAAAGAATAACAGAGAAAGAAGAAGGAGTAATTTGAAATAATAAATACGGAATAAGAAACCAGAAAGAAAACAGAAGAGGGGAAGATAAGAAATAATGGCAAGACAAAAAGCATGCGGCTTGCAGGGCTCCTTCTTGGAAGCGCTTGCAAAACGCAGTGTGCCATGGGGGAAGTACTTGTTGAGCGCATTTGTTTTCATTTGTTTTGGAAGATTGTTGCTTATAAACGCATCGGGGTGGCTATGAACAAAGAACTTAGCAACATTGCAGCGCATGTTGGTGAACAAGAGGTTGTACAACACAGTTAGGATAGTTCCTGCACGAGCACCCTTCGAGTACCCTGTGCGGGAGTGTGCGAGTAGCGCGTGCGAGTGTACGAGTGGATCGTGCGAGTGTGCGAGTGGAACGGGCGAGCGTGCGGACACGAGTGGACGAGTAGACGAGTGACTCGAACACGCGCGCGCCCTACTCGCACACTTTTCACTCGTACGGAAATAATGTTTTTTTTAGACCTTGTATTTGTCTCACGAGTACTACTTTCAATTGCGCGCAAAAAAATACGGTCTTCAACAAACCTTTTTTCTGTACGAGCGAGTAGCGCGCGAGTGTTCGAGTCGCTCGTCCACTCGTCCACTCGTACGGGCGCTCGCCCGTTCCACTCGCACACTCGCACACTCCACTCGCACACTCGCACGCCCTACTCGCACACTCGCACGCCCTACTCGCACACTCCACTCGCGCACTCGTCAAAAAGCCACTCGCGCACTACTTGGCAACATGCTTGAAAAACATGTTTACAACCTCTTGGCGCCAGCGAACGCATAGGGGTGGCTATGAACAAAGAAATTTGCAACATTGCAGCGCATGTTGGTGAATGGTGGTGTGCCATGCGTTTGTGGACACTATGAACAATTTTTAATCTCGTGACCTAGCTCAGACAAGTAGAAGCTAATGTGAAAACGCATAGGCACGAACTGGCCGGACAAGGCAGTCGCAACATAAACACGCACTTTTGATGTGGTGTGCCATGCTGGTTTGCTTGTGGGGTGAGCGGTGTGCCAAGCGGTGGGGTGAGTAGTGCCTCCCATGGGTTTTGTGTCTAGGGGATCTAAAGCAATGTTCAAAACTAAAAACATGAAATCTTGAAGTGTTGCGTCCAATTCCGTCCCATACTGTTGGAAATTATACATGCCATGCGCCGTGCCATTTGGATTTGTTGCTTCCGGTGCTCCCACTGGATACTTTTCCCAGCTGCACATCCTATTGCGTCCCATTGAAATACTGCGTCACAGTGGGATTTGGCAAGTTTTGCACTGACTTCTCTGACTTCGTGAATGCGCTTGCGTCTCATGCAGGTTTGCTTGTGTAAGCTGTCGTGCACCGATTTCGCCGCCGAGTGTAGGACGTGGGGCGGTTGTCTGCAAACGCGTCGAACATAGGGGGAGAGAAGTGGGCTTGTCCCCAAGTGGAATGGATCCCTTGTTAGTTTTAAAGGCAACCCGCAAGGAAAATCAACCGCCTGAAGGAGTCCCTAATCTTGAGTCGCACCATGCGTTTCAACAGCAAGTTTGATACTTAAAGGTGTCCGACATTGGGGGCGCTTGGGATGGTGGTGCAACCAAAATGAAACTGCCACTTTACAGGTGACCAGTTTACTGGTGACCAGTTCAGCACACCAAAGCCAGCCTTGTCTTTGCCTCATTTCCCAGTTTATTTGGCCTTACTGGTTAAGCCCTCAACTGTTTGGGGCGCGTTTTGGTCCACGGCCTTTAAAGGGATACAGTGAACGCCCTGTAAACTTCCTGGCTGCTATAGGACAAGGATTGACAGGATTTACGGGTATCCCGGCGTTGGAGAAAACTAGAGCAAAAACAAGCTAAGCATGTTCGAGGAGTCATTAGCCCCTAATTATTCAACCGCTTGTTTTCGGCAAGTGACCTTCCCAGATGCATTTGCGTCGGGTTTCAGATTGCATTGTTCTTAAGATTATCTTGTTTGACACCCCACACTAGGCCAGAACAGCATCACTCATTTCGATGTACATTCAGCAGACCCCAAGCGGATTTTGACAAACGGGTTCCAGCTTACACAAAAGGACCATGCTTGTAGCACCTAGAACCCATGTGTTAGAACCGAGGGTAATTACCTTTTTTGGTGGTTGTTCAAGGGAAACCATTTTTTTCTTTGGGGGGGTCCCCCCCAAAAAAGATACGCCCATGTGCTTGATCGAGCAGCTCTGTGCCGGCCCATGGCTAGGATTCCGGGCGCCTATTTGCTCAAGGATTCATCCTCACTTGGCTCAGAAAAGGCATGAACAAAAAACACGGGAACCGATTGTTTTGTCCAAACAAATGCATTTGGCCCTGAAAAGGCGCAGATATATTGCACTTAGTTTTCTTTACGCTTTATCAGAATCATCTCACCACCCTTCAGCATCCCCACCCACGCATTGAAACCATGAAGCCTTTGAGACCTGTTCAAGACCTGATTGACCTGGCTGACACCCATGCAATTGCAACAGTTGTTTTTTCCCAAAGGAACTCAAAGGGGATGGGTATGACTGACATTTCCCAGATTTCCGACTTAACACCCAGACAGAAGAGACAACTTGACTTCACGGGGGGGGGCCTCGGCCGAGCACCCGCCCCGAGCGAGTCGCCGGTCAGCGAGTCGGGCGATCGCCGAGCGAAGCGCTAAAACGGCGTGGATGCTGCCCTTGACTCCCGGGAGGTATCAGAGGCATGGATCTGCCGTGAGCGCACCGATTTAATGAGCAAAACTCCAGAATGTAGGTCCTTTGCCTCGGTCCAAGTATTCTGTTTTCAGGTTTTGGGATTTTGATAACGTTTCCAGATGGTTGGGTGCCCGTATTAGGCGAGGGCGCATTCAAGAGAATGACACATGGGAAGGGTGGTTCTAGGGCTCCCTCAGGTGGCTTTCCTGTTTCCCTCAACCCAATTACAGTATTTAGTGTTCGTGTAGGTAGGCCAAGAGTGAAGGGCCAAGTTGGCTTGGGCTTGTGGCGTTAAGGCCCAGTGTAAAGCCCGAGACCTTGACTGGGCATCCATCGTGCATGGGTTTGTCCCGATTAGACTCTGGGCGCGCCAATAATGTTGGTTGTTGCTTTCTCTTAATACCAACGAAAAGGGAGTTAAAAAGGCACCCGCATGCTATATATATATATATGTGTGTTTGGGTATGCACATGTGTTCACCTCACACTATATATATACACACAACAGGGGTACGTGATTGAGTCCTCAGAGGATGCCAGCATGAAGAAAGGGACAGCACAATAGCCCCCAATAAACAAACAAACGCATGAGCCCAGTCTTGCTGTGAACCAATAGCTGTAGGCAAAGCCCTGCTAATGAACATGTCCACAGCATGGAGAGTTTGGATCACGGCACATGGGTCTGTCTCAAGTAGTGGACGCCCTTCGGGTTGGTACTTTGTGGTGGGAAACAAAAAGTCAGCCAACCACACACCCACATGCGTTTTGACAGCCTGGTTTGCACGTGGCTGTCCGAAAGTTGACGAATCCCCTCTTTGGATTTTATCCATTTTATTCTGTGGATGGCAGAAAGATACACGGTAAGACAATTGGTTCCCGATGTTGTATTGGTTCCTATGTCTCACTTTGAGTTGCATTGATCCCTGACGCCAGATTGTCTTGTTTATTGGTGACCTATTTCTGGTCACATGATGCACTTGCAGTTTCGAGCATGTGGCCTAAAAGTGGGCAGCTCTTTGCCTAATTTTGACAGGCCCCTTACCTGCCTTCAGAGAAGCAAGCAGCGGTTGGCCCAACAAATTGGTGACCCCTCCAAATGTGCTGGCTTTTCATTGTCGTCCTCCAAACAAGGCCCGGAAACGCCCAACTTAAGATTGGTGCCTCGCGAGTTGAGCGCGGGTGGGTGTTGTTTTCCTCCGAAGGCGGAGCAGAGTGGTGGCACGGCTCACCAACCTGCTACTGCAGTTCTCGATCGCCACAGGCTGCTTGGGGTGGGGCAAGGTTTGCCAAGCCAAAGACGGGTGTGTGTGTGTGTGTAATTGGTGTACTCTGTCTTGTGTATTGTGGTGTGTGTGTGTGTGTGCGTGCGTGCGTGGTATTTGGCGGGTACGGGGTTTTAGGGGTTGGCTCAGAGGGCAAGCGAAGAGAAAACCACTTTTTGGGGTCCCCTATTTTGACACTTTCCCACATGGAAACGGCAATCAATCTTTGAACCAAAGTTTCAAGAGCGGGTCGTATTTAAGGCAACCCACCAAGTTCATGCCCTAATTCAGACCCAAAGGGAAGCAATTGGAACCTAGAGAGCGACCAGAAGGGACTATTTGGGGCTATAAAGGACCATTAAGGGCCATAACTCCCCTATGACTTCCCTTGCTGTGGGTCATCAGTATTGGAATGCTATGGATGTTAACAGGGGTCCTGCCAGGATGGTTTGTCCTTCCCCCTTCAACCAAACCGGGGTCCTAAACCAGCAGAGATGTGCCAAACCCGGAGGAACGCAGACGGCACGGCGCGTTCTCCTTTGCCTCATCCTGTTGCCGCTTGGCTGCAATAGTCGCTGCCCTTCGAACTGCAACGTGTGCATGCTAGGCATGCTAGAAGTAGCTACGCAATTAGTACCCCCAGTGAACACTCGGCAAAGCCTCCTGTAATTCCTTATAGCTATACTATCCAGTTGGGTAACTCAAGTAGGATCTCAACTCCCTCCCGCACACCCAGCTGGCCTTGGTTTCCCCAAAACAAGCCGATCGACAGGCCTTGTTTCAGCAGTACTCGTTGAAAACAAGGGCGTTGGGGGAGATGTTAGATGAGTACTTGTAGTCGCAGAAAGCGCGGGAACCCCGCTTGAAGATAGGTTTTGCTACCTTACCACTAGCCTCAAGGAATAAGGAATACAGAAACACTCTCTAGCCACTGGTTGAAAACTGAATTCATTCTCTTTGGATGGTTTGGCGCCTGGTGGATACTCGAACTTTCTAGTTGCTCAGTGGCCGTTTTTTTGTCGGTTCCAAAATCATTTTGAAATCAGGTCACTGGTTGCAGAATAAGGAACACGCTGAAAACTGGTTGGTGCATATAGCTCCCCATGTAAAATCTATCCACCAAGAGGTCCATGAATCAATCATAGCCACATGTCACAAGATCCTACCCCCTTCTCCCCGTAAACTCACTAAATAGGGCCTTAAACCAGCTGAGCAGCGCCCAAAACCTGTATTGGTCATTTAGTAGGTGATGCAACTTCTTAGTTTCACAGGGCATTATGGTGGCGTCTACATAAAGGTGTACCACGTTGGTAGAAACAGCAGTAAACGGGTTTTGGGTTCTCTATAAATGGCAAGGGTTTCATGTTGGTGTTCTTTGAGCATGGGCCAAAAGAATGTCCAGTGTGATGCCATTCTTACGGGCTATAGTGCCACTTTCCGTGGTACACAGGGACGCCCCTTTCAAGTAATAGACTTATTGTAGGAAATGGACGGCCTACGTTGGTATTGCAGAAAAGGATATGTTCCACTTATAGAAACCATCTGCAGGAGTTTCTATGGGCAATAGGCAAAATACCTCCCAACACCTGGTAACTTTTCTGCAAACCCGTTGAAAACGTCACCTGACCCTTGAGAGACCTGCGCCCGTCTCGCAAGGGTGGCCTGGGTTGGGCTCTACGGAGACTTGCTGGGAGCAGGCTACACCAATCAGGCACTACAGCACCATGAGGACGGGAGGGTCTCCTCCATATTGTTTTAGATATTTTAGAGCAGACTGACTATTAGTTTTGGTGTACCCAAGATTGTGGCACAGGAGAGGCGCGGTTGGCATTGTTGTTTTAATGAGGTTCTTCTTGGGTCTTGCGGGATGGTCCCAGGCACGGTAAATTGGTTTGGGAAGGTAAGTCTGGAGGGTTGGGTGCATACATACTTCTGTAGGTTGTATTCATGGGGTTCATTCTCAGTGAGTGGCCAGGACTCGATCTTCGCGCGAGTCGGCTTCCGCCTCTCAGTGCTGGTGGCCATTTTGCTGGTCGGGGAGAGCACGTTGATCCTGGTGCCACCCGGCAGGTTCTGTCGAGCCCAGTCCCAAGGGCCGTGTTTGTAGGTTCTACTCGGTTCTACTACCTAATCTAATCTACCTAATTTAATAAGGATAGCAATAGCAAGGCAAGGCCCGCGTGTGTTTCCTATGATGTAAGGAATGTCGGCTTTGCATTGGTCTCTGCACTAATCAGGGCGGTTCTCCTTTAGATCAGGAAAGGTTCACTATTGGGCGATTTCTCCGACTAGTATGCTCCTCCACCTTGTTCATATTGATCCGGAGTTGTTGCTAGGCCAAATGCCACCCCGAAACAAGGGGTGCTGCGGAAATCCCATGCTTAGGGCGAGAATGGTGGAGATTCACAAGTGTCCTATGGAACCTAGGCCAGTTGGAGGCCCTACAAGACGCAAATCATAGGCCTTATCGGGGCCCTGGTGGTCGGAATGGAAAAAACGCCGGTGGGTCCTTGCATGTCCCCTCTGCTCGAGGTATCCAGAACTGGGATTCTTCAAAAGAGATGGAAGTGTCTTTGTTTCAAGGATGCCTTTTTTTTGGTGTTTGCAAAGCGGAAAAGCGTCCGAAGCCCATTTGGGACCCGGTTCCTTAGACTTGGGGAGAGAAACCAGCAAAAAGCCGCCTTTGTTTGTGTTCTTGGTTGTTGGGATGGCGGTTCTTTGACATCAACCATCCCCAAATGAGCAGCGCCCAAAACCGATTCCCGTTTGCTAGGGGTTGTGCTTCCTAGCTTGGAGAGGATTGCTGTCAGGCGTATTTGCCACATCGGAACCAACCAAAAGGCAATAGATGAAACGGGCACTGCTCTGGTGCCATTTCTCCCATAAAGAAATACTGACTGACTGGCAGGTCAAGGTCAAAAGACAGCTGAGGTATGGCACTGTGGTCTATGGCTCCGTCTTTCTCATGCAGAAGGTGTGTGCCCTAATTCAGTGGCACCCTTGGTTAAAAATTCGAGGTTTGAATCACACCACATGATGCCCCAATTCTAGGCTCGGGATCTCAACGTGGCCAACCTTCCAACCCTTTCAATATGTGGGTACGAGAGTTAATAATACACGGGGGGGGGGGGGGGGGGGTGCGGGGCTTCAGCCCACAGTTTTTGCACAGGATGGCTTCACCTTTGCTTCCTTTCAAGACCAAACAGGGACATGAATTGGGAGACAGCCACTCTGCAAGTGACAAGAATCCTAATGAGAGTTGAGGAACCGTGACCGGCCCATGCGTGATGTTTTGGAATGTATGTCCATGTTGGGCTTGTTTTAACCACCTGTTTAGTTTTCAGCCAAAACGACAAGTGGGATGCTACTCAGCAGCTCTGCAGGGCTGAATGCAAAGCTCGTCATATGAGCCAACGTTAGCATCAAAATGGGGGAAGCCACAAGAGTTGTGCTTTGTCTTTGTTTTGCCTTTGGTTTGTCTTTGTGTTGCCTTTGGTTCGCCTTTTTGTTTTCCATTGTGATTGTCCTCCAAGCACAACATACCCTTAAACAAAACATACCCATTGCTTCTGCCCTGACAAATAATCCTCATCTACCTATTGGCTGATTTTTTTGGCAGTGCTGAGCCACCATCGCCACTGCCTTCCCGGCATCACAGGAATTCTCAGTCATGGTTCCTTATAACATGTTCTTGCCTAGAGGGGTCATACATTGCAGCTTCATGGCCATCTGAATACATGTGCAACTTCAACCTCTTTTAAGGCGGTCCCTCGATTTAGAGGGTTTTCAAAAATCAGAAGGTGACATGACTGGAGGCTGAGTTGTTTCACGCAACTAGTTGTCCAGTATGGCTTGCTTCCTTTATGCAGGTCCTCGGGTTCTGGGCTACTTGTAACATGTTCCAAAAGCAAGGCGGGTTGGGATTCTACAAACAGGGGCCAACTAGTCAAGGGGCACGGCAATGTCGTTTCAGGCCCTTTGCAAAGTCACCCAACTGATTTTTTGTGGGTGCATAAAAACAAGCCCCCACCTGAAATGCAGAACCCCCTTCAAACCAATTTTGGGTTGGTGGATTCAGAGTATCCCGTGGCACGCAAGACAGGCCTTTGTGCTGGGCTTCTTCTGCTCATCGAGCATTGTCACGCTTCTGCTGCTTGCAGCTCAGACGCATCTGTGCCACTTAGTTCCCGACCGCTTTGGGTTGGTGAATCCAGTGTTTTATCCCGAAGGTCCGGACCGTTCCAGGAAAATGAATCCCAGAGGTCACCCAAAATGGGCCTTGGAGATCACTAGCCATAATCCCAGCGCTGTGGATTGCACTCTGATAATTCCTTGTTGTTTGGCGGGTTCTGGGCCCACTAAAAATGGACACCCTGTACAGGATTCCAATTGTTTCTGTATGAAAGTTACTGGATGCGGGCCTGGTTGGTCTTTCTTTGAATGAAGCAACCCGAACCCTGCATTTCATGCGTCTTGGCAACAAATGCGCCTGTAAGTGAATGGTGTGCCAGTGCGTTCTTTTAAAACCAACTGATCAGCGGGGGTGCCCCGGCCCAAAGGGCCGTTGACAGGGACGAGGTCATCTTGTGGAACGCATTTGAAGGAATTCCGCGTGGAGCGCTTGACGACCATAGGCCAGGGCAGACTTGAAACATAGGGGTGTTTGTTTTCAAGGGTATCCCTTTCGGTGTTGCTTAAAAGGAGAACCCAAGGGAAAGCCGCGGCCCAACCAGCCAGTGACGCGCCTTCGCATTTTTCCATTGCGCCGCACTCAATCCCGGGTAAGTTAGTCAGGAACGGTCCCAAGCTCAAATTGGTGCGGCCGCCCTTTTAGTTCTTAATAGACCACGTTGATACCAGGTTTGATTGTGACTCATTTTAAGACAGCATGTTTGAACAGGCTGGCCACCAACCTGAGTTTGCTCAGGCGCGCTACGCTGCGCGGTACAGCTGGCTGATCTATGCAGTGCCCGTGTGTGCGTCCCTGCGGCTTCTGCTCATACCTGCGACTCAGCACCCGAATGTGGTTGGAACACCCGGAAAGATGGACACATACGTCCGCATGTGTGTGTATGACTGTGTGCATATCCTTTGACGGAACCCTTTTCAGGCGCTTCAGGTTTGGCTTAAAGGCCAACCAAAACGACTACAACCCCCCTCCCCCCCCCCTCCCGCCCATTCATAGCAATTTGACTTTATGATGTGCACCAAAGGGTCAACCAACTAGGCTCATTTGCGCTTGGCAAAAGCGAAGAGAGAAGGATGGACAGTTGCTGGACTTGACCAGTGTTGGGAAGTGCAATTCAGCGGCAACAGCAAGTTTCGACTTGTTGTTGGCCAATCCACTCGGGAAGGGACCCTACATACGTACAAAAAGGAACCATGCATGCACGGCGTCTCAAACGTGGGGGCTGCCCTTTTCGGCTGGTTCAAAATGCAGTTGGAAGGAAACCGTTACCTTTTTGTATTTTTGTTTGGGGGGCACACTTTGGTCAGTATGACACAAGATCCATTCAACCCCCCTCCTACCAGAGAAGTCAATGGTAGGCCATGGTTGAAAGGCTTGCATTGGCAAAGGGCACCTGGGGAAAAGGGCGCATACAAACACGCACACACACAAACAAACAAGCACTCACACAAACACACACAAACACACACAAACACACACACACACACACACACACACACACACACACACACACACACACACACACACACACACACACACACACACACACACACACACACACACACACACACACACACACACACACACACACACACACACACACACACACACACACACACACACACACACACACACACACACACACACACACACACACACACACACACACACACACACACACACACACACACACACACACGCACCCACCCATCCACGCACGCCCGCACGGGCACCCGCATCCACACACACACAAGCACAGATAGAACACAACAACCAAGAGACTTACAAATTTCCGCTGTCCTCTAGGGGCAGCAAATCATTTTGTCCATGGCACGTATGCAGGCTGATGCACCCATCGAGGGAATGTATGATTGAGGCAAGGAATTTCAGGTTTGGATGGGCCCGCATATGTTTGAGGTGATCATTAATCCTGCTTGGTCGCAAGCGAGAAACTGCTTGCTTTGGGGGGAACCCTGGAGTTGCGTGTGACGAGAGGTGATGCTTTCTGATGCTCACTTGAGTGCATTTCCACCCCAGAAATGTATCCAAGCATTTGTCTACCACTCAAATGATCTTCAAACATGTAGCGCGGAACTTGGAAGGTAAGGATCTCTTTGCTTGAGACCGAATTGGCGCAAGCCCCCGGCCAAGCTTCGACATCCGGCTTTGCTAGGGGTTATGGCAGATGGTCCCAACCCAAACCTTATGCAGGGCGCCCGGACCACCATCTTATTTGAGGACATCCCTGGACACCAAATGTCAGTGCCGTAAACTGGTCGGTGCGCAAAAGGCTTCATTCAAAAGATACCCTGCAGTGAATGATGATGAAGGGTTCCACAAACAAAACGGACACGTCTTTGGTGTTCCTGCATGTTATATGCGAAAATGCACTTACACACACACAAACATGAACACATGCATGCACGCATGCATACATGCATGCATACGTACGTACATACAGACACACACACACACACACACGCACATACATACATACATACATACATACATACATACATACATACATACATACATACATACATACATACATACATACATACATACATACATACATACATACATACACACATACATGCATGCACACATTCATACATACATACATCGATAGACAGATAGATAGATACATACACACACACACAGACACACAGACACACAGACACACAGACACACAGACACACAGACACACAGACATACGTACGTACGTACATACATAGATAGATAGATAGATAGATAGATAGATAGATACATGCATACATGCATACATGCATACATACATACAGGCATTGATGCATTCATACATACAAACACACATACCGACAGACAGACAGACAGACAGACAGACAGACAGACAGACAGACAGACAGACAGACAGACAGACAGACACACAGACAGACAGACAGACAGAGACAGGCAGGCAGGCAGGCAGGCAGGCAGGCAGGCAGGCAGGCAGGCAGGCAAGCAGGCAGGCAGGCAGGCAGGCAGTACATACATTACATACGTACATACATGCATGAACTCATACATGCGTACATTACGTTACATACATTACATACATTTCATTCGACATACATGATATACATTACATACATTACATACATTACGTACGTTGCATACATCGCATACATTACATACATTGCTTACAGTACGTACTGTACACGCAGTACATACAGTACATACAGTACATACAGTACATACAGTACGTACAGTACATGCAATACATACAGTACATACAGTACATAGATACATACATACATACATACATACATACATACATACATACATACATACGTACGTACGTACGTACATACATACATACATACATACATACACACACATACAGATACACATACACATACACATACACATAGGCATACACATACACATACACATACACATACACACACATACATACATACATACATACATACATACACATACATACGTGCGTACATACATACATACATACATACATACATACATACATACATACATACATACATACATACATACACCCCAGGTGAGAGGGAAATCATTGACGCCTGCTAGCAACCATTGTGGCTATCAGAGGCCATCAAGAAAAAATCCGCTTCCATGGCTCCCTATCAATGTCTCTAATTCACCGTGGGTGTGTGCTTTTTCGAGGGAACCCTCTTTAGCTTGGACTAAAGGACAACCACATATCATAATGTGTGTTCTTTTGGGGTCCTAGTTGACACATACCCGTTGACCAGGGGCATGCAGTGGAAGCGTAGGTGATCCGAGCGGAGCGGGTGAAGTTTACGCGCATGGTGGAGATGGCCAGATGCCAGAGCCTCTCCCTGGAGACGTGACCTGGCGGAGTGGCGTTTCCTTTGGGATCTCGTAAGTGACTTTTTGCTCAAAGGTTCAATAACGGACCAGAACTATTGAAAGGCGTTTAGATTCTCAGGTTCCAGAACCATGGAACAGAATCAAACTTGTTATTTGCTTTTGTTGGGGGCAAAAGCTGCGCTTGATACTCGAAGCTGGTTTCCACTAACCTCAAAGCACTACAAACGGTGAAATCGCACCACATACCGTGGCCATATAGTAGCTGAGTATCACACTGACCCCTGGGCATTGGTTTATGAATCCATTTGCAAAAGGCACAGTGAGATGCGCCAATAAAAAAGCCTATGAGTGGTGTAAGGGAAGCTATAAGGAAGCCAATTCTTAGTGTGAGGACAGTTGGACGTTCCCTTAATCAATGCCGGCAAGGATTCAGCATCAAAGCCGTACTCTGCAGCCTATGTGATATATAATGCTCCCCCCCCCCGGCATGATCTACCTTTTTTGCGCCATCTGCACTAATTTGTACCCTCTGCGGACACAAATCAATTGCATGTGCAAGCCACACAAGTCAGCTCTGTCCGTGTTATGTCACATCTGCAAGCCCAACATAAAATCATCCTGCTTATTAAATTCTACGCAATTTCCAATTCAACTGTTTGTGAGAACCAATGTGGAAAGGAATCCATATTCAATTCAAGATTGCATAAATAGCAATTCAGATTAGACTCCTTCCCCATTAAATCCTGCTTGAGTTATTATACAATCAAAATCATATTTGGAAAGGAATGCCTTTTTGAACCCTCATTCACTGCAGACATGTTTCCTAATTCTTTCTTGTTGTACTCTGTTCAAATTCTAATCAAATCAGAATTATAAAGTGGCAGAAGGAGACTTACAAGGAGCCTGAGAGGAGTTTTAAGGAGCTTTATTTACTTGCAGGTCATTGCATATAATTCGTATTTGTGTTGTGTTCCATCTGCAAGCTTAAATCAACTCCTTTCTACTTTGAACTGGAACTTACAATGATATTTCATCGTTATTGAGCTCTACTCAAACTATTATATTCGAAATCCTTTTGGAAAAGGATTTTGACTTCCATGTCAATACTTTGTGCTAGTAGACTTTAATAAGGAAATAATTTAATCATGGTTGGACAGTTATTCTGTGTCATTCTGAATTGTTTTTTTTTTTTTTTTTTTTTTAATTGCTGTTCAACCTGCTTTTGCAATCAACATCCTACTTTGTATAAGGAGCCTAAGCGGCCTTATAAGGAACTTCACAAGCAGCTTTAAAAGGATTTGCGCAAGGACAAGGAGCTTCACAAAGGAGTCTTCACAGCTAGCCCTACAAGGAGCTTTGTACGGAGCCGGATTAGAAGCTTCAAAGGGAACCGAGCTATGCAATAGCTTTACAACAAGCCTTGGAAGGAGCCCTATGAGGCTTGAGTGAAGCATTTGAAGCCAGCTGTTGAATTCTGATTTAAAATCGAAAGTGAATTTCCACTCTGCCCTTATTGAATTCTATTTAAATTCAAAATTTGTTTAATCAAAGTCCAATTCTGCAACAGATTGCTCTTTTCAGTTTGATTTAGACTGAAGTCGGTGATTGTGCTGATAAAAGTGTTCAGCCAAAGATGTCAAATGCACAAGGCGTGTGCATATATGGTCACACCGTCGACAATAACATAAGGGAGCAAATCACAACAGAACAGCCAAGCTTGATGAGCAATGCCCACAAACAAACAACTCAGTGTTTTGTTGGTTTTCTGAAAGTTTCAGAAGAAACATTATTTGTGAGGGATAATGTCAAAAATTCTGAGGGACAGCCAAAAACAAAACAACTCGACAAACCAGCAAACACAAATGCCAATCTTTGGGGGAGAATCTTTGGTTTCAGCCCCGAACTTTGGTTTTTGGTTTTCTCAAGGTGTTTGGTATTTGTTTGGTTTCCCGCAGTGTTTTTTTGTTTTTGACATTATCCATCACAAAAACAAAACGCCCGACTTGTTTTGGTTTGTGGAAATCTGGCCTTCTCCAAAAACAACCTCGAGTTTGTTGGTTTTTGTGCGGGACAATGTCAAAACACAAAAAAAAGCACTGCGGGAAACCAAATAAATACAAAGCACCTTGATTAAACCAAAAAACAAAGTTGGGGGCTGAACCAAGTATTCTCCCCTGCAGATTCGTATTTTTGTTTTGGTTTTCTCGAGGTTTTTTGTGTTGTTGGTTTTCTTTCAGGTTGTGTGATATTATCGTTCACAAAAAGCAAAGCCACTCGAGGTGTTTTTTCTCTTTTTATTTTTCCGATTTTCCCTCGGTAGTTTTTGTTTTATATGATTTAAGGCTTGCATATGTCGCACAAATGCCAAACAACTGTGTTTATTAGCACTTCGTAAGAGTAAAATACAAGAACACACTGGAAAACTGCATGCTTTTACATCGTGTCCAATTCAATGTGGAATGCCCCAAAAGACCAGAATCCGGTCAGGGGTTTTGTACATTAAACTTCATGATTATGCATCTTAAATGTAATATAAAGGAAACAACATATGAACAACCACGACACCTGGCAGTCTAGTATAAAAAATGCGCATTTTGAATACATACGAACTTTTTTAGAAATACTTCAATACACAAAAGATGGGGGGCTGACCATATATATATATATATGTATACATGTACATATATATATATATATATTTATGTATGGGTGATGCAGATGTGTGTATGTATATACATATTTGTATACATACAGGATGGACATGTGTATATACATACACATACACATATTTGTGCATATGTTGTTATCTACAGGCACAGAAACACACGTGTGTAGCATGTGCATGTATAGAGATGTACCCATCCCATGCGAAGGATCCAGAAGGCCATCCGTGAGACCCCGGAGCGGGTTTTATCGCAGAAGCAGCGGAAGCGGCTGCTGCGGCTCGCAGAGCAGCAGGAGACATCGCGGATCGAGAACCCGACGAAGACCGGATCGGTGTAAACCAAAAGGAACAAACCGTTTCATCTTTGAGTTGCACACAACCCGCTTTTGGGTGTTGTTGAGACCCTTTTTAAGCTTTTTTAGGGTTCCCGGACTTATACCTTGGCTCCAGATGTTCATATTCGCAAACAAGTTGGGGGCAAAAGGAGGCCAACCTTTCCATGTAGCCTACCAAAATGGCCATGACCCGCAATCCATTCTGATTCAGAGCCATCACAAGCCATCACAAGATCCAACCGTGTTGCGTTCATTCGGGAACCTAGAAGGCTTTCACCAGTTGGGGGAGTCTCGAAGCAAGTCCAAGATGGTTTCCAGTACCCTCAAACCGGAAAGATGGTACCTCTAAACAGCCACAAACAACCATCTTAGATCGTTTGGTGGAAGTGAAATCTTTGTTGGGCTGCTGAAAATCATGTTTCCCCCTTGAGAGATCTTCCTCAAGGGGAGGCCTGATTGGTTCCAGTCGGGGATGTAGGACTGCTGATATTTGACAACTTATGTTCATGCGAAGTAGCTTCAAACACACAAACAAGCCACCCCTTGAAAGAGACATCTATTCACGAAAGCTAGCTTTAGCTAGCTAAAGTTTCTCCTTGCGTAAGCAGGGTAAGGGGCTGAAATGCGGAAATATTGATTTTTGTTTATCAATCATGTCAGCCAAACATATTGCAAGAATCAATTATTTAGCCTCCCCTCCTTCCCGGGTTCGAATCCCCCTTGGTCCTCGCCCCCCCGTCAAGAGTTGACTTGGACCCAGAAACACATTTCCAGGGCATCCGGTCTGCATATCCGAATCCACTTTCGTGGTCTTCCTCAGTCTTCTCAGGAAACCACCTTGCAAGCCGTGCGAAAGCAGTATGCAGAACCCAGGAGTTCTTTAAGACGGCTTGAGTAGCCTCCTGAGGATCTTTACGGCCCCTCTTATGGTGCACAAGCTACCTATGGAATCTATTCTGTTCCGACCCGTCTCATACAACAGTTGCTAGCTTTCGTTCACCCCCTCCTCAAGTCCACAGCTGTTTTTGTTCATAATGCTGCAATTCAGAGCCACAGCAAGGGGAGCCACAGCAACCTATGGTGAGTCGTGATATTTTCCATGGACCCACTAAGGACCAAAGGCAATGACCCCCTCATGTTTCCCCTTGTGGCGCTAAGTCTCCATTTAAAGGGAATGCTGAACACCCGGCGCCGAACAAGGGTTACTGTTTGGCTGGGGCAACTTTGACCCAATGGGTTCGCCTTGTGGGTTAGGGGACACGCAGAAGCCTCCAGAGAAATTCCAGCTGAAAAACCTACCAGCAAGAAATGACCCGTTCAACGTTAACATCTAGAACAAATGAAAGTTACTGCTTCTCGCACACAAGGGCCGCTTTCAATGGTGGTTTCAAGCTCGAGTGGCTTCAGGATCAACAGGTGACCCTTGCAAGCGTGCTCCACAGCGGCAGGACCAGAAGCAGGGCCGGGACTTTTGGGAGGAGGCCGACGTGAGGCGCAGCCTGCAGACTGGTTGACAAAGGTTGGTCTTGCGGGGAATGAGGAAACCCCAAACCGCTTCTCCTAAATCACTCAGGGACGATACCAACAAATCTGGTTGGGGTAGTTGAAGGTTTGGGAGCAGTCCCAGCCATAAAGAGGAAACGGGCTGTGATGATTGTTTTCATGGTTTGGGTAGACTTCTTCAATACCAGGATTGGTTAGAATGAGGAGAAGACCCGAACTGAAAGAACCCCGGTTTCATTGTAGGGATCCCCAGGTTCACTGCCAACCCCTTTCGGATTCCCTATGAAAACCAGCAAGGACTGTGTTTTGGTCGGACTGAGTCTACTGTTGCTTTGGAGAGGTCATGGGATTTGCTGTGTCCACTACGAACACCGATCGGGGCGACATGGAACTCACAAAAAACATTTGTGTTTACCCTGTTTATATCCAGCTTAATCATGAGGGTTGTTGAGATTTGTCAAGTTTGTAGGGGAGCGGCCCGTTTTGGGGCCAAGTCTGCGTGTGCTGGACGTAGAGAGCAGCAAGCCAGGTGACCTGCTCTCTCAAAGAAAGACGGTCCGAATCTTGTGTGAGAGGGCTGTGCCGGCTTCCTGCCTTGTGCTGCGGAACGAAGAACCACTCTGGCAAGGTTACCGCTTTAGAAGCTCAGGGCGAACACTTGGCCGGTTCACCATATGGGAAGCGCTGAGTTTTTCAGCAACTCTGTATAATTTTCCCAAATGAAACCATCTTGTACGCGCTGTGGCGACTGGGTCACTGCTATCCCGATCAAGGACACGGGCTGTCCTCACACGTGGGGCGGTCGCAACAAGAAGCGCGGTGGTGTTAAACACCACCTTTTGGTTGCCAATGTCAAATATTTTCCGAACTGGCGGGGGGAAAATAGGGAAACCTGTCTTAGGCCTCAGGCCTGGCTTAGGGCTCCACGTCCCCGTGCCAGCCGCTTCCTCCGCGACGCCGGCGCGGAGCTGTCGGAACACAGCGGGGCCGCGGGCACCGCGGCGCTTCTGAGCGGCGCCTCGGAGTCGGATTCGTCGGTGGGTGGCTCGCCTTTTTTTTCTGGTTTTCAAGGGAAACCAAGAGGAAATCAGGCCATTTTTTGGGGAGTCCGCCTGAGAAAAGACACACACACACACATGTATGATACATGTGTGTGTGTGTGTCTTTTCTCAGGCGGACTCCCCACATCATGTATCGAATTACCTGTTGTTCCTCCGTTTGCCACGTTCAAGCCAAAGGCGTGTGCTTGATGGTGCCGTGGAGTTGTTCCCAATTCCCACTGTCCACTACAAAGTCTTTCCAGTTATAGCAGGCAATCAGACCAGGATGTAAAATGTAAAACCCAGAGGTGAGAACCCTCTGCTACTTCTGCTATTTGCTGCAGTGGTAACTGGATGCACTGTTGGAAAGGACCCCCGGCTTTCCTTGGCTCCTCTAACCAAGGTGAAAGGGTAGCCGCAAAAACACGGAGATGAAGCCGATGAGTTTGCTATTTTGGTGCACCCTGGGGTCGGGCGAGTGCGTCCACCAGCCTCAGTCCCACTTATCATGGTAGCTTCGAAGTTCACCCCGACCCAGTTCTGAGAAACCCCCTTGAATGCTTCAGGTCCAAAGACTGTTTGGCCAGGGAACCATTGCGGTCCTCTGAATCCGAAGTTCCCATTACTGAAGTTATTAATGGCTTGCGAAGTTCCAAACGTGACACTTTGTGTTCATCGTTTTAGTATCGGGAGACCCCAAGGGTAGACAATTGGTTCTTTCAATTGGTTCTTTGGTTCCTTGGTTTCCTTTGTCTCCCAAAAAAACAGGCCAACTTTCCATCCTTTGAATCGGGTCGCATGGGGGACAACCCTGTGAATGCCTTCATAATTGTTTTGCAGACCCAATTGCTGCATGGTCTAACCAACATTTGGCGGGTTCGCAAAAGAATGAGGGGGCCTCTTGGCGACCAGCTTTAAAGGCGCCAAATGACACCAGAACGGGGTCCCATACAGCGGACATGCATTTCGGCCACATGGTGAACGCTGCCACTAAGCCGCACTCTTTTGCTGAGGCGTAGTGGCTCGCATTGGCGGAACCAACGCGACCTTCAACAACTACGGCATCTCGGCGGTCTCGGCGTTGGACGATTCAGGGTTGTGCTTTTAAGACGACAGCATCAACAACACGTTTCGGGCAGCACCTAAACAAGCTCCAGAAAACATCTCTAGGACATGGCCAAATCCCCTTTTTGGTTGCGGCTGGAGCTTGTTCTCTTCCTTTTTTTACAAAGTGGTTCCAAAACAGGTGGCACAGGGCAACCCTGGTTCGCTCGAGTCTCAATGGCGTGGTGGTTTCAGCGTGCAGCTGTGCTTGCCTGAGACCAAGTGCACGGGGTGAGTTACCTGTCCCGACAGTATGTGCTTGCTGCGCTCCCTTTAAATCAACTCCCGAAAGGGTGCACCCTCCAAAATCGAGCACCCATGTAGGTATTTCTCAAAATAAGGAGCCCCAAGAAAAGAGGGGATGTTCTTTTGGTGTCCCTAAGGCACCCATAGGGTCCATTGTGACGTCCAAGGAATCTTCGCCACCTTCAGCAGCGGGTGTTGGTATCTGCTGACCAGCGCCATGGGCAGCTTCATGCTCTTCGCGGTGAGTTGCTTCCTGGACGGCTGCATCGGGCCGCTGCACCTCGAGCCAGACTCGGCTCTCGGGGCGGTGTGCTCACTTTTTGAGTTGCGGGACTTTGTACGTTTTGAAAAAAGTGTGTGCTGTGTTTGTTTCTTTTTTTCTTTTCTTATTCCGCTTCTGCACAAGAAGCGAGGTTGTGTGAGGCTCGGTACAGTACGGTAAAAAGGGAAAGAATACAGGAAAGCCATCTTGTCTTCTTCTTTTGTTTTGTTTTTTTTTGGGGGGGGCAAGAACGCTGATCCAGACACCATCGGAAAAATGCAGCAATCAAGCCGAAACCCAACATTCAGATTTCTGAACTTGAAAGTGCATGGGTTTGTCTGATTTGAAAGCTTCAAGAACTTGCAGTTCGGGGAAAATGGGTGGTTTCCGCAAAAAGGCGTTCCGAAAAGCCTTCTGAGGATGCTCTAGAAATGTATGGAAGGGGCTGAAGCAGGTGGTCTCGAACAAAACCGGAGGCGAGGATTATTCGCTTTCTCTGACCGGCCAACTTGGAGTCCTCTGTATTGTTTTTTTGGATTATGTCGTCAATCGAACATCAATCACCAAATGGTAACACAGAAGGGTCAATAGCTCAACATGCCCCAGAAGGAGATTCCTCTACAACTACAGGGGAGTGACATTGAAAGCATGCCACTTTGGCAGCCTCTAGTGTGATGAAGTTGTCATGGTTGGATGACACTCAACCACTAAATGGTATCAGAGAAGGGTCCATTGCTCACCATGGCCCAAAAGAGATTCCGGTTCACGCGTTGGGGGTAACTTGGTCTCTTTCTGTGGCCAAGCTAAAGTCTTATTTTGTTGGCCGTTTTCCACAACCATCATAATATGAAGTACCGTCAAAATTACTTCTGTTGAGTTTAGTATTCGGTGTTTCATTGATATTGTGAAAATGCACAAAACCGTGGCAAACGATAGGGGACTCTCGAAAAACGATACCCCTGGAAGAGGATGGAAAAGCTGGAAAACGATGGGGGACTCTCAAACTAAGTAGCGAAACGGCCGCAAGTAAGTAATTTCGACCGTGCCTCATATGATTCTCGCAGTTGATTCGTGAGGGTGTATGTCCATCAGGTGATTTCTTTGATTTTCTTCAAACCACGCCGAAACGGGTACCCGCAGAAGAAGGGAATATGTTCTGCGACCACGCGCCAAGGGGGTTACGGTATCCTCAAAGTAGGGGGAGTAACATGGAGAGCCGACTTAATATTCAAATGGGTTGTCTCTAAACTGGGGGCGGGGGTGGGCGGTGGGGCGGATGTACCGCAAAACTGATGGTTGCGCATTTGGTTGGGAGGCCAGCCACATTGGTACTCTCACAAAAGACGCCCTCACGAATCGCAGGTATGAATGTCTTGTTCCTTGATCATTACCTTGTTCTCTTATGACAAACCTTGACATCTGGTCTGTCTTTTGTAGGGCACCCCCAAAAATGGCGGCTTTTCTTTGGGGTTCCCTTTTAAAATCATCCAAGAAAGGGTTCTTAGCTCCCCCCCTTGAAGGTTGGTATTGAGCCGAGGCAAGCGGCGATGATCTCCTCCTTGACCGAAGCCATCATCGTGAGAGACGAGTCTGCTGCCTTGCGCCACATCGCCTGCTATGCAGGCGGGTGGCTTCCATTGGGGCTTGTTTCTTTTGATGCCTGTTTTGGGTTTTGAGGGAAACCAAACCTTCGCGGTCCCCAATTTCGTGAGTGCCCAAGCCATGAAGTCCCCGTAGGCCAGTAATCTCATCTAGCGGCCTAGCTCCGAGCCTGAAGATGATCGGAACACAAGGGTAGAAGACCTTAGATTAGCTGCCTTAAGTCATCCGGTGTGGTTTGGCTTCCTCACATTGCCAGGGGCCAAATTTTGAGGCCTCTGATGGGGACGCCTGGCACAAGAACACCTTAGGAGTCCACTGAAGTTTCTGGACGTAGGACCCGAAAGGTCCAGCATTGATTAGGTGCAAGAGCCTCCCATGACCCGAAACCCCGCACGGATATCACATGTTGGCTGGCGAAGTAAACTTCACGCAGCTTATGAAGGTTGCTTTGCAGGCTGTCTGAAGTGTAGCCGCAGACGGCGTGTTGCCGTGGTCAAACTGCATAGAGGGTTGAGCTTGGAAGCACATCTTTCTTCGGTTATTGTTGGATGCACGAGCCAAGTTGCACGGTTTTGCCAGCTTGCAGAGATGAATTCGGGTAGATAGAGGATTGATGAGCTTGGGTCTTTTGTGGACATTGGCAACATAGCATCATCCTCCTGCCCATCCTCCTGCCCCCCCAAGGTAGGACGTACCCTGCAACTCTTTTTAGTCACTCATACCACTTGCCAAATGGTCATCAGAACGAGTCATGCCAAGGGTGCTAAGTTAGCTTTTGGCCCTGCCATCTTGAAGACAAATTGCAGGATTAGTTGGCACGAGAAGCGAGTCTGCCAGAATCAACCGTGCACTAGTCAAGTGGCGTGTTTTTGGCGCCACTCATCTTGGACGCATCACCGGTTTCGGGATTCTGCTGTTGGAGACCTGTTTTTTTGACGCCTTCTTGGCTCGACTAGCCGGCTTCTTTTGCGCACATCTGCGCACTTGTCTACTGGTTGATCCCGAATCCACTGTTTTCCCCCATCCTTCTTTTGGACAACTGCCAAGATCCAAGACTCTCAAGTTTTGGGCGAAAGATACCGGACCTATACCTAGAAGGAATGGGGGAAGCACAACTAGAGCTTGGCAGCGATTACTTGGGCACTTCTTAGTTCTGGTCTGTAAATTCATAGTCATTTGCCCAGATTGGATTTGATGCTTTGCTGCGAGGCACTCAGCTCTTGAATTTGGTGTGCTACACGGCCCTGGTGATATCCTACTCGCAGATTCTGGCACGAGGCAGGGGTTGAGGGCGTGCCTCTGTTAACCGAGGCAACGATTCAATTGTTGGTGTCCCTTTTGAATTTGGGGTTCAATTCAATTTGACAGCAGCCTTGCATGTCTCGGGGAAAGTTTGAAACAGAAAACGATACAAGTGGTCTACCTGCAAGCAGACGTCGGTCTTCACTTTCCTTCTGCTCGGTGGCACCCTTGCTATCCCTTTTTTGCTTGGGCGCTTCGGGATGCACTTAAGGCGGGCCACCCCTAAAAAGGTTCAATTCGAACGGGTCGCTGCTTGCAACTAGGAGTTTGTGTGAAGAGCTGGTTGAAGGACTATCCCGCTGCGTACAATGGCTCAAATGGCTGAAATTGGTACGTCTCGGCTCCATTGCACATTGGGGGGGATTGGAAGCACAGCCCCGCCTCATTGGGTAGGCACCAGAGTTTTGGCAAAATCGAAACAACCATCCCTGCTCCTCTTGAAACGGAAACTGAAATGTTGGAAGGAGTGGAATCGCCCAACCTGGTGAACCCCCCAGTAAATCCTTACGCAACTCCCAGTTTGCCCCGCGTAAACTCGGCCAAAGTGTGGGGCCGGTTCGCGCCCTCCAGGCACGGCGTGCGTGCAAATCCACGTGGCGGAGAAGATGCTGGCGATGAGCTCGAAGTACGCGGCGACCTACGGGTCTGGGTCCATCAACGCGACCTTTGCCTCGGACATTTTGCGGCTGCAGGACCTGTGGACAGGCGCGGAAGCTTGGCATTGTGAGTAGAACACAGAATCTGAAACACTTGCTCAAACGGTATTTTTCCCAGTTTTTCCCACACCCCTCTACTTAGATCGCACTCAATGTGATAAAGTAGTGATGGGGACCAATGAATCAAGCATTTGGTATTGCAGACATGGTTATTTTCCGCAAGAAATGGCTAATTAAGAGAGGTAAACACGGGCCGATCTATCCATCAGACAGGTTCGATTTGAAACCGTCGATCTTGATCAGAACCCCGGGCTTGCTTGGATGTTCAACCTATTCACAGGTTGTTTCGCCATGGCCGTATGTCCACCAACCTTTAGTGTCCATCACTTACAGCTGCAATACTTATAGCCTCCTTTTCGGAGGTTGAAGTCCCAAGTGATTTGAGCCCTCTCTTTTTGTTGTGAGGAGGGAATCTGCAACTAGGTTGATCTGAAAGCTGTCACTCAGGAATCCCTATTGATGAGAATTGGTTTTGGGGATTAAAACCAATCCCTACAAAATATGAGTGGAAGCTGACAGGCGTCATGTGGTCTCTGATGTCACCTCTGTCGCGGGTGCTGATCACCATCATCTACGCCTTCACCGTGTCTCCGCAGGCTCCTCGAAGGGGTTGCGTTGCCTTTAGGATGGCAAAACTTGCTGGTTCTCAGTGGGGAATGAATTGGAATGGCCCCGAAGCCAAGTATCCCTTCTGAGATCCTGGTTTCTTTTCCTGGCTTAGGTTCAATCCCAAAGCCCTTTTGATTCGCTGAGAGCCCGGAAGTAAACGCTGATGGCTCAGCCAGAACCCAGTGGATCCTAGTAAGCGTAGCAGGTAACCCTTCGCCATGCTCCTTCTAGTTTTTCCAGGGTGGTTCCCTTGGTTACCTACACAGAAGCCTTCCGAGCCTCCAAATCTGGAAAGCAGGCTAGGTTTCTTGTGGTTTCCAAATAGCCAGGACCAATTTTGGAGTAGCTCTGCGAACCGCGAAGCCTGAAGCTCCTCCAAACCAATTCCGAAACAAATTTAGGGTCAAGAAGCAAATGGGGGGCCAGAGCTGGGCCTACACTCGTCTCTCAGTAAGCATTGCTTCGTGGTTTGTCTCTCAGCATTGCTTCGTACTGGTTTACAATTGTCTTAAAGTTCCTTGTTGAGCTGTCTGCAGAATTGGTTTAGTATTTGTTTAGTATGTGTTTAGTATTCCTTGGTACTGGCCCAGATATTTTTCCCCTATTTTCTCTTCTTAAACTGTTTGTTGTTCGTGGCGTCCCGGAACTCCCTTGAACATTTGTGTGGGCAACTGTTCTCGTTTTAGTAAAGGGTATCGCCTCGGTTAGTTTGCTGGCTCAGGATTGGCTTAGTAGTACTTAGTATTGGTTTTGTATTGATTAATGGTAGTTTAAGTATTGCCAGGGCTTGGGATCATGTGTTTTTCTCACCCCCGAGTGGTGTGCCGGAGACCGACTGGAGCTTAACCAACCTATGCAGGGACCCCTCGGCAAACCCGCTGACCTCGCGAGGTGGGAGTCCTGGCTCTGTCGGTGTTCCCCATCATCTTTGTCACGGTGCCCCAGGGCTCCTCCTCCATGCTCGCCGCCTCTTACTCCATGGCGGCAGCGGAGACCATCGCGCCTACGCGGCACGGGGGTGGTTTCGGGTGCACCATAAGGGTGTGTACCTGAAAACCTTTGGGATTCGGATTTTTGAGAGGGAGTAAGGGCTGGTTGTTACAACCGAAGGCTTCTTAATTATAGTCCCCGATAGTCCCCGCCTTTTAAACCAAGCACCTGAAACAGGGTGCGTCCAGCGATTCATGAGTTCCGAACCCTGCTTAGATGGTAGATGGTACTGTGTCTACTGCATCTGAGTCACAATCAAAACCTGGGTAATTGGAGGGTGGTAAGGGACAATCCCAGCCAAAAATGGTTGCGGTCATCTTTCATTACATGGTCCTGGGTAGACCATTTTAATACCAGGTTTTGAATTTGACTCATCTAGTGGCTGGTTACTTTTCTTCTTGAAGGTGGCTGTCCATGGTTTGGGTTTGTTAATTGTTTAACGGCCCTATACTTTAGAGCCTCCGGCTCAGTCCGCCGACATTGTCCTCTCCCTTTTCTCCTTCTTCCTCTCTCCCTTGTCTCCCTGGTGTGTTCTGTCGTCCTCTCTCCCTCCCTCCGCTCCCCATCCTCCCCATCCCCCCAAGCCACCAATCTCCCTCTCTCGTACGTATGTATGTATGTATGTATGTATGTATGTATGTATGTATGTATGTATGTATGTATGCATGTATATATGTATGTATGTATGTATGTATGTATGTATGTATGTAATGTATGTAATGTATGTAATGTAATGTATGTAATGTAATGTAATGTATGTAATGTATATGTATGTATGTATGTATGTATGTATGTATGTATGTATGTATGTATGTATGTATGTATGTATGTATGTATGTATGTATGTATGTATGTATGTATGTATGTATGTATGTATGTATGTATGTATGTATGTATGTATGTATGTATGTATGTATGTATGTATGTATGTATGTATGTATGTATGTATGTATGTATGTATGTATGTATGTATGTATGTATGTATGTATGTATGTATGTATGTATGTATGTATGTATGTATGTATGTATGTATGTATGTATGTATGTATGTATGTATGTATGTATGTATGTATGTATGTATGTATGTATGTATGTATGTATGTATGTATGTATGTATGTATGTATGTATGTATGTATGTATGTATGTATGTATGTATGTATGTATGTATGTATGTATGTATGTATGTATGTATGTATGTATGTATGTATGTATGTATGTATGTATGTATGTATGTATGTATGTATGTATGTATGTATGTATGTATGTATGTATGTATGTATGTATGTATGTATGTATGTATGTATGTATGTATGTATGTATGTATGTATGTATGTATGTATGTATGTATGTATGTATGTATGTATGTATGTATGTATGTATGTATGTATGTATGTATGTATGTATGTATGTATGTATGTATGTATGTATGTATGTATGTATGTATGTATGTATGTATGTATGTATGTATGTATGTATGTATGTATGTATGTATGTATGTAATGTATGTATGTATGTATGTATGTATGTATGTATGTATGTATGTATGTATGTATGTATGTATGTATGTATGTATGTATGTATGTATGTATGTATGTATGTATGTATGTATTTATGTATGTATGTATGTATGTATGTATGTATGTATGTATGTATGTATGTATGTATGTATGTATG
>CAUJNA010000391.1:244398-326898 GCA_963377175.1 Effrenium voratum | reverse complement strand
TATGTATGTATGTATGTATGTATGTATGTATGTAATGTATGTAATGTATGTATGTATGTATGTATGTATGTATGTATGTATGTATGTATGTATGTATGTATGTATGTATGTATGTATGTATGTATGTATGTATGTATGTATGTATGTATGTATGTATGTATGTACGTGTATGTACGTGTATGTACGTGTATGTATGTGTATGTATGTGTATGTATGTGTATGTATGTGTATGTATGTGTATGTATGTGTATGTATGTGTATGTATGTATGTATGTATGTATGTATGTATGTATGTATGTATGTATGTATGTATGTATGTATGTATGTATGTAATGTATGTAATGTATGTAATGTATGTATGTATGTATGTATGTATGTATGTATGTATGTATGTATGTATGTATGTGTGTGTGTATGTAATGTATGTATGTATGTATGTATGTATGTATGTATGTATGTATGTATGTAATGTAATGTATGTATGTATGTATGTATGTATGTATGTATGTATGTATGTATGTATGTATGTATGTATGTATGTATGTATGTATGTATGTATGTAATGTGTGTATGTATGTATGTATGTATGTATGTACGTATGTAATGTATGAATGTATGTATGTATGTAATGTATGTATGTATGTATGTATGTATGCATGCATGTAGGTATGTATGTATGTATGTATGTATGTATGTATGTAATGTATGTATATATATGTATGTATGTATGTATGTATGTATGTAATGTACTGTAATGTAATGTAATGTAATGTATGTATGTATGTATGTATGTATGTATGTATGTACGTACGTACGTATGTATGTATGTATGTATGTATATAATGTATGTAATGTATGGATGTATGTATGTATGTATGTATGTATGTATGTATGTCTGTATGTATGTATGTATCCTTGCACTTCCCCTTTGCTCCCCAGTATTTCCCGCAAAAAACACTGTTTTTCCAGCGTTTTCGCAAAGTTGATGTCCAAAAACACAGAGTTTTTCCAGATTTTCGGCAAAAGGATGCAGGAAGCCCAAGCCAGCAAAAAAGCCGGCAGGGGGAATCGAGCCTGGGACCCCTGTTTTGCGACACCGAGTCCCCGAAGACTACGTTTAGTGGAACGTCATCAAATTGCCGCGCGGTCCTTGGGGGGGGCCCCCCCCCGCGTATCAGACGTCGGGTGGGGGGGGGGTTAGGGGGGGGGGGGTTATCCTCTATCCTCTCTTAGGTGCCCGACACGCCGAGCAATGTCAGCGGATATTTTTTATATACATATTAATACGAAAACACATATATATATATATATACAGTTGCAGGTTAGTTAATTTGGCTAAATGGCTAGCAATTTGGTCCGAATCACCTTCCCGAAGCCAATGGCTAGACCTGTGGCTTGGGGTAGGTGTCCCGTTAAAGTCAACTAGCGCAAAAAGGGACACCGAGGCCCATGTTGGAGTTTCCCCTCCCGATTGAGACGAGAACCTTTTGTGGAGAATGGTCACGGGAAGCGGCCGCATCCCTTCCGCCGGGGTATGGGGGGGGGGGGGGCTATCCTTGGAGCCCAAGCAGAATCCCGCAAGGCCTTAAGGGTCAAGTAGCCCCGCCTTTGGCAAGCGCCAGGCTTGAACCGGCTTGACTTGGCCAGAATCAGCAGTAAAGGAAGTCTGACAAGCATTGTAAAGGCCTATGCGAGTCGTGACCATGACCTGGCTCATCCCTAAGGATATCTTCCAGAACGGCGTGAGCTGCCAGCGCATGCTGTGGCAGTGCGACCGCCAGCACTACTGGTTTTTGAAATATTTGCACCTTGGCTGTGGCGGCCGCACGTTTCTGGATCTTTTCGAGGAAAAACATCTTAGACTTTGGCGTCAACGCCGTGGGGAGGTTCTCATTTGTTGGGAAACATGGGTGATTTGTTTCGGGGACTTTCCCAAATGGTGAAATCCTGTTCAGTTTCCTGAACGAAAACACCCACAGGGTCCAGCAGGCTTGGATCTACACTGTGATAGCTCTCAATGAGTATCAGGGGTCTGCTGAGTTTGTCGTTTTTTGAGGCCGGTTGTTCCTTTCAGACCACATGTGTTTAAGGCTTGAACCCCCATTCGCACAGAAATCAAGAAGGGATTGGGGAAGGCAGGAATGGGAAGAGAAGCCCAACGCAAGGAAGATCCCAAACCCTTCATTGATTTGTTCTCACCCGGTTAAGGGTTCGACTCGTCTTTGGCTCCCCAAGAAAGGGTTCGATTCCTGCTTTCCTTTTGCCTCTCAAGGTGATTCAACTGGTTATCTTCTACCCTTGAGAACTCTTCCACAAGGAGGCGCAACAAACAAAACAAGGGAGTCCATGCTGTCCTTATTGTTATGGCCACGGAGGTCTGGGTTTTGGACACTATGAGACTTTCCATTTGCACTTCAAACGTTACACCCAAAAATATGGACAGCGGGTTCCTGTGCGCTTCTATGTTGGTGGGTGGATTATGGTGGATGTCTTGCTTATGCTGGAAGACTAGATATGCTGGAAGACTAGATGACCCAGCAGCATTCTGAATGCGACTTGTTGTTTCTCGCACATCGTTAAGGCCGCACCCCAGCATGTGCGGCCTTTCCACCATTTACCCCTTTTGTAAGACGAACTCATTCAAGGTATCCTCATTTTTGGATGGGTACATCTTTCCCTGCCACGCTGCCATACTACTGTGCAATGCTCATTTGTGCCTATGACTGAGGCAGCCCTTGATCCACGATCAGGAAATGAAGCACTATGAGATGCGCAAGAAGGGCGGCATAGTACAGGGATACGTGCAGCAGCTGGTGAATGTGTTCCTTGGACATGAGATGGTTCAGGCAGGTTGTTACCACTTTTGTTGATTTGGTGCAATTCGTAGTTTGATGCTTTGAACATGAATCTGCTTTGTGCTGGGAACCTAATGTGTAAGGTGTTTACGGACGCTCGGCATTGCTCTTGCAAAGGAAACATCAGCCGCAATGAGACGTGTCGCGCGCTGGTTGCACCTGAGTCCTGTTAGGTACAATGCAAAGCGTTCTTGCTCAATCCATGCCGAAATCGTCTGAACACGGCAACTCTGCCCGTTTTTCGCACCCCTTGGTTCCCTAGTTGCCAACCCACCTTACAACAGATACATATAATGAGGGCATGAACAATAGCAAGCCTGTTCGATGTGAGTGGGTTAGCCCCAAAAAAACTGAGAGCTGCGGACTCAGGTTTGTGGCGGTGCACATCGTTCTCTTGGCCACACGTCGGCAAGACGATTCAGTTCAGGCACTGAGCATGTTGGGTCCACTCCATGTTCGGTCAAAACATGCAGTTCACAGCCAATTTGGGGTTCGAATAGAACCACCGAATGTTAAAGAACAATTGAGGGACTCACGGATGTTCCTATGCCAGTTCCAGGCAACCGCGTATTTGATAGTGTCTTTATGTTAGTGATAACTTCGGATCAACTAATCAGAAGGATTGTACCAATGAGGGGACGACAAAAGCAATACTTGGAGTTTACTTCAAGCAACGAACGGGAATGTTCGGTGCGCCCCCTAGAAAATCAACAGCAATAGGAAGCAAACACATTTGTTCCGCAAAAGTGGGATTCTGATGGACAAAGCGGGAAACGAGGAGACCTGAGGCCTGGCTGGCAGTAAAGGGTGGCATCACCGTGGCAGAGTTCACTGGCTTCGTGTCGCTGCTGTCCCACGGCTGAACGAGTCGGGAAAGGAAGCCATGTGTTCCCAAAGGAGACAAGAAGGATGTGCAATCTTCAACAGATTTACTAGACTTGTTGGTTGTTGTTTTGTTTGTTTTTTGGGATATGTGTTGCCTAGGACCATGCCAAGGGTTCCAAGATTTGACAGACATTCAGTGGTGCCTGGTTTCCTTTTGTTGAAGATCGAAGGTGGGATATGTTGAACCAGCGCATGTTGCTCATGTTGGATAATGACAATGTGTTCGCTTTCGCTTTCGCTATGCAATATTGTTTATTGTTTTTCGCGTTTGCGACTTGGCGTTCTCAAAGTACAGTCTGTTTTCGTGGGAAATTGGGTATCGCGGCATCTCCACCTTCTTCCAAAATTGAAAGGTGGAATAATTCAATACTTTTAAGCAAGATGTTTTCCCACCCAAGTTCCATTCTACTTAAATGATAAATGTCCCAAGCCCCTGCTAAAAGGCTTGCCTTCTCTATATGACGCATCTTTTTTTTTGTGAAACGTTTATTTATTCAATCATATATTAATTCATTTATCTATTTACTTGGGGGTTCTTGTGTTGTTTGCTATTGCTTCACAGAAATCCGTCCATGGACAGCTCTGCAACTGCATGGTTTTCGACGCAGCTGCTCATCCCACACGAAAACGGTACGTCTTCGCTTGCCTGACACTGCCCACAGTTTGGTACCCAAACTGTGGTACATATCAATATTGATGATGAACCTAGCGTTCTATATCTGACACTTTCCATCTTTGCGCAGCTCCAGAAAATCACAAGCCCGCCTTCCGAGCTTCTCAGGGGCCCCGGCTTGGACCCTCGGGGAGGTGGCAACCTGGCAACCACTCGCGAATCTTGAATTGCCGCCTTCCAGAGCTGATCGTCCTGCCAACTCGCTTCGAAGTGCAAAAGGGCGTCGGCAAAATGAGGCCACAGGACTCGGAAACGCCGCCCATTGCCTATGCAGCATCCAAGCTGGCTATGGAGTGTTCTACTGAGAATGCAGTGGCAACGCGTATCTGACTCCTGCGATAACAGCAGTACAGCTGTAGGGCTCTCAGGTGACGTCTCACACATATGTTCAGGTCCCGGTTTGCAGGTCGTGTTCTGAACCATTTGTTTCAACCACCTGTAGGGGGTCCAGCTTTTATGTTCCAGTGTTCTGAAACCACAAGACTTAAGCTTATCTTGTTGCCTGTTTTCCTTTTGTCCTTTCCGCTTGAGTCTGGCCAAGAACCAAACTTGGTTCAACATTAGATTGGGGGTCTCCATGGTCTTGGGTGTAGACTACCTATGGCGCAGAATCTGAGCACCCCATGGGCCAAGATACTAGCCCATAAGATTCCAAAAGGAAACCAAAAGGGTATGGTTAATTTGTTTGAGATGTTGCCTGCCCTTTTTACGCATCAAGTTGCCCTTTTTGGTTGGCTTGTTTAGTTACTTTTGGAGACTTTGCGGAAGGTGGTTAGATTTTGAACATAGAATTGTAAATTTTAATCAAAACACATCTTCCGACGGCCAACGACCAAGTACAAGCTGAGAAAGGTGGCATATGGGTGTTTCACGGTGTGTCATTGTTTGAGGGCGCCATTTACCACCTTTTGAATTCCTTGAGGATACCTTCGTGGTTTCCCTTCAAACACATCCAAAAGGGTTCCATTCCAAAAACAAGCACAACAGGAAACCACCCATGTTGTTGCTTTTTGCGAGCTCCCTTATTTTGACATTTTGACAAACCCACAAGTCTTGTCAACATGGGGGACCCTCCAATCATGTGGTTCCCTTTTGGTTTTCCCTCTAAACCTCGAGAAGGTACCCTCAAAACACAATACCCTGCTCAAATTTGGTTGCATTCAGGTCCTCCCTGGCGGCGCCCTCCATCTCGTTGGGCTCCTTCTACCGAGTTGCCGCCCCTTGGACCACCGAAGGAGCGAAGGGAAGCGACCCGGCGGGTCCCTCGAGCTTTGGGAGGGAGGGAGGGGGGGAAGGTCGGGGCTGGTGGGGTAGCTGTGCCCTTTTAGATTGGAACCTCCCGTGAACTGGGCTGGGCGTTGCTAGCTGCTAGCAGGAAGGATGTAACCTACCTGGGGACACAGGTCAGGAAGAGGAACAGGAAGTCTCTAGCCAAAACCAGACTCTCCAGTTCACCTCTGCCTTTTGCGGGTCGGTTCGGCACCGAGGTCAGCTGCGCTGGCTCGGTGCAGCGCATTGATGAGTTTCTCGATCAGGAGCCGATGGGGTTCCAAGCCGACGTGCGAGAACTTGCTATGTAGGGTTTCAGCTCCATCCAAAGAATGGCAAGGAGCCAATTTAGATGCTGAAACTCAGGTAATTGTGTGATGGTGGTTTGAATCCCAGCACCTCAGGGTGCACAGTTCCCGTCCCTCCCAAATGGGCCATAGACAAATCAAAGTATTTGACCAAACCTCAAGATCCGCGGCGGCCTGTCCAAGTCTTACGAGGCTTGTTAGCCATAGGTGGCGAACTGGCGGTTGGGGCTGTCTTTGAAGGGCCCCTTGCCACGTCTCCCTCAGTACCTTGCCTTCCAGTTGTGGCAAATACGTCTATGCTGAATTGCTCTTTCGTTTGACCTTTAGCCTTTAACTTCTCTGAAGCGTGTTCCCTACACAAGCAACAAGTTTTCCACAACCCAGTTTTTGTGTATACGACTTTTAAACGCTTTGCGTACCTTGTTTGTATACATTGTTTACACCCTTGATATCCTCTTCATAAACCAAATCTTTGGTCCTTGAATTTGCGGTGCGAGGAGTCTTTGCCCTTGCTAAAGACCAAAGTGGTCCTGGGGCACAACGGCATGGACGACACCACCCATGGCTGGGAGAGGCCGAGGGACAGACCCGGACCGTAAGCCTTTAGGCCGATGACCGCGTAATTGTCCCTTTTCTTTTGGAACACTGTTACCTTCTCGCCGACCTTTTGTTTTCTGGGATACTTTCTTTCCATTTTCTCTCAGTTTGAGACAGACTTTTACACTGACCTCGTTGTCATCCTTATGCGCTTCTGTTGGTGTCATCTTTGTCGATGAGTGGACTGTGCTTTATTCAACGCTGGTGTTACGGCATCGGTCCATTTCACGGTGTTAAACCTGGCCCTATCGTGAATTGTGTTTTTCATTGTTATGGTGAAACACTCCACCGCCTTTGCGTGTGTACTCGTTATGATGTAGTTTATACCTTGACGGTTGAAGCAATCTAGAGCTTGGTTTTTAGTTGCTAACGCTTCATCGTCATAAGAATTCACGGACATTGGATAACTCATTTTGTTTCAATATTGCTCTCAATGCTCACCGTCTCTTTCATCCATTGGTGTTACATCCGCTAGTTTGCTAAATATGCCAATCACCATGTTCTGGACTTTAGACTTGTTGGAAGGACCATTGTTGGGCAAGCAAACAGTTCATGCTTTTTTGGGGGCCAACCAGTGATGCAAGATTCATTTGCATGGTTGTGGAAATGGCTGGCTCAGATTATATACCATGTGCGGTGATACCAAAGGAAATTTCTCTTGACAGCGAGAAGCAGTAGTCATGGGAGTCAACCATTTTGGTATTGCGTGCCGACATTGGCACCCTTTTAGGGGTTGGTCAAACATGGTAAAGGGCAACTCACGATTTTAGGCGCTTCCTGTGTGGAAACCGTGTAGATATTTGATGAGGGAATACGGGCTTTGCAGTCCCTGACCAGAAAGTCAAGCTTCCGAGATAAAGGAGCCTCTTTTTTTTTGCAGCCGCTCATTTCTCCAAATCCGACAACGTTTGGATTCCTGAAGTTGGTCCTTTATGAGGGCTAAGCTTTCAATACCCAGGTCCTTCGGCAAGGGAAGTCGCATCTCACAGAGAGACCTCCCACTGTCAGGCTCCATGATTGAAAATGGGCCAAAACAGAAAGCCAACCATTCAAAGCAGAAGCCTGTGTTTGTCAGGTTGCTTCTGTAGGCGAGAGGGAGGGTAGATTGCCCTTCGTAGAGCAGGCTTGTCTTGTTCTGCACGTCTTTGCTTCTCCCAAACCACAGACGTGTACGGTCGAGGTGGAATTTCGCCAGCTGATCTACTTCCCTTTGGGAGCAACCCTGTGCTTCTGAGGTTTTGGACCCAAATGGGCGAGTTCCTTCTGGCTTCTTTCAGGACTCGTGCACAAGGGCACTGTATACATGGTCTCCCGTCCGCGAAGGTGAACGACTTCAAGATTCCCATGTAAGCTCAATTTGTGCGAAGGTTACGGTTGCGCGTGATGGACATAGGACAATTAGAAAGTCCCTGGGTTTGCTTGACCTCCCAAGGTCACCTTGTTCGTCATCTTTTGATCGAGATTTGTTTGTCAATTCAAGGTTCTTAAAGGTTAGTCCCTTCTTAATCAATGTAAAATGATGAACAAATTCCATCATTTGACTAGCGAACCTGACTTTTGACACCTTTCCGATTTATGAACAGATGTTAAGAGGGGACATCTTCCACAGGCAGATATCGCCCATGCAGTACGGAGATGTCACCGTGAGTCTTTGCCTCAGTCCGCTGGGCGTTCGGAAGTCCAAACCAGGGGCTTTCAATGAGGTTTGTACCACCCACATGGGTCGTGGCCCTTTTTGCCTTGAGAACCGCAAAAAAGCCTCCGCAAAAAGCCAATTTGGTTGCTAGCTAGGAGGGTAAGGAATTAAAAGCTGGTGATATCCTAAGATCCCTGAACAAGTCCTGTCCTTTGAGCCTACACGCTAACGTGTCGAACAAAAGACAAATCCTTTTCGGGTTGTAGGTTACGCACACGGATTTTGGGCTAAAGCGTTAACCGTAGGTGGTCGCTTGTCTTGACTCTTAATAAGTATCCACTTGGGCCACCATTTTGGCTCAAGTGGACCTTTTGATCTTTGGTCTTGTGATTTGAAATCTTTCTTTCCCCTCTCTCAAAGCCATGTACGCCCCCGCCTACGCCGGTGCCGCGGTAGCAGAGGCTAAGGCTAAGGCAAAGGCCTCCATGGCAAAGTACCTGGCGAGCCTCGTGAAGAGGGAGGAAGAAGGATGGACCGTTTTGGCTGCCGAGGTCCCTCAGGCACCTGACGAGCGTTTCTTCTCAAGCGCAGATGAGCTGGAGCAGACCCCCCTTATCCCGGCCAAGCGGGGTCCACTGACGGTGGTAGCCACCACGGCCCGAAAGGGTCCCACCAAAGCTTACAGCATGCACCTACTGGACACAGATGGAGTCACAGTGGGGTGCGGCTGGAGGCCGGGACCGCTCAAGATTTCGGAGCTGGCGGAGCAGGACTTCCATGCTGAGCCGGAGGTGTACCTGGGATGCACCAGATGTTTCCGGCATTTCACCTTCCCGAACACGTGGATGGCCGTGGAGCCCTACGCAGCACAGGACTCCGAGGCCTCCATCTCCCTCTCCTCGGACACCGACGAGAGCGTGGACACTCAGTCGGACAAGGAGGCGGTCGTCCTCCCGGAAATTGAGTGAGGGGTGGATAGCGCAGGTGCCGAGGGCCCTGATACGCTTCCCCCCATGCCTCAAGGCAAGGAGGCAGGGGGAGAGGGCGCAGGTGCCCCCTGATACCCCTCCCCGGCCAGCGGGGAGCGCAGGTGCCGAAGGCCCTGACACGCAACCCCGAAGGGGCCTGGAGGGGGGAGACACAGGTGCCGAGGGCCCTGAGATGTTCTCACCCCTATCCCAGGGGGCCAGTGCCCCGGGGAACCAGGGGACACAGGTGCCGAGGGCCCTGAGATGTCCCCGGGCATCCCAGGCGGCGGATTGACGGGGTCCGCACCGGGTGGACCGCAGCCGGACCGCTGGACGCACAGGTGCCGAGGGCCCTGGAATGCGACAACGGGACCACACGGCATACGTGGAGGGAGGACCTCCCCAACGACCAGCTCGTCCGTTGGTATTGGCAGCTGATGCGATCCGTCCGTTGGGGATGGCATCAATTCTACTCCCATCAGCTGCTGAGGGGAGCTGCCCAGTGGAGCTGGGCAATCCTCCCATTTTGGCACTAATCCTTATGCGGCGTAAAGGATGCACCGTTTCGCGATTAAGGTACCAGTAGCACCAATGTGGTGCTTTGAAGAGTCTGGGCTAAAGCGTTAACCGTAGGTGGTCGCTTGTCTTGACTCTTAATAAGTATCCACTTGGGCCACCATTTTGGCTCAAGTGGACCTTTTGATCTTTTGTCTTGTGATTTGAAATCCCGCCCACCCACACCATGGCGGCGACACCAGATGAGTTGGTGGCACCACCACAGGAAGTTCCTGGAGTGTACACGGACGCAGTGGCTAAGCTCCACAAGACCGCCAGGAACCTCATGGTCCTCAAGGGCATCCCGTGGTTCATCCAAGCGACACTGTCGGATGAGGGCTTTGTCTCGATGGAGGACCTCGCGACCCGGTGGGACTCGCCCGACCGTGCAAGGGAGACGGCGCCGGGGGAGTTGGGCTTCGCCCCCAACAACCACCACTACACGGATGTGACCTCCCGGCTGATCGCGGCCCGCATGTTCCAGGTGGTTCACGCGGCTCAACGATCCATGGGAGTTGGGGCGCATGCAACAGCGGGACCCGGGCCACACACGCCCGGGGACACCGCCCCGAATCTCACGGTCTCGTGCGAACGGGGACAGCTGGAGAGGGTTTGGGAGGAGAAGACCAAGCTCACCAAACCCAAGCTGGCCCTTCAAGGAAGCGACCAGCTGGTGAAGCGCCAGTTCAAGCTCTGCGCAGGAGGCGAGATCGGTTTCATCCCCATGAAATACCTGGTAAGCGCACTCCCGGAGCCAGGAGAACGGCCATGGAAGACCACTAAGAAGAGCACGGTTGATGGCTGGGACCGGGAGGATGAGGTGGAAGAGCGGGGCGAGCCCAAAACTCGCCACCAGCTCGAGAGGATGCACGCGGTGTTCCGCAACACCCTCCTCATGTGCGTCCTCTCGTTCCCGCAGTTCGGCCAGTTCGACATCACCCGGGAGGACTTGGAGAGCTGGTACGAGTGGTTCTATGGTGAGGACATCGGGGGCCGTTTTCCCCCGCCAGAGGACCACGTCCTGGCAATTGCCGAACGCAACGCATGGCGAAAGATTCACGAGAAGATGCATGAGGGCAACACCCTCAAGGCGGCCATGCTGTCGGTCAGGCAGGACACATTGTTCTGGACACGTGAGGTCTACGAGAAGATCAAGCCCTTTTCCAGGGGCCGCCCATCAACCAGGACATCCATGGACTACGCACCACCTCAGAAGGGCAAGAACAAGTCCAAGGGCAAGGGGAAGCCCAAGGGCAAGCCTGGGAACAAAGGGAAGGGTAAGCCCCCCCACCTGAACAATCAGGCGTCCCGGGGCGGTAGCAAGCAGGCAGCCACCGACCCGAAAGGGAACCAGTTCTGTAACAACTGGATGCGCGGGCGCTGCCCGGGCAACTGCGGCCGCACCCACAAGTGCAACCTCATCCTGGCAATGGGCCGCATCTGCCTGGGGGACCACCTCCCGCAGGACTGCCCGGGTTGACTAGGGGCGCTGACCCCTACCCCCCGGGAGGCCTCAGGTGCCGAGGGCCCTGATAAGGCGCGGGGGGGCGAGAAGGGGCGCAAACGCTCCAAACAGGCACAGAAGCCCCCTCCTGCAGGTGCCGAGGGCCCTGACACAGGGGGGGGACAGGCCAGGTGGCGGCCATCCTCGGCGGAACAAGGATGGGGACGGCAGAACCAGCGTGCACAACGCCCTCGCCGTGATCAGAACAGCCACACAACCGGCACAACGGCGGCGCCTCAGTCCCGAGCCACAGGTGCCGAGGGCCCTGATAGGGCGGGGACGGGACGGTTCCCCGCACGTGCCGAGGGCCCTGACACGGGGGGCCGCACCCAGAAGGCCCGAGTGCCGGATGTCTGGCAGCACACCGCAACGCCAAGGGACACTCCCAGGAGGCAGCCGATCCCACTTCCGGCGCCCAACATCATCAAGCAGGACCCGGTGGTTTTCCACAAGAGCTCGGTGGGGCTGAATGAAGGGGGCCAACGCCTTTCAGCTACCCCCCTGACAAGTCCAACGGAGCCGTCACCGGGATTGGACATCTTCCCGTGGATGGAGAACATCCCTGAGCGTCTGGTACAGCGGTTGAGATGGACACAGGGCACATCGCCCAAAGTTCCATCCAGTGGGCCCATCATTGTCTTGCTCTATGCAGGCAAGGAGGACCCTACTTCCTTGGACAGCTGTCTTCATGCCAACTACCCACACCTTTCCAGCATGGTGGTGGCGGTAGACATCCTACGGTCTGGACCCAAGGGGGACCACGATATGCTCCAACCCGAGCTGTATGGAGCTCTTTGCACGGCAGCAAAGCAGGGCCGAGTGGTCTTCATTGGAGGAGGACCCAACTGCAGGACATGGTCCATCCTGCGCCACATACCAAAACCGGGGGCTCCCACGCCGGTGCGAGGGCGCACTCCAGACACACTCTGGGGCCTTCCACACCTGGACCAGGCCGCCCAGACTCAACTTGATGATGACAGCATCCTCATTCTGAGACAGATGTACATCACCAGCCTGGCAAGGGCCTCACGAGCGGCAGTTTCTCTGCCAGGGCCCAGGTCCTTCCTGGAACACCCGGAGGACCCAGTGGTGAGCAGCTCGCTGCCCAAAGCCAAGGAATGCTCATCCTTCTGGATCACAGAGGAGGGGCAGCTTTGGATGGAGGAGAACTCCTTGACAGCAATCTCCTTCGACCAGTGCCGCCTGGGCCAGCTGGTCAAGAAGGCCACTACGCTGGCCACGGATCTCCCGATCCAGGACTGGGATCAAATGCGGTGCACGCATCAGTCACATGTGGGCACCAACGAGTCCTCGACTCTTAGCAGATACCCTTGGGATATGATGGCAGGCCTGGCCAAAGCCATCGCTGTGTCACTCGCAGCGCCGGGGCACATCCGGATCCCCTCACAATTTCCGGGAAACCCCAAGGGACCACCTAAGGGGCGGGGGTCGGACCCCCCGGAAGGCCATTCCCCCCGGGGAAAACGGGGGCCCAGTCAAGGAGGCGGTCCCTCCTCATCACACCAGGGCTCAAAGCCCGGAGGCAAGAACGCCCCGAAGCCCCGCCTGCACGGGCAGTTCCACCCTGAGGCAGACACCGTAAGCCCTCATGGAACAATGAACCCAGACTTCCCATCTCCCATGCCCCCGATGGCCGGAGATGCGGAACAACTGGGGAAGGAGGCCTGGACCGCCCCGAATGCCTGCCCGCTTTCAGGGTCCCACACCTCACTGACCGGGTGGCGATTGTCCAATTGGGTTTCCGCTCACGCCCCCTGAGGGATGGGGGGGGAAAACCTTCCCCAGAATTTTCGGAGAATTTCCCCATTGGCTACTTTGGGCGCCCTGATCATGACCCTTACCCGGCCCTGGATTGACAAGGTCCGAATGTCCCTGGCATCAGGTGCCACCACACACCCCTTCCAGGAAGCCGACCTCGAGGAGCTGCGGGCTATCCTAGGACCGAGGCACCTCCATGAACGATGCCCAGGACAACCCTTCCTCCTGGACTTAGTGTCGCACTTGGCATCCCTTTCAGGTGACCCTGATTGGGAGTTCCCCCTAACACTGAAAGAGGGGGTCCCCTTGGGAGTCTCGGACCCTACCTTGACCTCCCCGGGAGTTTGGCCCACTAAGGAGGAGCTTAAGGGAGAAGCCTGGCTGGGGGAAGATCCCCCCCCGCCAGTGGCTCATGATAACTACCCAACGGCTGAACTCTTTGCCAAGGAAATCGAATCAACCTTTTACGAGGAACGAGCCTTGGACATGGTGGACGGGCCCTTCACTCGCTCCGAGGCGGCAGAGAGGTGCCGCTGCAAACCGGAGGAACTTTGCCCGGGCCCCCTTGCAGGGATTGATGAGTCGGACAAGATCAGGACGATCTATGATGGCTCAAAAGGGGGAGCAAACGCACACATCCAGGCTCACACGGAGGAGAAGACCACCGCACCGATGGTTGGAGACTGCCTCCATGCCATCCACTGGCTCAGGACAGCGGCGGACCATCCTCATCTACTCCGAGCCCCATCCTCGGGCACTGATGAGGAACCTCGGGATGTTCACCAGCCGGTGCAGGGGCAGTCCCCAGGTGCCGAGGGCCCTGAGAGGGACCCCCACAGCACCAGCCTGCCCCCAGGTGCCGAGGGCCCTGATAGGGGCAGGCGGATGATGGAGACCTCCGGCGGCCTGGACGTCTCTCCGCGGTCAACACCCTCAGGGAAGGGGCCACTCCCAGGTGCCGAGGGCCCTGATCGGAGGGCCCCATTCCCCCCAACCCCCCCAGGCACGGAACGGGGGGGAGCAGGGGGGAACCCCTGACGTGGCAGCCGCCGACACAGGGGGAAACCTTCATCATCCTCAAGGCGGATGTCACCAAGGCCCACAGGCGCATAAAAGTGCTCCAGAAAGACTGGAAATACCAGGTGGCCTGCATCCAGAACCGGTGGTGGGTCAATAGAGTGGGCACGTACGGCATGGCCTCGGCACAACTGTACTGGGGAAGAAAGGCATCCTTGGTGCTCAGACTCTTGTACTACATCTTCCCTCAGGTGGACTGGCACTTAGTTTTTGTGGACGACTACTGCTGGGTCCTCAGATGCAGCAGGGCGGACTGGGACGCCACAGCCATCCTGGCCACTCTTCTGGCGCTGGGAGTCCCGCTTTCTTGGAAGAAGACGGCGCTCTCCCCGGTCAATACCTGGTTGGGATTCGTGGTGGACCCAATCACGCCCTGTGTGCTGCTGGCTCCAGTCAAGCACGTCATAATCCTGGCCACTCTCAAACGGCTGGCCCAGGGGGACATCTTTACCAGCAAGGAGGTGGAACAAGCCCTGGGCCGGATTCAATGGGCTACTTCGGCGTGTCCATTGACGAAACCTTTCCTCCAGCCCTTTTGGAGCTGGAAGAAGGCCTGCACCACTTCGGGCAGGCCACCGAAGCTGGTTCGTGCTCTGGCCATCCTTCTGGGGAAGCTCTTCAACCAGAGGTTCCCACTGGCATCTCCATTTGCTCCCACACTTCCATGGACGGGGGCATCTGATGCGGGAGCTGGCAAACAGGCGGACCATGCATGGGTTGGTGGTTGGTGCTCGGACGTGCCCAACCCCGACAAGTCCCGAGTGAAGTGGTTCCAACACAGAATCACACCGGAGGGCGAGCCGTGGGCCTTCACTACTGGGGACCCGCAGCGGGCGATAGCGGCCTTGGAGCTCTTCGGCCTCCTCCTTTTGGTGAGGGCTGTTCTGCTTTGTGCAGCCGGCTCGGCTTCTCACACTAGGATTCTGGTTGCTAGTGATAACCAGGGAAACGTTTTCTCCCTGCTTAACGATTCCACTCGCAGGATGCCCAATGCGGCCATCCTCATGGAAATTGTGTTAACACTGCATGACCACCAGGTCATGTTAGGACCGTCGCATGTGAAGCGCGACTTTAACACATGGGCGGATGAACTTACTCATCCGGACCCGCAATTTCCGACTGAGAACCGGGTCTTCCCCTCAGTCGAAAGCGAATTGATCAAGCTGATCTTCGCTACTTTCCTTCCTCACCCATGATGCCGGGAGGGCATCCGGTGAGGTGGGAGGATTCCTCCCTCGCTGTGGGAGTGGCATCAATTCTACTCCCATCAGCTGCTGAGGGGAGCTGCCCAGTGGAGCTGGGCAATCCTCCCATTTTGGCACTAATCCTTATGCGGCGTAAAGGATGCACCGTTCGCGATTAAGGTACCAGTAGCACCAATGTGGTGCTTTGAAGAGTCTGTGTGATGTCCTCTCGGGGGGGGTTCTATGTTAATCACTTGTTTGGCCCGTGTTTGCTTCGCTAGCCATGAATCATGTGTGCTGCGGGTAGATTGACAGGCGTTCCCCTTTGGGATTGACAGGCGTACCCCTCTGCAGGATTGGACAGTCGAAATTGGTGCCCTTCCTGGAGTTCCATTTCGGACATAAATTGTGGCCAGATGCTGGATGAACTTTTATGTATGAGACAGGTCGTTTCGGCTATAGAATTCGGGTTTCGGATATAGTTTTTTCAAACATGTACAACTCCAACAGTCGCATATGTGTGTCCTTTGGCTCAAACCAAACATGGGATATATACACAGGCAGGGCTCTTTGCGCGCTCTGAACACACTGCAGTGTGTAGTTTGCAGGTGTGGGCAGACCATGGCCGAGCTCTTATACGAGATTTGTTGGCCTAGAGATTGCAGCTGGTTTGCCTAGGTTCGCTGGAAGCCATGGATGGGATCAACTTCATCGGCAGGCCTGCTTGCTTGAAACTCTTTTGGCTCACCGCAGCTGTTTCACCTTGTATAACTTAGAACTTTACAGTAGTCTATTTCACGCATGCACGCACACATGCACGGCACCATGCATGGCATTCATATCACACGCACGGCGGGAAATTGGTCCGGGCCTTAAAAAGAGCTGTTCTCCAAACCCGCGTCGCAGTGCTTGCTACCCTTGCCTCAGGTTAGAGTTCGGCTTTCTGGCCCTCTATCGTGGCCGGAGCCTTTGTGGCGCACTCGATCGTTCGCGCATATAGGAGTTAACGTGGTTGATGTGCAGCGCTGCGTTTGGTCCGATCGAGCGGGGACGCGCAGCTGCGCTCACCATATTTAAGGCGCGGTTAGTCTTCAGTTGACTTGCGTGTCTCTGCTTCGTCAACTCCATGGCTGCCTTGTTACAAACTCAAACAGGCGTGCAGATGTGTGAGGAGGAGGCTCGTGCGCTGACGCCAAACAAAAGCTCATGCGTGGCAAGAGCACACGTGCAGGATGACACGTGGGGGCACTGGACAAGCTCCGGGCCTTCGAAGAACCGGAAGCCTGCCCCCAAACAAGAAGAAGCGAAGGAAGACCCTGACAAGGCATATTTTCCACACATGTCACTCATGAACTTTCGTTTTCACTCATGAGCAGCCCATGCATGTTTTCAGGTCCGGAAAAGAAAAGCCAAAAGGCTCGACGAGCCAAGCTCTCCTTCAAGCCCCTCACTTGACAAGGCCACCTTGGTTTCGATTTGATACCTTAAATTTCGACCTCCTCCGCAGGACACGCAGATGGTGCTGGATGAGCTGTTTTTTCTGTCGCGCGAGCAGGCTTGACTGCTCATTAGCCGCGATAGCCTTACAAGCTGCTCGTGGCAGGATATCTGGACACCCATGCCCGGCGTGAAGGCCAAAGCGCGACCGGCGCCTGCGCGCAAGGTAACCGCAGGCAACCGCCCAAGCAGCTCCACACCAAGCAGGCCAGATCTAACAGCCAGGCAGGTTTCCCATGGTTTCCTTCCTGACTAGGATCCCGCCGCTTCCACCACGACCGCAAGATCACAAGCCTTGGTGGCCGCCGAAGCCCCCGCCACCGCCCGGGCCTCAGTTCGATCGGATCGTTCGTCGTCACTGTCGTCGCTCGCTTCGCTCGTTTCGATAGGAAAGCGGTGATCGTGACCCCCGACGAGCTTTCGCCAACCTCACCTGCAGATCGGCCAGCGCCTGATGCAGAGCCACCTGCAGGGGAATGTCTTGAGCAGGCGCTTTTCTTGTAGGTCTTTTTTTTTCACCGCCTGTCTTCGCAGGTCATGGCGGGCTTGCAAGATGAGGTGATGCAAACCTTGGCCGCTCTTTCTGAGTTTTGGCAACAGAGGCTACGTAGCTAAGCGCAACTCTCGCCTGTCGCCGCTGAAAAGCTGAGGGATCGGGCGCGCGTTCAGGCGTGCATTCAGGCGTTTTTTGCGTGGTCTAGTTGCGGACCCGGATCAGGTCGACCTGCCTTTCACTCCGTGGTCTACACAGAGGCGTGCGCATTGCCCTGCGCCGCTCGCAGTTGCAGCTTTCAGGTGTATGTGTGGCCTGCAGCCCTTGTTCAACGCCTTGTGCCTTTTCAGGCATGAGCATTTTTTCCCGCAGCCATTTTGGTTTGGTGTAGGGCTTGCAAGCTTTGGAAATGGCGCGGGATCCATCCGCCTCTGCGGAAATCGTAGCTTGCTGGGCTCGCCATGACACACTGCTCAAGGCCCTACGTTGTAGATTTTGTCACGGTTTTGGTGCCATCTGCGCAGGCTGGCTTCACATTCCTGAAGCCCCACCTAGAGCACCTGTATGATGGCATAGTGACGCTTGACGACATCGCTCTGAACACTGAGGCGCTTTTTATGTGCGAAGTGTTCGTTTTATGTGCGAAGTGTTGGTTTTTATATACGAAAGTGTGCTCTTCGTCTTCTGCCCGCCCAGGCTGTCGAAGGAGTCATCCGAGGATTCGGCACCAAACGCATTAGCGAATCCACGATTGCAGCTGCTGTGGAGGCCTTCTACCGCGAGCACAACCTGGTACCACCAGGGGTGGCTGACACCGTCTTCAAGAAATGGAGTTGCAAGCAGGCGTTTGCCCTTCGAGCAATGTCCTCCCGATTTCGCAAGGTGAAAAATGCCAGTCAAGGGGCTAAGAAACCGGCGCTGGCCGCTCTGAAAGACCGGTGCAGCGCAGTCAGTACCTGCAAGTCTCGGTCTTCCAAGGCTTCCCAAGCAGACCCAGTCAGCTTCATAGAAGAAGCTGGGATCTGGGACTGTCTGACTGCGCTCTTGGCGAAGGCCAAGGAAGCTGAAGGACAGATCCCGCCTGCGCAGGCTGCTCTGGGCCAGTCTGTCGTTCAGAAGCCTGCAAGTCCGAAGGCTGAGCCAGCCCTTGTCGGGCCCTTATACAATGCCCACACACGCATGCATGTTAGGCATTGACCAGTTGTTGAATTCACGCACGTCGCACTTGCTGCACTCACGCATGTCATGCCTGCCCGCATTCACTCACGCATGTCAGGCGCCTGCTCGCATTCACTCACGCATGTCACACCTGCATTCACGCATGTCACATGCAGTTGTCTGCCTGGAGGCGCCCGCCGTTCTGAAGCTTGCCCCGCCGCCTCCCTTCGCAGTTGGCGGCAAGGAAGCCCAGGCCGAGCAAGAGCCAGCCACAGAGGATAAGCCTGCTGACCAGCCCAAGCAACCGCGCAAAAAGCGCGCGGCCAAAGCTTCAGCAGGTGGCAGAGCAAAGCGCCGGCAGCCAACCCGACCCTGAAGCTCTTGCGCGCGTACAGGAAGAGCTCGTTCAGCTGCTCGTGGCACACTCGCAGCCGCCGCCACCTGAGCGGCCAGCGCGCTGTGTCGGGCTGGACCTGCACCAGCCGAACGACACACGCAAGAAGTACGCTTCCAGGGCCTACCACGCAGCCAAGCAGCAGGCCCTTCGGAATGACCCGGATTGTGCCTGGCGCAGCATAGCCCAGAAGGCGCACAAAGACGCAATCGCTGCTTGGGATGCAGCTCGGGCTTGATCAATCCTGGGGAGGCTCGCATGCGCCAACCAAGCGAGGCGTGCGCGCACTCCCTGTGTTAGGACTTGTGCCGAGCCAGCTGCTGGGGGTGCAGCAGGTTGGTCCGTTCGTCAGTTGCAAAAATGCCTTACCCTCACTTGGTGGCATTGCGAGCGTCATGCATGCGGCACACACACATACATTTGCGCGAGCTCATCGGTTCATGCTGCAGCTCTTTTTGTTCAGTGTGTACGTACGCAGGCATGGTTGTGTTGGAGATGCTTCGAGGGCATGTTCCGCCAGTGGCGGTGCTCATGGTGATGCTGCTGCTTCACAACACGAAGCATAAACCCGAGGCAGGCCTGCAGTAGGCGCCCTTCGAGCAATAAGACCATCGCCAGGCCAGCAACGACTTCGTGGAGCTTTTCAGCGGCACCGCACAGGCCTCTGCCAAACTTCGGGAGGCCTGAGCTTGTAAGAGTGAGCCAGCTTGACCTGCGTGCCTGCCAAAACGCGCGAGGCAGGGTTTAAGGGGACATCTCTGGATGTCTGCGACGCATCTGCTTTCGACTTCATGCGGCCAGCTGGGTTCGTGTCCAGGGCTTACACAGCAGCAGCTCTGCCTTTGTCAGCCACGCTGATCCTTGCAGATGTGCCCTTCGAGAAGTACTACAGTTGCGGCCTGGAGGTTTACTGCTGATCGGGCTGCCTTGCTCCAGCTTCTGCATGCCGCCAGGGCCTCTGTCTGCATGAGCAATTGTTTCTGATCGCAAAGGCTCATCAGAATGTGTAAGGTCGCAAGCATGTCACCAGCGCAGCATCCTCTATCCAATGGGCAACGTAGGCTACAAGTTTGTGGCCACAGACAATGCGCTTGCCTCCAAGGTTGTGATTCTCATCTTGGTAGCCTTGTACCGAGGAGCCAGGTTCTTGCTGGAACAGCCCTGGCAATCACGAGCTCCTGACCATCCGCGCATGCAGGCGCTGTTCTCGTGGTACAACGTGTTCGTGGCTCGGATCTTCCACGGCATCTTTGGGGCCTCCACGGCAAAGCCTCAAAATTTGTGGTCTAACGATGAAGCTCTGCTGATGAGGCTGTGGCTCCAAGCCGGCAAGCGGCCCAACACTAGTTCAGGCGAAGAGCTGGTGAAACGGCAGATGCTGCCTGATGGCCGCATCCGCTGGACTGGCAACAAAGAAAAGCTCAAGAGTTCACAGCCAGCCACCTATACAAATGCTTGTTTCGCCTTGCGATGTGGACGTCAGGTCGTACACACCAGCCTTTGGAGCAGCGCTGGCTGCACTGCTGTCAGAAGCGCAGCAAAAGCCAGAGTGGCAGGCGCTTTGGAAGCTTGAGCACTCTGTACGTTTTGTGGGTCTGTCAGGCTCCAGTCTGTGTGCCGCGTACGCCTGCAGAGCTGGACTCAGACCTGACTGACCGCGAGCTGTTCCAGGCATTTTGTGTTTGAGGGCACCGTTCCCACTTTTGTTGTTGCAGGCCATGGACTTCCAGGAGGACTTCTGGCTGGATGCCCGCACCTCATTTGCCAATACTGTGCGACTTAATGGCACAGATCAAGCGCTGCGCAGGCAGCAGCGCCTGATGCAGTACAGTACCTGCTTGGCAGCCAGCACTTGAGGCCGCCAGGGTTGTGGGACGGCCTCCTTCAGTCGAAGGCTGCGGAGGTGCTGTAAAAACAGCCTGCGCCTTCTGGAAATTTTGGCCGCGCACTTTCGTACATAAAACACCACACTTCGAACATAAATTGCCACACTTCGGCTATAAAAAAAAATCGTGTTTTTCGGAGCCGTCCGCTGCACGTCCCATGCATCAGTTGTAGTCCCTCCTCACTCTTATCTCACCCACGCATGCCACTCACACAAGCATGGTGCCACTCGCTTCCTGTCTTGAGGTGTAGCTGCTTTCAGCAGAGCCCGCCCTGCTTCCAAGCCATGTCAAGCCTGGCAGACCTGAAGGGGAAGCTGAAGGGCAAACCCCCAACACCTGCCCAGCTGGCAGCCAGCCTGGGCATCACAGAAGACTCCGCCCGTGCCCTGCTGCAAGCAGCTGCTGCCGAGGCAGAAAAGCGATCAGAAGCTGGCTCCCAAGCTGAGGAGCCGCCTCCGAAGAAGCGCAAGGCCGCTGCTAAGAGCAAGGCTAAGGCCAAGGAAGCGCCCCAGCCACCAGCTGTCTCTGTGCTGCACACGCAGCCTGAAGGTGAGAAGAGCGAGGAGGCCCCTGCTCAAGAGGAGGCCCCTGCTCAAGTCTCCAAGGAACACTCCAAGGCGGCAAAGTCCAAGGTGAAGAAGAAGAAGCAGGCAGCGCCTGCCAACCCCCTGCCTGAGACTGTTGCCACTCCTTCCAGCGCGTCAGCGCCAAAGAAGGCCAGCAGTCCCGCACGCACTGCCCTGCCACACTCTTACGTTGTAGGAACTGAAGGATCTAGATGGCTGGCTTTCTGCCGGCCGCAAGTCAAAGGAAGCGATCGTTGTGGAAGATCTTCCTGAGGCTTGCGTCTTTCCCAATTTCACTCAAGTGTGTTTCGTTTGTCCGCCAGGCGCCGTTGCTGCAGATGCAGTCCAGTGAGCCCGGCCCCTGCGCGTTTGCTTGTGCGATCAAAGCTACAGACTGCGATCTGCAGGTCGCTGCCAACACTGGCTGCGGCCTGTGATCTTTGCGAGGGACAACGGGCTTCTCCTGCAAAGTTTTTTGCCTGCACACGCACGCATGCTACACGCACGTATAGTTTTGCCACACACCAATTCGCTTGCTCCGAGCCCCGCGCGAGGTGTCTGGCTGACACGTTCTTCGAGGATCCCATGGAGGATGCCCAGCCTCACGACGAGCCCGACGTTGAGGACACACTCCCCACAGCCTTGCCCCACCAGGACACGCAGCTCGCGCCGGTGGAGGCTAAGACCGATGAGCAGGCCGAGTCTGAGGCGCTGAGTGATGACGCCCTTGACGGCGAGCCGACCTCGCCAAGTCTTGTGCCTCCTGCAAAGCAGAACCCGGTGCCCACCACGCCGCTGCAGCCGCCTCCCGACGACCGTGCCGCTGAGCAAGCTCAGCGCAAGAAGGTCTTCGACAGAAAGGCCTACTACAAGCTGCAGAACTTCGGCAGGAGCCAAAGGATCCTGGACTTTCCGGAGATGCACAAGATCATGAGCAAGGGGTCTTTGGACCAGAAAAGGGCCTTGCTGGAAAAGTGGGTCTCGAGCTCAGGAGATCCAAATGCGATCGAGGCCACCCTCACCGTGTCTGCCAAGCGCCGCGCTACGGAGCACGAGGGCGAGGCTTTGCTGACTGTCCGCCAGATGAAGGATGCTGGGATGTCCAAGCCACTTGTTTGCATTAGTTCCTGATTTGCGCGCAAATTGCCGTTCATCAAGGCAGAAGATAGAGGCCACCATCCAGTCCCAGCCAGGAGTGCCTGACCCCTTGGTGCCGGACAGCGTTGAGGACACCAAGTACTGGTGCACAACCTCCATAACTCGGTCCCGTGATCGTGAGACTGAAGCGTCTACCACTGTGCGAGGCCGTGTGCAGGCCGATCAAGCCCTCAGCACGATCATGCAGCAGAGCACAACGGACGCCGTCCTGTCGAACTCCTCCATGCTCGGCAGCCCTGCTCTGGGCCAGCTGGTTGCGCCAGGCGCCGCTCTGGACTTTGCCCGCTCCCTAGCCGAGGAGCTCTCGTCCGCAGCTAGCTCTGGAGGAGGCGCGTGCGAAGAGGAGTTGATTTGCCACTGTGCTGCTGCCGGGCAGGTGGACCCGAAGCCAAAGCAAAAGCAAAGGCGAAGCCGAAGCCCAAGACCAAGCAGGCGCAGGGCGCTGTTGGCCCCTTGGGCCTTCGTGTGGACGGCCTCGACTTTACGAAGCGCATGGAAAAGTTGCGCTCCAGCCTCACTCACGCAGCTGCTTCTTCCTTACACGCTTGCCCCGCTTTAGGCGGCGAGCTGAAGAAGGAAGTGAACAGCCTCAATGGCATCAAGCTGGACCTCCCGGACACTATGCAGGAGGAGTTGGCCGAAGTCAACACAGCTTCGGGGAAACTCGAGGCTCTCTGGAAGCAGCCAGATCCTCAATGTGTCTATCGCATGTACTTCCCTGGCCACCAGCCAATCCTAGGATTGGCGCTTGGGCCAATATGTCGGATTGGGATAAGGGCATGCCTGATCTCACGCAGGAGGCTTGCTCCACGCACATCCCAGTGATAGCGCATTCTGTATGACGGCCAGGTCGGATCGATCAGGGTCAAGAAAGCCCAGCTGCGGGCCACGTTGCAAGAGCTTCGAAAGCTTGAGCCTTAACCTGTACAAAATGAGGGCGCGTGTCTTGTGCACGCGCGCTGTACTAAGGGGCTATAGCGCAAGCTAGACAAGATCTCTGAGCGCTGGACTATTTGGCATGACTTTGTCGCACGCGCTGCCCAAAGACCGCATGCGTGTTTGTATCTTTCACGTTTGGATCTGCAGCGCGTCTGGTGATGGTATATGTGCCTGCGCAGGCACGAACTCTGTTGCCCCCTCAGTTGTTTTCTCGTTGTTTTTTTGCTTTCCTGCTTTTTCAGGTGATGTTCGTGGACGAGCTCACGCAGAAGATCACACACGACATGCATGACACGCACGCACGCACACACACACACAAACATGCACAAACGAAGCTCATGAATGCATGCATGCGTGAATTCACTCATGAGTGCTTGTACAGATCGAGTCGACTATTTAGCTACATCGCTGTATGTATTGAAAATAGTAGCCTAGTTTAGTGCAACAGTTTCATGCATGTTGGTACACATGCTTGGACAGGCTCATCCACTGACCACCTACGCCGTGCTCTGGATGCGAGGCCACATGTGTATTGTCTTAAGACAGTTTGGTTTTGTTTTCTGACAGGCTCGCGGCTGAAGTCGGGCGCGGCGGAGCTACGCTTGCAACTGCTTCAGCCGTAGGCGAGGTTTACAACTCAAGTGTGTTTGGGCCGCTTGTCAAACACTGATGCTCAAACATGGCTCTTTTTTCGTGGCATTTTTCTTCGCGGCTACTAAGGAAAGACTCCCGCAAAGATGAGCGCGCCCATGCGCGAATGCAAAAGCACAAGTTGGCTTTGGATAGCGCGATTTGTTTCTTAGATCTCCCAGTCGCGAGCGATGAAGGTCCGGTTCAGACAGTTCAACATCCTTTTCTGCTACCTCATATTTTGGCCGGCGGCTTGTGTGTGTATGGTAAAAACTACGCGCTGCACAGTGACCTTGTCAGGTGAAGTCTCTTGTCGACAACGGCTTCAGGGATATTTTGGGGCACGCAGACGCTCAGTACTGGAACATGCACCGGTCTTCCTACGGGATTGACATTCCGGACTATTGCGAAATTGGGATAACGCTTTGGGGTGATGAAGGTGACATAAATGGCAAATGGATGTTTTTGCAGTGGGGCTCTGACAACGCTCCGTTTCACATTTTGAAAGATTCAATGGCCTCGCGATTTCCCATCACGCTAATCGACTCTCACGCGTACGTTTTGGATGAGGAGAACAATACGAACATTACCCTGCAGGCTGCTTTGGGACATGTGCGCGATTCGTTTGATATACTTAGGCAAGTTTTCTCCGCGTGCCCAGCTCAGCTTGTTGGAATACGAGGGGATTGGAAGTACTTGTGCCAAGCCCTGGCTTTATTCAGGACTCCGCATACAAATCAGATTTGCTTCCAATGTTTGGCAAGCAAGGACATGTCCATGCCATACACTGATATCACGGAGAGCGCAGCGTGGCGGTCCACTTTCTGGTCAGTGGACCCCTGCCTAGCAGAACCAACAATCCTGCAAGCCCAAGGAAGCCTTAGCCTTCGCTGCGTGCAGGTGGATATCATGCACACTTTCCACCTAGGTATAGGGAGGGATCTGGTGGGAAGCACGCTGTGTTTGCTATTGAGGTCTCGCGCGCGCGGTCCTTTTGCTGGCTCCAATTTGAAACGCAGGTTGCGAAGCGCTACACGCATGCTGAAGCAGTTTATCAAGACGCAGCCGCCAGGCAAAGAAGGAACATTTCCAAGAAAATGGGAAATGAAGAAAGCGTGGGTGGGTATGGCCAAAACAAGCGTGTACGTGGAATGCAGGTGCAAAGCGGCGCAGTGCGCAACCCTGGTGCAGTGGCTTACTACGCTTCTCCCTACCTGCGACGAGTCCCTTATCCCCTTGGAGCTGCGGGAATGCTTCACCTACATCAACCGCGTCATGCGTGTTCTTTTTGAAGAGCGAAAGAACGGTCACCTTTTGCCCCAAGACCTTGCAGATCAGGTTCACACTTTGGGCTACGCCTTTGCCACGATCTACCTACGCATGCATGTGAAGTACAAAGACTACACGTATAGGTTGTACAACCCACGTCCAAAGTATCACATGCTTTGTCACATGTTGGATGAGATCAAACAAACACGGCGCAACGTTGCACGCAGCGCTACGTTTATGGATGAGGACTGGTTGAAAAAGTTTGGTATGGTTCTACGCAAAACGCATGTCACAACCGCGGCGAAGACTACTTTGCAGAGATATTTGGCGGGCTTGCCTCCTAAGTTGCAAAAGCTACTAGGCACCGCGTAGACTTTATGCCTGAGCCTCAGTCAGGTATCACTTTATTGCAGCCGCCGCGCGCACTCAGGTTGATCCACGCACGCATTACACACACGGCACTCATGAGCATGAAAAGCGTTTCACTGCGCGTTTCACCTCTTTACATGGCAGGGTTTCACCTATGTTTCACTCAACGGTTGGCCGATCATGGAAAATGCGCTTGCTCAGGTGTTGAAAAACCTTTGCTTTCCTGTAAGCCCCAAAACGCGAATGTATGAAATGACATTTTGTGTGCTAAATGGGGGAATCGCCACAAACTATGTATGAAACGGATCTCCAGGTTTGCTCCTGGTTCTCGGCGTGAGAGGCCTTGTGCCACATTGTAAACTTCCTTCAGATCAACGTGGAACCCAACACAACAGTAGAGGAACCTCCGGTTTTGGAGAACACTTGCAGGGGAGTAACGGTAGCCATTTTGGGCTCGCCTTCCAACCACTCACATGGATCCCAATTTATTCCCCTCAAGTGCTGTTTGCCAATTAAAAGGTGTGCCTCCTTTTGCTAGGGTGTACCAGGGGTTGCTGCCAAGCCTCAAGATTGGCAACAAATTGTGTGGCTACTCTTTGCGGACCACATGCCCAGCGAGGGTCTTTCGAGCAGCCCGGTTTAAAGGGTCAAACGGAACCGTCACCCGTTTTTAGTGTGAACCGGACTAGCTATCAATTCAGATCCCAAATCACTGGAGTGCACGGGACAACCAAAGCACTACCATGTGGGGGGCAAAGGGAACCACCAACTTTACATATCGCAGAACGATCGACGCTGACGATCTTCCCTGCAGATTAAGCTGGAACCCAGCAAGAACATGATTTTAGAGGAGTCCCCTTTTGAAAGAACACCTTTCATGCTAATTTGCGGGGGAGTATGCTTCATAACGAACCTACACCGTGGACCCTTCCAAAGGATGGTGGAAATTCAATCTGCCCACTGAAATGGTACCTGCCAACAAGGGCAACTGAGCATCGACTGACTTTCTGAGGGCTTGCAGGTGATGGGATTCCTCAAACCATCCAAAAGCCAAATACTGATTCAGAGCCAATCCTTACTGGGGCTCCATGCCCCCCGTTGCTGTGGCTCCTTCTGGCTGCAAATGGATGTCCCCCCCCCCTCCCAAAGCGGATTGTCCCTAGGCCACCTGTGCTTCCGGTACCCGGAGAGGAACGAGCCGCGGGCTTGGATTCCTTTGAGAGGGGTTTCGGACGTGACGAGTCGGCTGAAAGTGGATGACTCGTCATCCCCTGACCCACAAGAAAGTTGTGCCATCTACTTTCAGGTTGTCCTAGAAGGACTATGTCCTTTCAGGTGGGTTTAAGGTGACTTTCACCGTTGGGTGCGCGCTTTTCCCAAAAAGGAAGCGATAAGGCCAAAAGTTGCAAGCTTCCCGGCCTGCCCATTTGGACACAGACCCAAACCCCTTGGAACTGGGTGATAAATGGAGGGTTCAATCCAGAGCTTTGACCGCAGGTTCGACATGCTATTTTAGCGGTAGACAGTTTAGACTTGTTTAGGCCCCAAAGATCGAAGGACACCGCGGCAGGCTTTCAATCTGGGAGCTTCGCATATACAGCCGCGGAAAAATGCAACTTGAAATAAACAGCATGTACCCCCATTTCCCCCCGGTGCTATGAGGGACGGAAGAATCACTAACATGATTATCCCGTGACCATGAGGCAGTTTGGTTTCATGGCACCCCAGCACACGTTGATTTTTTGAACGGCCTCTAAAGTGGGGCTTTCTTAGGTTCATCATCAACGATGTCTCCCTGAGCATCCCCGCCGGGAAGTTTGTGGCGCTGGTGGGGGGCTCCGGGTGTGGCCAGGGCCTCGGATGCAAGCGGTTTCCCGCAGGTTTTTTGTGCGGTTTGAGCAGGCTTCCAGTGAGGCTCAAGGAACCCCAAGGAACTTAAGGATTTTAACATTGCCAGACCTAAGTCTGGGCCTTTCTTTCCGTTTGCTTCAGGAGTTGACGGTATGCTTGTCCTTGTTTTGAGACGTCAGGTTGTGGCTCGCCTGTGGGAGGTCCAGTTGAGTTGGCCTGCTCAAGCAGTGGCTCCGCAGCGCTCGCTTGAGGCAAGTCTACACTCCTCTCCCTGCTCATGACTTGGCTTCGGCCCAGATGCCTGGCCGCATTCCAGCAATGACAAATGGGTATGAACAAGTATGCTTTTAGAGTACGCTTTTTAGGCGTGTGTTTCTCAACAGGAAACCAAAGGGAAGCCCACCCCGTTTTGGGGCTTTCCTTTGTTGGGACAAACCATAGAGGTCAACCCAAAAAGGGAGCGACTTCAAAATGACCAGTTTCTCAAGGTGTCATGGTGTGCCGCCTTCAATTGTGGTTGTCTTAAAATTGGGGGCGCCCCCAAAAAAGTCGTTTCCATGTCAATTCTTTCAATCCAACTGCAAAAACCTGCGTAGCATCCGAAGGGAACCCGTTGGAACGTTTGTGGATTCCCTTGAGTCGACGATTCCCAGGCTCTGGCGCCATCAGCCTGGGCGAGAATGTTAGCTTCGACCCGTCGCAAGGCAGCTCTTCCGGGTGCCCGTTGCTTGGTAAATACCTGTTTTTCTAGTCAGGTGGTTTATTTAAGTTAGGGGTTGAGTTGGTACCCCTTTCGGTCGGCTTGCAGGGAACCAAAAGGACAGATCACACTGCGAGGTAAAATATGTCCTTTTTAGTCAATGGCTGACATCACAACCTGCAAGTGGGTATTGGGGATCCGAAGTGTTGCTTGTAGCCAAGAGTTCGCCGTCTGCACGATGCAGCGGTGTGCACCAAGGAAGATAGAGGTGAATAATTATGAGTATCCACCCATTCACCTTGAGCAAATTTGTTCCAGGTGGCTTTGTTTCCAAAACGTTTCCCTTCAAACGCCTCGAATGGGTTCCGGATTTCAGGAAATGTCATTCGATTTGAACTTGAACCATGAAACGACGTCCGAGTTGAATCCGCCAGATGATTCTTGCTGGCTTGGTCAACTTGAAACATTTTGCAACAAAAGCAGGGGGGTCAAATACCAACCCAACGTGAAGCTTAAAGCACGGAGCAACACGATCACGTCCCCATCAAGACTGCAGGATTGCTTTTCGAGCTAGGCCTCGGGTTGCCGAAAGCACGTTTATCAGTTTAGCCCTTTTCAGTTTAGACCTCTCGCAGCGCAACTCAATTTCCCCATTCTCCTGAGTTTGTTGCGGTGTGTGTTACAAGCAAGACTGAGAAGTCTACAAGTGATCCACGTTCCCAAGCCCTGGTAGAGAAAGGGTAGAGAAAGCTCAGAAGTTGAATTCATAGCCCAGAGAACCTCACGTGGTTGAAGCAAGCAAGCAATCTTCGAGGCCCACTCTTCCCTGGGGCTGAACATTATGGAAGCCAAGCTTTCGAGCCTAAAGGGCTTGGTGGGTGTTTCAAAAGGAAATGTGAGGTCGCTAGTATCCCAAGCGGCAAAGTTGAACCAGTAGCCATTGGAGACCATTAGATCACTCCTTAATTGAGCTCCTGGACTTTCTACGACTAAAGGTGGCAAACAATAAGTCGAGGCCTTTGACCAATCCGCTCAGGAAGTGAGATAAGGTGTGTGTGTGTGTCCTTTCTCCCGGCACTGATCAGCTGCCCGGGAGGACATACGGACGATGCAGCCCGGAGATTGCGGAAGAGCATCTCAGTGGTTTTCCAGGAGCGCAAGTTGACCTGATCCGGGCAAACATGGTAATTATGTAGAGGTGCCTTTTGAGAGGTGCCTGTTTCGGGGTTGGATAGAAGGGAAACCAAAGAAAACACTGTTTTAGCACAAAAAGGGTATACTGTTGACAGCTTTCTGTTTGTTGAGCCAATTTTGCCGTGCTTCGTTTCCCGCAGGACAAGACCTTACTGCGCGGCACTGTCCTGGATAACATCCTCATTAGCTGCCCGGCTCAAGGGTTCGGTCAACGTATCTGGTAGTCTATGGTCCATTGGGGAGGAACATTGGACATGGGGCCACTCTCTCGCTCCCTCTCTCTCTCGCTCTGTCTCTCTCGTGTTATCTCTCTCTTTCTCTAATTGTCTGATGCCTGCTACGGCCACTGCGCATTTTGGCTGTTCCTTTGTCGGAGGCCCAGTTCGTGCAAACAGAATTGAGCTTACTGATGGGCAGCAACTTTCCACCACGCCCAAACCACAACCAAGGGAAAATAGAGTGCGTGCTGAGGGGATTTGTTGTGGGGTAGTGCAAACATGGAAAACCCTCTTAGTCTTAGGGCTTAGAATGTCTTTCTGGTTGCAAAGGCCCCGAGGAGTTACGGGTTCTGGAGGGTCAAAAGTGGTGCGCATTGGTCCGGGGGTCTTGACCCGCCGTAGGCCATAGGTGATGTTTGAGGGTAATGGTTCTGCCCGTACCTTTTCTTGAGGGCACCCATTTTGCATCGTTTTGAAGAGAAGCGAAAGGAAAGCTAGCATAGTTGTTGGATTCCATATCTCGTTTGGGTCTACATATCTTTTGGCTTGTTCGTCAAACACCCATCAAGTCACTGCCATATTTTTAGTCTGTTGGCGTACGAGCAGAGGGTCAAGGCTGCAAATTCTTCCAAAACACCAGACGGTCCCAATTTACCCAGGTCCTTTGCGGAAAGCAAGCAACTTTGCCCTTGTCAGGCTCATAGATGGCGCTGGCCCGCAGCCACCGGACCCCCCCGTAAACCATCATGATTGAGGCTAAATATGTAGCCAACTCCCTGCCAGACCTGCAGTGCCGCTTTTTTACTTGAAAGGGGGTTCATTTTGTGAAAAACATCACCCAAAGATCGGGTGCCCCTTTTGGCCCAATCCTCAGGTCTGAGACCAATGAGTTTCAGCATCTTGGTGGAGGGGTCCCCCCTTGCAACTTTGGAAGCTGCGCCCTGGGGCAAGAGTTTGAGGTAAACTCGTGTGACGACAATTTGGTGAACCATGTGAGAATTGAAAGTCAACCTCAACCAAAGCGAAAGCGGAACGCCCATGCTTTTGCGGGTTTTTCATGGTCCCCCGATGTTGCCGCGTGGCCCAGCCACTTGGTTTGGGTGTTTCCCGAGGTGCTCCGAGCGGCGCCAGCGCGGAGGACGCGGAGTGGGCCGCGCAGCTGGCTGGCTGCGCGGAGTTCATCACCACCAGCCTGCCCAAAGCTTACGACGCTCGGATTGCCTCAGGGGGTGGGGGTTGGGGGTTTCGGGGGAAGGGCCTGGGGGCTGGGTGGTCGGGCAAGGGGGAGGTACTTACCTTTGCCTCGGTTTGCGAAGGGCTCATGTCTTGAGAATTGACCGTCTTTGTTTGGTGTCGCTTTAAAGGCAACCTGGGTCTCGTTCCATGTTAATTAGGGGAATCCTATGAGGGCATAGGGGGTTGACGAGCATAAAAAGGATGCCCTTTTTTCAGCCCCTCTTTACAGTGCGCTTTCACCAACCAACCTGTGGCAAGAGAGAGAGAGAGAGAGAGAGAGAGAGACAGAGAGCGTGATGTTTCTTTGAGGACACCTTGATCGGAGGTGCCGACGGCGTTACGCTGAGTGGTGGACAGGCGGGCTGTCCACGGTTCCGTGTGGTTTGGTGGGCTGGTACGGCGAGGCTCCAATTGGATTTCTCGCATCACCGTCACGTTTCTCAGAGGCAAGTTAGCAGCTCTAACACCCACCAAACCAGAAGATCAATCAAGGCAAGAGGCAGTGGTTGCAAAACTCAGCCGCATCTCATTGGGCAAGGGAAATGTTTGTACTAATGAAAGTGGGGAGGCGGGGGTCCTGAAAGGTAAACCTGATATATAAGAAACGTGACAACCCCCTCCCCCCCCCTCCCCCGCAGGCCCACACATGAAAACACACCAGGACCAGGAACAAACAAACATCAGCAACAAGCCCTAAAAAAACACACCCAAAGAGGGTCACAAACTGAGGTTCACTACACATGGATCAGAATCAACCACGTGTTCGTTTTTGTTTTTGTTTGGGGGGGGGAAATACCCCGTTCCAACAATTTCCCCAAAAAACTGTTTTTCAATCGAGAACACTCAAATAGGAACATATCGCTTTGCCTTTTGGTTTCTCACTACGCCAGCAGCTAGGATATCATCAACAACGCGCCCATTGTGCCGTGGACCTCCAAGGGAGATCTTTGGGGAGGGGGGCTATATCCCATTAAATCCTTTAGACCGGATTAGGGGCTGTCCTTGGCTCGAAGCACGGGCACCCTCAAAAGAAGCTATCAAACAAACAAACAAACAAACAAACAAACAAACAAACAAACACACAAAAACAATCAACCACATGTTCTCAGAGTACATAAAACACAGAGAGATAAACACAGGTAGTTTTGCTTTCAAGTCAAAAGGTCAACTCAAAGAGTCCCGACACAAGGAAGAGGGGTCAAACAGCACCAAGGGCCGATGCTTCAGGCGCAGCGTCTGTGCATCGCCCGGGCGCTGTGCCGCAAGCCTGCACTGCTTCTGCTGGATGAGGCCACCTCGGCCCTGGATGCCGCACCTCAGCTGACGTTCTCAAATTTTGAAACTTTGGTCCTTCAGTATTTACAGGGCAGTCAAAAGGATGCTAAGGATTTTCGGGGTCGGGGGTGCCCCGAATTAGACAAGCCCGCATGAGGTTGGCAAGTTATTTAAACAAGGACAGTTTAGACATATTATGCAAGGGTTGGCCCAACCTTGCAGGGTTGGCCCAACCCTTCGTTGAGCCGCCTCAGCAAGTGATATCGACCCCAGATTCATCAACCTGGCGCATTGTGAGGACTTCTCCTCTCTTAGAAACGGTTGCCATGGCTGTAAATCTGTGCTGCTGTGTTATGTTGATCTACCGCGGGATTCGTCTCGCTCGACGATTAGTCACCCCGTGGGGAATTAAGAGCTTGCAAAAGTGGCAAAAAGACCGGCCATGGACTCACGAACGATGGTTTGCTCAAGCCCTTGCCTGCAGGGCTGGGAATCAGCCTGGTACTCATGGACAGTTTCTGCATGTGTGGCAGTAAACGTGGGGGGGGGGGGGCAGGGTTGTTTGAGGTTGCCCCTTTTTCGGGGGCTTGAACCAAACAAGGCGCTTTTCGCAGGAGTGGTTGCAAGTACTACAACACTGAACCTAATTGACCTGAAAAGGTACCTATCGCCCTGAATAGTATGGTCCTCCAGATTAAATCCTGTTTTAAGTGGGGATTCCTTCTTTAGCCTATAGTGGGAGATATAATACAGGTTCATACGGGAAGCCTACGCGTCCTGTTCAGGTCAGTTTGGTTGAACATGGGTTCCAGTGGCTTCAGTCTGGCAATCATTGACCAGCGGGTGTTTTTCCAAAAGTACCCGGATGGAGTACGCCCCCCTGCCCGGTAGTGTTGTTCAGATCCTCCTAAAACGCGCATTTCGCAAGGCTACAGAGCGGCACGTGCTGCAGACCATCTCCAGCTTGCGGAGCAACCATCCGGAGGCTGGAAAGAGAAGATCAAGGTTCGCGGCAGGGGACTTTTTGGTTTGTTTTGTTGCTTGGGCCCAGTAAGAAAACACAAACAAAGGAGATAGCTACTCTCCTGAAATTATCATGGAACTTAAGACTCTCAGGTTTAGGCCGGTGGATCCCACTTTCCACCGTGGTTGACCAGCTATATTCCTGTTTTAGCCTTCGAACGGTGCCTCCCTTGTTTGCCTATAGGACATGGAATCACCGGGCAAGAGGCTTTTTTTGCGTGGGAAGGGGGGATGTTTACAGGGACGCGAAAGGACCCCTGTTACCTGTTTACCCCTTTCAGGTAAGGACTTCTGCACTGAATAACCAGATTTTCCCCTACGGCGACAGCTTTTTTGGAGCCTTAGCCAGTCCTGCGCCGCTTTTAAAACTCCCTCCAAGAGGAATTCTGCACTTTTGGTTTCCCTTGATTGTCCCAAAGGGAAACCATGTTGCCACACAAGAAGCGGGGAATATGGTAATTTTATGACAAAACCAAAGCTCAAATGAGCAAATTGGAGGTGTCTACTAAGCTCCAGCCATTTGCAGAGTGCCATCGGTGGAGTTGCATTTGTCATCCCTGCTGTTTGTCATGCCTCGCATGAGATTATACTGATGGTGCCAACATTGGCAAGATCAGCAATGCTGCTGATTCGGACAGTGGCGATGCTGGTGATCCTTGTGATGCAGCTGATGCTGGTCGCGCGAGTGATGTTGTTTTGCTGCTGGTTCCAGTGCAATTTGCTTCGAGGCGTCTAAGCCGTCAAAGATGCAAAAGACAAGGATGATGATGATGATGATGATGATGATGATGATGATGATGATGATGATGATGATGATGATGATGATGATGATGGTGATGATGATGATGATGATGGTGATGGTGATGATGATGATGATGATGATGATGATGGTGGTGATGGTGATGATGATGTTGTGGAGGACTATGCTTACGATACTAATGCTGGGCATTGTTGACTTTGCTTGATGTGGCATTGACGCGGGCAACGCGATGCTGAAGCCACCCAAGTTTCGACAGAGCAAAGCGACATTGGTTATGCTTGAGTGTTTTATCATACATGGAAGCCGGCAGGTTTGCTATCACAAATCGGGCCGACATGCTACATGGACTTGTTTGGTCAAAATCCGTTCAGACTGCACAACATGCCAACATCAAGCACTTGCGTGGCTGTATGTAGGTTGGTTTGCCTTGCCGCCTTGCAACCATTGAGTTTGATAGCCCGTGTTTACGAACACGTTTACTTTTTTTATCCGTCCGTTTGAGAGCTGATAAAGTCTTAGCAGCGTCATTTGCACTCTCGAAACAGACCCACATCCCTGCATCTTTCGATCGGAATCCCTTCTAAGAACGGTTCTTCCAAACCTTTGCTCCGGGCCCAGAGGGCGAATTTGCCAGTTTGGAAGGCTCGGACTTTTTGAGTGACACGATTTCTTGTAAGGAATCAGAATTGCGCTGACCGTCGCAGCCCAAGATTCGGTTGGATTTCTGGCCTCCATGCTGGCCAGGAGTTTGGAACGCTCACCATCATCTCCGTCACTCATCATCTTCATACGCTCGAGTACTGCGACATGGTGGTGCATTTGAAGAGCGGCGGCACCGTGGACCATGTGGAGCAGCATGGATGCAGGGCTGATTTTGCAGGAGGTGCAGTTTCGGAGGGCTGGAATGGTGGGGACCTTTGATCAATCGTGCACATCAACAACGGATCCGCCTGAATCTGGTGATCCCCCAACCAAATCAGCGGTTTGGAATTGGGTCGTATTCCTGGGGCCCACGTTTGAGTTTCCATGTGATGTAACATTGCTGGATTTGAGTTTCATTTGATTTGGAATTGCCGGATTTGGTATTGTGGTGTTTGTGTTTGTGTAAATTGATTTATGTGGTTTCCTCGCTAATTGCGGCTGGGTTCTCAACGACACTATATGATATATGCAAATAATTTGAGTTTGTTGTTTGTTTTTCCCAAGAAAGGAATCGTCTTGGTTTAAGCTCAATGTTGTTACGTTGTTGTTTGTTTTCTTTGGGGTGGAGCTTAGGGGGAGCTGAGGTCACCATTACAACTTTTGGGATCCCCCGCCCCTAAGATTGCATTTGTTTGGTTTCAATTTGAATGAAAACAGATGCGTTCGACCAACTTGATTTCAATTTGGTTCCTTGTCGTTTACCAGCGGAGCCCACTTTGCCACCAAAAAACCGGTGGGTTGCGACCTCACGGCGTAGGTTTGCGAGCGAAAGCGCTTGAAGGTCCATTGGATGTTTTGTGGGCTGCGCTTTTCCCAGACGCCCTCGTGAAATGGTTTTAAAGGACCCAACCGTTTTGAGGGTTCTGCTATTTTGACACAAACCCATATTGGTATTCATTCAGAACATGTTCACAAGGAGGAAAGTCTTTCAAAACCCTCCTGTGCACCCCTATGATGGCTGGAAACAGGCCCAGGCCCTCCAGTGGAGAACCTGGACCCGTCATTGAAACTGACCTCTTCTTGAAGGACCAGCAGAAATGGGACGACCCCTACGGTTCCCGACCTAGAACTGGTTGAAGGACCATCCCCAAGAAAACCCCCTCATTTGCCCTCGGGCCAACATGGAAGTGGACAGGCTCCCTCCCTGAAAAGGGGTAACTGGTCTTCCAAAGAGGCCCTTTGCACTACCATGTGTATTGGCAGGGGCCTGACATTTCCTTGACATTGCGAGATTGGTCGAGGCACATTAAAAAGTGAGCCGAGACATTTGCAGGGTGGCGCGGGCCACGGTTCGACTTTCCGAGGAGGTGAACACCTATGGCCTTGGTCTGATTGCCCCGAGTTTGGTGGTTTTGTTGCTTTCCCATCAAAGAGCTGAGTGAGTCATGGGAATAGGCCAATCTCCCTTCAGGTTGGTTTCCTTTAGGTTTCCCTGCCGACCTATCCGAACGGGGCTTTCCCATTGTAAGACAAATTCAGGGAGTCGAAACAGGTTCTCATAAACGGGTTGCAGCTTGCACCAAAGGGCAACTATGTGGGGTATCATCCAAAAGGGACCCGGCCCATGTATTTGAATTCGTTTGCCGTCTTTCCAACACTCATGGAAGTCGCCCCTCTGTTATACTACCTTGATCTTCCTTGTTTGGGGATTCTAGCACGGCGCAGAAAGCCATCCTCAGCCAACGCCTTGCTTTTTGGGCGCTCATTTTGAGACACAGTCTCTACGTGTATCAGAATCGGCGACTCGTTCAAATGGTGTTTCTCTTTTTCTGAAATTACATGGGTTCCTAATTTTCCTACGAGTAGGTTTGTATGACTTTTCCTTGGACAGGTCCACAGAAGGCCAAAGACATAGTTTCGGTTTTCGGCCCGGGACGGCCATTGGCTTTTGATAAAATAAATATAGGGCTCCCCTTCCGGGAGGATTTACGCACAGGGATCCCTTTCTCAGAACTGAACCGTTTAGAAACAGGGTAGGGCGATAAAGCAATGAGTTGGCTCTAATATCAATATGTTGCGAAACAGTTGGGCAAAGAAGACTCAGGGACAAGTATGTTGGGATCCTATCAACATTTGGCGGGACCTATCGGTAAGAGACACTAGACCAGCTTTCGCCGGACCTCGGAAAGTCTGCACTGCACATAGCTGATGATGAGGACGGCCGAGACTGGCTTGCACAAGGTGCAGGATCTGTGATTTTGGAACAACACAGGGGACTCTGAGGATAATGCGCCCACCCCGAGGAATTCCAAGTCATGTGGATCGCTGGCAAAAGCCAAAGTCTCGTCACCATTTTGCGTTTGGCCGCGGGGCCGACGCGGAACTCCGCGCGAAGCGCGGCGCGCGCGCGTGAAGCACAGGTTGTCCTTTTGAGACCCATGGAGAAATGTACGGAAAGGGCTCCAGAAGTGTGGAAGGCCGGGACTCGGTTCGTGCAAAATGCCTTTTTGAGTTGTTCCCCACCTGCCAGATAGTCAGATTCTATCTTTTAGCTTCAATCCGGCGGCTCCGACCCAGGCAGGTATATACGGCAGGTCCATCGAGCAAGCCGGTACGGAGAGTCGAGTGTAAAGGGCGCTGCTGCGCTTTGCATGGAAGGGTGGGGCTAGCTCCGAGTTTGACATGTGAACAAGTTTCCTCAAATTGTAGCATTGACTCCAAGCTTGCTCTTTCCAAAACAAGTTTGTTTCAAAAGGACAGCCCGCGGAGCCATCAAGGATGGGTCCTGATGAACCTCCTGGGCCTTTAAGGCCCAATCCCACGCGGCCTTGTGTAGAACAGTTCCGAGGCCAAGGTGCTGTGGATATGGCCCTTGCAACTTGCGAGGCCGTCTTGCGAGGGTGCTGGACCACAAATGCGAGCAGTTTGGAACGAACTTGAAGAAATTAGTGACTAGTGAAGCGCTGGGTTTTTCCAGGGACGCACGGCATGGACAGTGATGCTTCATGGCCTTGAGGGCCGTTCCTCACGGATCCAGACCTGATACAGCGATTTTCGACATCGAAAATGACGTTCTCTGTCGCAGGGTGGGCTGCGTAGCATTCATTGGATATCAAACCGAGGCACCTCAAGTGAGTGGGTTTCCCATTGTTTAGTTTTTTGTTTAACCCCCTGTCAAAGGGCAACATGCCCGGGTTCCGGTTATGGTTCCCCAGCCCACCCTTCACCCCCCACAATCTGACTGAAACCCAATGGCTTCCTGGATGAGAGTCATTGGGAACAGAGCGCAGAACTTTGGTTTCATTCATTCCAAGTTCCTTGCCACAACTTTGTTTATGCGGAGGGCAAAGTCGGCTGACCAGGCGCCCCCGCGGCTGTGTTTTGGCACCCATCCAACATGGAACCTGCCTGAAGGCACTGGAGGCCAGTGAAAAACGATTTTGCTTGAGGGGCCTTGGTGTTTCCATCTTGGTCCTGTTCATGCGAACCCATTGATAACCAGAGTGTGCTTTGCCCCATAAGTGAAGGATCCTGAATCCTATTGAGCCAGGGTTTGTTGATCCAGGGTCAACATTAGGAGGAGACAGCGTGATTGAGAGGGTGGTTACCTGGTTGTAAACCAAGGCCGCCGGGAGAACCTCAATCTTTCGGAACACCGAAAACATGCAATGGACCATATTACGTGGCTGGTGGTTTGTAGTGTCCTTGCTTGGGTAATCAGCAGACCATAGTGAGAAATTCATCATGCGGGACGACTACTGTATCCTAGACGGGCGACCGTTGTCCTGGACTTTGAGCTCACAGTCAAGGGGCAGAATTCGTGCCCCAGCGGGGCCAACCATGTATATATATATATATATACATTTACACCCTCAAATTCGGAGGTCATTTTTTTTTGTTTTGAGCACTTAATACGGCGTGTATGTTTTTGCATTTTCGCATGGAATAACACTTAGTTGTTGGTGTGCCTTGAGAAAAAAGGATCGAGGCCCCTGTCAACCGCTCGGCGTTGCTTAAGTCTGCGGTGAAATTCCTTTGACGAGACCAACGTAAGATGGAAGTCCTTTTGGGGTGATGTTTCAGGCGGACATCTCTGATGAGTTGGCAGACTTCGCCGCTTTTATTAGCACTTGTCTTTATCATTTTCGTCAAGGGCCAACAGTTGTTTGTTCTCCAACAGTAAAAGCTGTTGGAACTTTTCCCAGATTGGCTCCGGGGTGGTTCGGAGTTTCTCACCATTAAACTCAGCAGCTCCGGTGGGGTGATGTAGGCGGACTTCTAAGCCTGGCCCCCTGGCCATCTTCCACTGAACTAGGTGGGCTGGTTGCTGGCATCGTTCGGAGATCTCTACAAGTCCGCGATGAAGGCGGTTCGGAATTGTGCGAAAGGGTTACAGGTGAGTTTGGGTGTGTGTTTTGCGTTAAAAACCGTGCACATTCGGTTGATGACCATCCCTGCCAACCAAAGCGAAGGACACAATGATGTGGGCCTGTGGCGTGTTTTTGAAGGTGCGCTTGCGGGGGTGCTTCTTAAAGGGAAACCAAAGGAAATAGGGATGGTCATCAACCCCTTGAACATATGGAGTTGCATTCCATATGCCCGCCCGCCCCCTTGAACATAGAGCTTTGGAGGTCACCTTGAATCTGGCAGTCGTTGGTCTTTTGGAAATGTGGAGCAGGCCCACATTACCCGCCCTCCTGCCCTCTTGCCCTCCTGCCCCTCTTGTCCTCCCGCCCTCTGTCTGAATAGTTTCCGAAAATTCGCCATCTCACATGACCAGAAATCATCGCCATGTCAAGTATTGCCAACTGAAACAATTGGCGCTTTATGTTCGGGTGCTGCGTTTTTGTTGTTTCACCCTGATGCACCCGGGACCCTGATCAGCGTTTCACCCACACCTCCAGCAGGGCTGTCCCTGTTTCTGATTTGTTCGAGGGTTTCCCTTCATCAACCAAACAAACGGTGGTCATTCTCCCCAGCAACCCCCGCAACCCCTGGCCGGGAGCTGCTCCAAACCACTTCGCTCCGATGGACATCCACCGGTTGCAGGCGAAGGATGGGGAGGAGAAGCTGGTGACCAGCGGCCCTTTCCGTTTGCTGCGCTGGGCCCTCGGAGACGGCGAACCACAACTACAGTCGAACCTTACCTCAGGGAACCCGAAACGTGACCTCAGAAACAGGTTCCAGCCTGCAGTCGTGCGTGTAACCAGTGTGTAACTTCCTGGAACCCATTTGTTCGAACCCATTTGGGGTCGCACAAGTATCGACTTCTTTTTATGATTGTGTATGACTGTTGTGAGGTCACCTGCTGAATAGTGGCAGTGGCTCTTGTGTACCATGGTCAGACGACTTGGTCACTTGGGAGAAAACCGGAAGGACCCATGGCCCTTCAAAAGGATGTCTACCATGATTCTCAGGAGCCATGACCATGACATGAGGTGAATCAAGCAGGTCGGCCAAATTGGTTGTGTCGTTGTCGAATTTGAGGGGGTCTTGACCTACAGCGGGCCGCTTTCTCTTTCGCTGCAGGCCACCCGAACTACACCGGCTCCTTTCCGGCAAGAGAGCACGGAATCCCCCGAAACGGCATCCCTTAAGTTGGAAACTGGGCGTTGTTGGTTGGTGTGCTGTATTTCGGTTTCCCCAGCTTGTCGGGTGCTGGCAGTCTTTTTCCTTCACTGCCTTGATCAAAAGGGGCTTCATGCATACCCCAACTAACGGGCTCCCCCCGGCACATCCGTGCCGAAAAGGCCTAACCGGGCTATTTACCGGTTCTCCAAAACGTAGACTCAAACCCCCTTCTTGCTCTTCTCCTTGTAGTATTCCGCCCTCATCTTTTCGGTGCCCCAGCCCTTTCCACGGTTCAGGTGCTGGAACTCGTTCCAGTCATTGCTGCATCTCCTCACCCTCGCCGTCGAGCTCGATGATGCAACATTCGCAGTCCGGTGGTGCTCCTGCTCAAGCCCCTTCTCCTTCTGCACCACCCACCTCCGACCCCACTGGTCGCGACGTTCCGCGATCTCGCGATCCACCTGGATGAAGTCCCTCGGCCTCTCCTCCACCTGGATCCTTCTCAGCTTTTTCGCACATCCCACAGTGGCACACACCGCTTGCTTTGCCACCCACACCGCACCGATTACCATGAGGATGACACCCGCCACCATCAAGGCATCGAACTCATCGATGGGCACGACGTCCCTCAAGGCGACCGCCTTCCCCACCAAATCCGCCCCAATCACCGCCAGCAGCTTCATCTTCGCCCCAAAGCCACCCGCCGCGATCTCCATCTCCTTTTCGTTCCGCACACCTCCGGCCAAAATGGCCTTCTTCAACAGCCTCCTCGCCATTGGCATGCCCAGGTCTTCCCTGAAGCGCTCGAAGGCCTGGCCATTCAACGCTTTTGTCATGCCATCAGCAACCAGCTGCTTCCCGCTCAAATGTGTAAGCGACCAACCTCCATCCTCCAAGGCCCATCTCAATGAGGCTGCTCTTATCCGAAGGTGCCTTGTTCGCCAGCTTCCCGATCCGTTCGAAGCCAGGGCGATTGCCGCCACGTTGTCCCCATAGATTCTCTTCTGGGTGAGCTGCTCACCCAGGATCACCTCCAACAAGGCCGCCGTTGCCCTCCCCGCCACGAGCGACTCGCAATAGCCGATCAGCTCCGCCTCCGCCGTTGATTGCGCCACAAATGGCTGCTTGGTTGCCTCCCACGCAATTGGCGATCCCGCGAAGTACACCAGGATGCCCTGCACACTCTTATGATCACCAGCAGTGCCATAGCTGATGTCCGAAAATACCTCCAAGAGCCGATCATGTCGCTTCACGCTCAAATGATCCCTCGCACCCCATCCCGAAGCCTTCGTGTACTGGAGCCCGACCTCGGTCGTCGCGTTCACATACTTCAGCAACGCCATCCCAACCTCCACGACCTGTTTCGGGCTTTTCATGCTCCTCGCCATCGTGGCCACCCCGGCCATCAAGTCCGGCCTCGTCTTCGTAGCCAACCACAGCAAACCACCCGTGATTGCTTGGGCCCGTCGGAGCATAGTGGAGTCCAACTCCTCTTCCTCCTCCGGAGCCTTGAAGACTGGCACCTCAACCTTCTCCTGGACACCCCACTTGTCCACCAACTCCTTTGCATAGGCGCTCTGCTTCAGATCGAAGCCTTGTCCTGTGCACCACATCTCAAAACCGCAATACCTCAACGGCACTTCCTCAGACGGCCATTCCAGCTCTGACAGCGGCCATTCCTTCTCAATGCATTTGGCCGCCTCCAGAATCACCTCCTTTTTTGCCGCCATCAACACGTCATCCACGTAGATGGACATGAACCCCATATGCTTCTCCACCAAGCTCAGGCCCTCCACCCTGCTTCCGGCAATCTTCCACAGGTTGGGCTCCTCGGTCACCTCGAACTTCATGTCCCATCCTGCGCCTTCCTCATCTGTCCACTTCCAAGCCATCTTCTTGAAGGTGCTATCTCGGTGTACCCCCCAATCCTTCGGGCTGGTGTTCAGGCCGTAGACCGCTTTATCGATGATCCACACCTCATCTTTCTCGGCCAAGCCCACCTCCTTGAAGATGTTCGGGACCTCCATCACCACCGTTCTCGAGTCATCTCTCCGAGGCGCATGAAGAAACGCCGTCCTGATATCCGTCCCTGCCAGTAACCAACCTTTCATCGCCGCCATCTTCGCCAGGCATCTGATCTGCGTGGCATCTGCTCCAGACGCATAGGTGTCCTCCTTGGCCGAAACGCTGGCGAAATTGCCACACACCACACCACGGACTTTCCTCCTCCCGTCCGGGGCCTTCCTAGTGCACACCGCCTTGGATGGCAGAAACTCCACCACCCCAGGCAACTCATCTATCTCTTTTCTCTTCACCGGCCTCACTGCTTTCAGCTCTTCGGTCATGGCCACGTATTCCTTCTTCGCTGGAGCCAACCACTCCTGTAGCTCCGACCTTACCTCCTGCATACCCACCGTCTTGGTGACCCACCATTCCTCCTCCAGGTGATCTGTCTCGTTCACCTTGAGCTGCCTAAGCTTCATCTCCAGCTCATTTTTCTCTCGGACTCCTTCGCGAACCACAGGGAGCCACCACTCTTGTCCTTCGCCCACCCCATCCAACAGCTCCATTTCTTCAGCCATCCATGTTGCGATGTTGCTGTGGTACTCCAACATCTTCTCCTCCATCAAGTGGTCCACAACCTCCCCCTCGACGCGCATCGTCGACAACTGCTGTTTTCCATTCAGCCGCCGCCTTTTTGGCGCCAAGAGATCCACCTCCTGCCTCACCTCCAGGTTCACTTCCGCTTGCTCCATGTCGACCTCCACCACCTCCGGTTCTGGGATCACATCCGTGGTCGAGAAGAACCGGCCATCCTCACAGCTCCTCACCCAATAACCTCCAGAGGTGATGGACATCGCCGCATCCGGACCCATTACGTTGACCTTCTCCCTGTCCCACCGCCAATCCTGGTAGCGGTCGGTCCAAGCCTTCTTCTTCACATACGCCACCGTAGCGAAAGGTAGCAGCTGCTTCACCGGATGCCCCAGACTCCGAAGCTGACCTCTCAGCATCCTCTCCGCCGCTTGCCGCAGCGCCAACGGCCACAGCTCAGCCTTCTCCTTGGAGGCACACAGAATAGTCCGTGTTGCCCTCTTCAACGCACCCACTGCCTGTTCCGCGCGTCCATTCTCCTTGTAGCTGTCGCCCGGGACCGTTGTTTTGTATATGCCTCTCTCCTCCGCGAACTTCCTGATTGGAGCCGAAACCAGTTCCCGCGCCCGATCCGAATGCAAGCGCATCACCGGCAGCCCCAACGCCCTTAACCTGGCGTATATCCGCGCTATGGCCGGAAGCACGTTCATGGCCTTGCGGTCTTCCACCGGTTCTGCAAAGACGAGGTTCCGAATCCTGAAACTCTTTTCCTCTTGAACCTGCTTCTTCCACCTTTCTCCATCTTCTGCATCCTTTATCATCTCTTTTTCTTCCACCACTACCTCTCCTTCTTCTTCCACCTCCAAGGGTTCCACCCCTTCATCCGCCTCCGGTAGAGGATCTTCTTCAGCAGATAGCAGCTTCTCCTCTTCACTCCGCACCAGCGACTTCCCCTCCATGTCCACCGGGTAGGTGTACACCCCGACCAGAAAGTACTCAACCTTCACTCGCTGGTCTTGGCCCTTTTTCAGCCTCCCCGAAAGGTCCACCGCCAAGGTGTATGCCTCCGGGTGCGTGATCCGCAAATGCGGTCTCCCCCGACCCTGAGCCTGAACGCACGTCTTGCAGTCCCGTCTCGCCGGCATGTGGTCGTTGGCGAAGTGCTCCTTCCAACGCTGCATCTCCTCCGGCCGCAAGGGCCTCATGTGCGGCTGCTTCAGGTGCTCCCTGACCGCATTCATGATCTCCAGCTTCAAACCCGGAGCCCAACAAGCCCAAGACTTCGACTGCTGGATCCGCTCTTCGAGACTTCCATTCCAATCTTCCTCCCCCGTGCCTGCACCGCTCACACCATCCAAATGGTTCAGGTACGGCACGTTCACCCCTAACGCAGTTGGCTTCCTCCTCCGATGTCCCAGCGCCCCCTGATCACACCTGATCAGGTTCATGCCGTACTTCTGCGCAAAGGTCTTCCACTCCTGAAAACGCCAGACGCTCACATAGTCCGGGTTCCCATCTTCCCTGTATTCACCTGGGTCTTGCGGCTGTTCCTTCACGAACATCACCTTGCTTTCTGATGAGGCCTGGGCCACCACATGCAAGGTAAGCATCCTCAGCCACAGCACCGCGTCCCCGTAAACCATCTCTCTCTCATACAAAGTCAGACCCTTCTTGCCGTAGGGCTCCTCCTCTGATCTCACCGGCCTGGGTCCAGGGCTCCTCGTCCTACAGGCCGAAACCGTCCTGCACGGAGGACCACCCAGGATCGCCTGGACCTTTCCGGTCCTAGCCAGCTTCAGCAGGTAGGCGTACACCTGCGGCCTGTGAAGATCCTGACCCGGATCGATGGCTGTGTCGACGCAGATCACTGCTACCCCATTTCTTTCCAACCCGTCCATCCACTCCTTCTCACTTGCACCCGCAAACAGATGGATCACCAGGTGCTCCGCCCTTTCGAACGTCCGCCTCCTCCTTCTGTTCCACGGGAGCTCATCTCCATCCACATCCATGCACGGCACCACCCGGCTTATGATCTCCTCCGGGACCCCCGGAAAGAACTCCTTCAAAGCCTTCGTCATGGCTAGTTCCGGCTGGTCCTTCAGCTGATCCATGGGCATTTTCATAGCCGCCAGCCGCATCACGTGGTCCTCTTCCATGCTTTCCATTTCCGCAATGAGGCCCAACGCGACCTCCGCCTCCACCATGGGACAGCTGTCCACCATTTCCACGTCGAGGCTCTTCCCTCTGCGTTTGACCCTGCAGTTGCCCTGCTTCCACTCCACCTCGTACCCCATCATGGTCAAGACGCCCATGGGTACGATCGGCTGGATCTCTTCCAAGGTTATCAGCGTGAGGGTTCCTTCCTTGAGCCTCATCTTCGAAGTGGTTCCTTCAGCCAAAATCACCTGTGTAGGCGTGGCCGCTTCCCACTCCTCCAAATCTCTACACCTCCGCAGCGCATGAGTTGCGCCTCCATCCAGCAGGCCCTTGTCGACGACCGCTGTGTTCATTTCCTTGATGACCACCATGGCCTTCGCGGTAGGAGCCCTCATTGACCGTAGCAGATGCGCTGCTTCCGCAAGCAACTCCCCCGTTCCTCCACCGGTAGAAGTCACCGCGGCCGATGTAGTTTCTTCCTCCGTTGCCGTTGCACCTGCTGTCTGCCCGCTTTTTGCAAACCCAGCTCCAGCTCCACCACTTGCCACCGTTGCCATAACTCCACCACCTCCCCCCGAGCCGTCTCTCGGCTCGTGAGTCGCCGCCTTGACCGCCGGCTTCGCAGGCTGGCCTTTGCCGCCACCCTTCACAGGGCACTCCGCCCGACGGTGCTGTTTGGACCCACAGATCCAGCACCGAGCGTTCCTGTCCACGATGGAGTCCCAGTCGTGGTTCCACTTGCACCCTTTTCCCAAACGGCAGCCCTGCTCGGATCCAAAGTACCTGCATACCACCGTACTCGCCTCCTTTTTCGCATGGATCTCCGCGCAGGGCTTCTCCACCGTTGCGCCCGTGGCCATCGCTTTCACCTTGGCCGTCTCCGTGTTCATGAGCCTCGCTGTGTCCATCTCCGCAAGCAAGAGCTCCGAATAGCTCCAGATACCCTTCACCGAGGGCGTGGTGTCCAACCCCAACATGGTCCGTGCCTGGGCCACCCGAAACGCTTGAGGTCCTCCCCGATTCACCAGCAACGTCACCTTTTCCAGCGCCGCTGCCAGCAGGGTCGGGTCTGGTAAAGAGGCGCCAATCTCCTGAGCCCTCATGTAATACCTCCTCCACTCCCGCAGAGCCACAGCAGCTTCCGCATAGCCCCGCAGCGGCCCCAGATCCGTGAGCTTCCTGAGGATCAGGGTCCTCTCCCCCGGCCCACCCGGCTGATAGGTGACCAGCAGCCTGTATAGGACTCCAGTGCTGCTGATGTCTCTGGAAGAGATTAGCTCCTTTCTAATCTCCTCCGGTATCGCCCGCAACAGAAGGGTCACCCCTCTCTGTTCAGTTCGCACGAAACGAAGGCCCCGAAGTGCCTCCGGCAAGGCGACCGTGATCTGCAAGCGCTCCAGCGGCGTGCTCTTCAACCACACCTCATAGAGCCTTTTGGCCTCTTCCATTGTGCCAACCCACCACTCTGCCGCTCCCTGAGACAGATCTTGCATCTGCGGAGCCACCAACGCCAGCCAATCCCCCAATGTGAGTGGAGAATGATCGTAGGCCAGCTCCGGGAGTTCAACCTTTGCTCCTGCTCCTCCTGTCTCCACCTGGTCAATCGGCTTCGTCTCCGCCTTGTAGTGCTGGCTCTGGTCATCCCAGTAGTTCCACAGACCACTCCAATTTCTGTACCACCAGCCGTTGGAACCTTGTTGCTGGTCCTCCCAACGCGCCTCCCACTTCTCCGACTCCACCACGGCTTCCACCTCATGCGATGGCTCACCCTCCGGGACTCTGGTTCCACCTGGAGTGTGCTTCAACCTCCTTGTAGGCGATCGTGTCCTTGCCCTCGGTGTGCTCATAGTCCTCGACGTAGGCCTAGCCACCGGCATCGGCGGCGGTGGTGGTGGAGGTGGCAGGGGTACGGCCACCTGTGTCATCGGCGTCTCAAACACCTCCGCAACAGGCGTCACGAACCTCTCCACTTCCTCTTGTCTTCCTCGCTCAGCCTTCTCGTACAGGTCCTTCCAGAGCTGCACCTTCTCTTGGCCCTTCCTGACCCTTTCCTTCAACTCCTCAATCACGCCGAAGAGGTATTCCCGCTGCTTCTCCATTCCCAGCAGCTTCCGGCATGCCTTGCCGTAGTTCTTTTCCATCTCCACATCCAGATCCAGCTCACCAATGAGCTCCTCCTCGTCTCGTTGAGGTAGCTCCGGGACCCAGACCTTGTGCTCATCATTCCAGATCCAATCAAGGCTCAGGCCTCGCCCTTCACGGGTCCACCTCCTCGATGAGCTAGCTGCTCCGGTCCCTGCGGCTCGTCCAGCTTCCCTCCCGGTCTGATCACGACCATGTGTTCCTTGATCTCGCCGATGTACTTGTCCCTCATGAAGGTCCATTCGCGCCCTTGGTCTCTCACTCGCCTCGCTAGGTCTAGGTGCTGGGCCTCCATGTAGACCTCTTCCTCCGTCTTGTCCTCCTTGTTCATCCACCGGCCGCGCAAACCGCGGATCAACCATCATCGGTTCCCGGAGATCACCTTCACGCCCCGCAGGTCTTCCTCGCATAAGACCCGGTCTCCCCATGATCTCCACCGGAGGCCCTTGCTCGTCCGCCGGTCTCCGTTCTTCTCCACGATGCAGCCCTCCTCCAATCCCATGTAGTTGAGCTCCATCACCACGTTCCTGATCTTCACCTAGGTGTCGTCCTTCTTCTCCAGGACCATGTCCTCCGCCGTTGGCTATTCCAGCCGCTCCTGCTTCCTCCAGTTCCTCCGTCAGGTCTCTCCTGATCTCACTCCAGAACTCCTCCGTCCTGGTTCTACTTCCAGCAGCTTCCGGGTGGCCACCAATCTCTTCACGTTCTCGCCCAGGAAGATCTCCCTCAGGAGCGTCACCGGCACCTCCCCGAACGTCCTTCTCCTTTTCAGCCTTTCGGGAACTCCCGGTGTCCGGGACCTTGGGCAGACCCTCAGGTCTCATCGCGTTCAACTCCGCTTCCCCCACCGCCCGCGAGCTCCAGAAAGGGTTCACGCTCACCCTTTGCCGCCGTTCACCTCCAGCGTGTGGTGGCCCTTCTTCTTCGCGAGGCTCCGGAAGATCACCCTCCAGCTCGGCCACCATGATGCCTCTGGCGGCATCCACGCTCATCGCCCGTCTCCGCCTCATCCCGGCGTCCATGACCGCGCCGCGAGGCTTAAGAGCGACTTGGGCTCATAACCCTTGTCGGGTGCTGGCAGTCTTTTTCCTTCACTGCCTTGATCAAAAGGGGCTTCATGCATACCCCAACTAACGGGCCCAGAAAGGAGAACACATCTTCATGGTGGGAGTTCCGTGTTCCATTCACAGACAATGCCATCCTTTTGCCAAGCATAAAGCCACGACTTGGGGCCAGGTTTGGGAGAGATGCATTAGTCCAGAGCTTTCATTTGAGAGTGTCTCACAAGATAAACGCTCAAACTGTCTTTTTTTCTAGCCGAAAAATCGCAATCCAAACATGGGCGTGGATTTGCTGTTCATGCGACAAATCGATTTCTGTTGTTGGGCTGTCTGTGTGGCCTGGCTGGCATCCCAAAGTCTTTGCTTTGGGGCTCCAGGTTTTGCAGGCCGAAAAGGGGCCGTTTATTTGTTTTTTTCAATTGTTCTGGGCTTCTTAAAAGATACGACTTGGCCATTCAAAGCCGGATATGTTCCGCCAAGCCAAAAGGAAATCGTATTTTTAAGGTACTGTTCAGGTCCAACGCAAGAACTCATGTTTCAGTGGGGTCGGAGCAATCCCTTATGTTTTCTCCACTGAAGCGCATTGGCGGGTTTTGGTTTTGCTTTCTCACCTATGATGAAGCAACTGTTGCAGTTGTAATTGTTCCCAGGTGCAATGGAGGACCCCTGCAAGCGGTTGGTGTGCCAGTGCTTGCATGTTTTAGCTAGAACGCTCAGTTCAGTTCATGAAACACACAACTTTCCAGGTCCCCAATTGAACCACCCAACTAGGAGTTGTTGGACACCCCGTAGTATAGGTTCATAGGGGATTGTCCCAACCTAAACTGAATAACCGGGCCTACTATCTCCATCCCTGCCGTTTTCAGGCTTTGGGGGATCTAACAGATCCCTTTGGTAGAGCCAAATGCATGTGCAGCTATAGTTCGAGAGAAGGACACCAACAAGAAGCTATTTGCGAGGTTTGACTCAAACGCTGTTTTGGGGTGTTGAGAGAAATCATCCCACGTTTCTTCATCCTGCGAGCATCACCACGAGGAAACCTGTCCTTCGAGATGGCTACCCAGAGGCGACGTCAGGTTCCATATTCGGTGCCATGAAAACGTGGGAGGGCATCTGTTAGGAACAAAACACTGCAAATTCCAGGCTTCCGGGGAGGTTCCAACAAGGAGTTGGGGGTACTACCTGGGCTCATGTGAGTCATAGTCAAACATCCGTTGGCTTGGGGTTACTAGGCCACTAGGCATGGTCATGAAGGCAACTTAGCGGTTTTAGACTGAGGTGGTCTAATGAGGGAACCGCACGACTCAGGAGTCACCACCCTTTTGCTTTCGGGCTCATTTCTGAGCCAAGAGCCCCCTAATCCCGATAGATGCTTAGATATACAGGCCCAACTAAGTGCACACATGATTCGCCTCTGACCAAGACTTGATTTGGCTCAGCTCAATAGTACCCCTACAAGCTCATTCTAATTATATGGCTGGCTCTCAAAAATTGAGGAGTTAGGGTTACGGAGGTACATTTTGTTGACCACTCCCGTTTTATAGCCTGATCCGGCATTGTGTTTTTTGTTTGCTTGTTTGCTTTTTTGCCGGTGTGCTTTAAGGAGAGCAGCTGCTTTGGAGCGCCAACTTCGTTGCCGGCATTTTGGCGGTGGCTGCCAGCTACAAGCGCCTTCACAAGGCCAAGATGTGAAATCCAAGTTCGAGGGTGCTTAGAAGTTACGAGGAATCCGAAGTGGTGACCGTGGAAGGGTAACCCCGGCTATACCTCAACCCAGTTGATTGTTCGGAGTTTTGCTTCCCCAAAAGTAAAGGACTTCCTCCAACAAATGGGACGCTCTCCTATTGACCAACCGGATGGCAAGGAAATCCTCGGTGCCGAAATCCTCGGTGCCCACTCGGATGCCCTGAGGCTCCTAAGGAACCCCAAGGAATCTCTAAGGAATCCCTACAGAGCCCCAAGGAACCCAGAGGAATCCTAAGGAATTCTAAGCCCTTGTGCGTTTCCTTCATTTTCCCTGGTAGTTTGTAAGGGTCGTTTGGCAAAGCCAAAAGGGACGCTCAAGCCTCACGAGCCTCAGGAAATGGACCCTAAACAACTAAGGAAGTGGTGTGCAGCCTTGCATCGGGGCAGCCCAGTTTGGATTTCTTGAATGCGTTAGGACTTGGCAGGTTGATTGGGGACTAGCTGCTTAACTTCCGGGCCAAAGGAGTAAGCTGGCTTAAAACACTGCCCCATAAAATTGGCAGCTGATAGACCGTGAACCGGTGAACCTGTTGCCAGCTGTGTAGCTTTCTGGGAGTGCAACTCTTAGCAACCATGCAAACTGAGGAGCCTTGTTGCAACCCTAGGGGGCTACCTTTTTGATCCCGAATCGAATAGGGTGCTGGCAGGCCATGTTCGTTGAACTCTAGCGAGAATGAGCGACGCAAACGGAGGCAGGATTGTGGCAAATGAGCAGCGCCCAAAACCGCGGTAGTAGCCCTGTATTGGGCCATCTTACTAGGTGGTTCTGCTGCCTAGTATGAAGAGTACAATAAGGCCTACCTGGCACCCCGTATGGCTGTTGTTTTGCGGTCAAACTCCCGCCGTATCTGCCCGTATGGCCATGTTTTTGTTCCGGTCATTTGCGTAAATCACCCGTATGAAACCTCGACATGTTGTTGAAAAACATGCCGTAAAAACCCATATGGCCATTTGTTTTGGTCAAAGGCGTATGACCCCAACAAAAAGACGGCCATATGAAACCTTCATAGTCATTTCAATGAACGCAACGTGGATGCCTGAAAATGCTGCTGAAATTGTTCTTTCCCACTTTCTGTGAGTAGAATCTCTTTTGTGACAAACGGATGGCCCGTTTTCCGTTTGGACTAGGATCGATCGCAACACGTGTTTTCGGAGGGCGAAAGCTACCGGTAGCTTTCCGAGAGGATCCCAGCTACAAATACAGTAGGGTAGCCAGCTATCGTCTTTCTAGTTCGACACGGCGGTTGCTTTTACTCACTATACACGTGAATGCAAAGACTGGCACATACTGTATGTACAGGTGTATCTCTTTCTTGAATTCTGTTGGGGGAACTCCATGTTGGTTGGAGTGAAAGGGAAACCCTACAAAATTATTTAGCGAGTTGGAGGCTATTTCCCCCAATCGCGGCTCGTTCCTCTCAGACAGAGGTTCTCCGTGCCCCAAAACAATGACCAACACTAAGAGCATCGGTTTTGGATCCTTTTGTTCTTTTCCCGGGGCCAGCTTTCTACTTTTGCGTGGTGCTTTTGAATAACCGATCATGTTTTCATGTCCCCAACAGGAAACCAAAAGGGATAGGTAGAAGGGATAGGTAGAAGGGATGTTTAACAGACATGGGTGGAATGGGTAGAATGGGAAGGAAACCAACCTGAATTTGTCCAGACCCGTTTTTAATTGACGATAGCGTCGACTGCCAGCTCTGTCAGACCACCTTGTTGCTTTGGCTGCCGATCGCCGGGCTGGGCCTGCTGGGCATCATTTTTGTGAGCCTCGGCGGCAAGGGGCCAGCGGCAATGATCCAAATGACTCTGTGGAAACTCGGGTTGGCAGTGATGATTTTGAGGGCCCTCAAAAAGGGTTGGCACCAAGGGCCGGTGATAGGTCAGTTCAGGTTCTTCATTGGAGGGTTCTTCAAAGGGGCGTGCATTGCGTTCAGTGGTCATGACCCAAGTAAACTCGAGAGCGGGAATTGCAAGAACACATGATCCTTGGCAGACTCGCATTGTTTCCCACAAAAGGTGGGGCCATGCCCATCGGGAACGCACAATATCTCTACAGGTTTGGATTTGTTGCAACCCCCAATCAAACTTTGACAGGTAAAGAAAACAATATTCCACCTAGAACCAACTTGAAACCACGCAAGGTGCTCAGGGAGCCAATATTTCGACTAGCTTATTTGGTAGTCCCTCACCCTTGGTTTTGGGGTCTGTTTTTTGACCCATCCCTGGTTTGACTCTTTTTGAAGTCCCTCTTTTCCTTGGATTTACGGGTCCAACACAGGCAAGGCGTCGCCATGCGTCGAAACGCACGGCCCCCATTCAGTAGCAGGCAGCTGGCATGAGGAGAAATTCTATGCCCAACGACCTTCTCCGACCTTTGGGTGTTCCCGCTTTGGCGATCTTTTCGTGCTGAATAGAACCTAATCAGCGATTTGTTTCCAGCAAAGATCGAATGGGGATGCATTTGGTTATTCAGACCCACTACTCAGCACTGAAAGGTTGATGGGCACCAAAGGCTTCCCCACTACTGTCCCGGCTGTTTTAGTTGCATCCGAAAGGTGGGGCATTTGCGAGGACAATGCGATTAGTTAGAACCTTGTGTGCCAGAAAGAGGTTCTCATGATGCAAGGCTTCTCAAGGCATCCAAAACGTCAAGGTTTCACCATCAGTGGGGTCTCCGGTCTCCTTTTTTTTTTCTTTTTTTTTTTTTTAATGTTTGATAAGATATGAAACAGAGTCTGAACATATTAGTTTTGGTGTAAGGGGTGCCACTATCAAGCTTGTGGCCCGCACACCTGGATAAAAAAAAGAAGGATCAATTCACAAATTGCTGCTTTGGATTAGGGAAAGGGAGCGTTGTCATTTTCTAGTTGACTTCGCCCATTCTTGCTAGTATGTTTATTTTTGACGAAGAATGTCCAGACAAAAGCAGGGAATCGTTGTGATTTCCCAAAAGAGCGTAGGCAAAGAATGGGGATCAACCCGTAGAAAAGACCGGTCAAGGGAAAGCATATTGACAACATGTCTGGTCCATCTGGGCACGTCTTATCGGGGAACCAAACGAGCTTGGTCTCCTTTGGTCTCCTGCAAAAAGCTGGACCCTTTGTACCGTTTTAACGACACCGATGTGTCCAAGTCGGCAGGTTGATGCAAGCCACCGCCGGCCAGGGACCCAGAGTTTCGGAGTGAGGAAAACGGCAGAGGGGGCCAAAGCGCACGGGGATGCGCCTGCAAGACAAGAAACCCCATGCAACCAGTGGTTGTGATTTCAACCCGGGGTGAAAAGAAGGGGAACCGGCCGCAGAATGAGGAAGCAACACTACGTTGCTTTTGCGGGGTGGTTCAACGTCAATTCGCAATCCTTGTGCCACATGGTGGTGGTTTCTTTTGTTGCAGTGGATTACGGATAAGGATCAGGGATCCCCCCCCATTTTGAACAATCAGATGACTCCGCCTGCTTTGGTGGCGCACCCTTTTAATGAGCAACTGCAGTTAGTTCCATCACTGGCGTCCTTTTGGTTTCAACCACGTGAGTCACGCTTTGCAAAGAAATAGGGAAAAGGAGGGCCACTGGAGTCATGATCAAGTGGCCACTTTCTCAGCCTTTGGGGGGCCTAGCATGAAGCCAATCCGATCCACAGCAGGCTCCTCCCTTCACATCTCTCTTGCCTCGTCGCACCCGCTGGAACCCACCATGCCCCGAGTGGAATGGTCCAGACTTCTTTCATTTGGTTCCATGTTGCTCCGTGTATTATGTACATTGTACACATTTACATGTGTGTTTTGTATATTTATGGATATTACGTCACATATATGTGTAATTCTATTCTGTTGTTCCCCCTTCTTGTGTTGTCCCCCTCACTATGCCTGCCAAGACCGTTTCAGTAGGTAGAAGGGCTATAGCGCCAGATCCGACTTGAGAGGCTTGGAGAAGCGGCAGCGCGAGAAGTACGGCGAGGATAAAGCATACTGGAGCCGCTCGGTCCGCTCAATTGTGACCTCCAAGTGGGGACATAGCGCGAGGGGGGCCTATTCCTGGCTAAGCCACCTGTACGATCCCTGCTTGGCTTGCTATGACGTTGGTCCACTGTGAATCTGGAAAAAGACTCGGATGTGCTTTCTGTGGATTCCACCAGTTCTTGCCCTGTTGGCATTTTTTGAGTACTCGTTTAGTACTCAATCTGTTGGTATCCAACAGGGGTGGATACGCACAAGTCGCACCGTGCCGCATCCAAACTTACGTTAGGGGCTTGCCGTTGGCTTATCCCAGACCCCTTTAGGTGTTCCGGGAACACTGCGGTCAAGCAATGGGTGGAAGGCCAATTTTTGGCCACGCCCAGCATCTCTTGCAGTCTTCGTATCCGAGTTTGCAGTCCATGCCAGTTCAAGTCTCATAGTTGCTTTCTGTCTTGGAATATGGTTGGATGAGACAAATTTCAGGTGCATGTGCTCGAAGCGCAGATGGGGTGTTTCAATCACAGGACCTCGTTTGATCCTACATACTTTCCCTTTGCCCTTTCACTTTTACCTTGTTTCCCTCCCTAGTCCAGGGTAGTCCTTTTGAAGCTACTGATACCTTGTTGGACAACTGCATGGCCTGCCAACTGTAATAAGTTTCCTCGTGGAGGTGTGCCAAAGCACTCTTTCCTTTGGGCTCAAATCCCGGAACGATGTTGGGAGCCGATACGCAATCAGGTTGTACATTCATCTCTTGGCGTTCCTCAGCCGTACAGTTTGGTAGCCTTTAGCCAGGCAACAGACTATTCAGATGTGGCTGTGGCTCAAAATTAAACAGAAGGGGTTACGCGGGTTTTGGTCCATGTTTCCACTTACCAGGGTTCCATTTTGGTACCGGTTTTTTGAGCCACAGCCATTTGAGCAAGTTATAGCTATGGGGTTTGCGACCTCACCCACGATGAAGGTTCCTTTCAAAGGGAACCTATTGTGTGTTTCGCCCCAAACCTGATCGGACATGCGTCTATTGTACAGATGCATCATTTGCGTAGCATTCGTTATCACAGCTCACGCAGTGCAAGTTGAACCAGGGCCCATCGTAAGGGAGGCCCAGTTCTTGGTGGGAACGTGGGAAGATGAGCCTTACCTGCCAGCTGTTGGAGAAGAGACTTGCTTAGCCGTGCCAGAAAGGCACGGGCTTTTGTCCTCTTGGTTTTGGCTTGGTCTAGTTTTTATGGCTAAACAGCGATGACCCTTTTCCACCTTCTTTGGTTTTGCGTGCGTCAGAAGTGAGAGGGATCAAATTTGTCGCAGTGGTTGGGGTCCTCTTCGGCATGTTGCCAAGGGGGCTCTCCACCAAGGGGTCCATATTGACAGGCTTGTCACAGGCATCCCTACTTTATGTACCAGAGTTAAAGTTGTGTCTCCATGGCCTCCATGAGTAAGGCCACTGAGGCCACCCAGTTGACTTAGATGTTTCGACAACCATGCATGTGTGTCCTTCCCATGTTTCAACTGGTACTGTAAGGCATGTTGCTATGCCAAACTTGCGATCTTATTGCAGGGTGAGGAAAACAGTCAGTACCCTCCTGGCGAGCGTGGTGCCCACAAGCTCCCGATTTGGAGGTCGAGATCATTTTCTTATCGGGACCCTCCCCTTTGCTGGGGGACACCCGTTTGAGATCCCTTTTTGGGGCCTTCCACGCTCATTTGCAGTAAACCCATCGAAAGCTGAATATATATATATATATATGTATTATATATATGGTCCGAGAGTTGGCTAAGGGGTTAGTAATTTTCAGTAAATCCCGGGAAGCCTCCCGCAAGCCCTGGTCATTGGGGTTGCTTGCCAAGCTAACTCCCCGGCCATGTAGACGTTCAGCCTTTGAGCCCCCGAGGATGGGTTCGCACCTCCTGGCCTGGTCTGTCGCTACGTGCTTTGGCCGGATGGATGCGGGCGAAAGTGGCGGGAGGCTGTCCAGTCGAGTGCCCAAAACCGATCCGACGCCTGGCCATTCCGGAGGGCTCCTCTGTCTGGAGGTTGGGCCAATATTAGTTGGTGCAATTTGTAGGAGCTCAGAAAATGCGTTTCATGGAAAGGCCTATATAAACCTTTTTGACCACCGCCTTACTAAGCAGAATGTCTGATTGGTTTAGGAGGCCTTGTGCCCTGGCTTAACATGGGTTTCACATAGAGAGTGAGTTCTATGGTGGATTCCCTCACAAAACAGGGCCGACAACACGGGCTGGAAGGCGCATGATTGAAAACTGTGGGTCCAACAGGGAATTTTAGGGTTGCGCAGGTTCTCAAACCCTGGCCAAAGTGTGGCAGTTGCTGAGGGCTGCACCAACTTTCATGAGCATTTTGTGACAACCAAACTCTTGTGGGTGTTGGATGCTGCTCAACTGGAGTGGCCATTCGTGGGTTGGATGTGCACCACTTTTATGGCAAGAGTCGAGCGCGCATGCCAGTCTTACGAGATCACTCGGCGATCTCAATTTCTTTGAGGATCCGGTATTTCACTTTGATCTGCCCAGGAATCTTCGACAGTGAACTGTCTAAACTTCAATCTTGGGCCGTCCCCACTAGCAGCAGTTTACCCAAAAACCGTTCTAGATTGTAGTGCCTGTTGGTGTAAGATTCCAGCACCGCGAAGGGGGTGAAACCTCAAATTCAATCAAGTCCCTGCTCTCGGACAGGGGTGCTTACATCCTTTTTTGGCAAGAGTCAAGCATGTTCAATACTTCCGCGCCATGTTTGGGGAAGCGAAATGGCTGCCAGAGCAACCATTCTTACTCAAGACCCGAGGCTCTCCGAGGGTCGCCTGGCTGCAGTCATCGTCGTTGACTGATGGTCGAGTGGTCCAGGAAAGTTCTCGCATGCGAATCCCCACGGTACCCCCCCTGGAGATCTGCATTATTATTTGCTCCATGTCTTAGTTTTCGAGGAGGACTAAAGTGGGATTGCGGGAGAGGTACGGGGGGCATTCGCGAATTCTGCGGATGGTTTCAAAGCGAGAGAGAAGATCGAAGGTTGTCCAGGTGGTCCAGCGGCCACCACCCTGTTACTCTTTGCGAGTTCTGAGTGAGTTCAAACGAAGGACATGCAACTCGTTCCACTTTCCAGCAACGGAAGTGGACGATCGGAGGCTTTTGGAATCCTCTTGGAATGGCCTCAGGACACCTCCATGACCGGAAAAGGGTGCCGGGGTCAGCGGGCATCAGTGTTGAACTAAACAGTTAAAAGAACCGATTCTGTATAGCCGGGTGGATTTCGGATCCGAGAATGTGGTGTGCCTTTTCAACCAGGTGTTGCCTTTGGAGAGCATCATGGATACCCGGGATTCCTGAAGCACTTGACGGCCCAGAAACCTTGTGTTTTGCTGGAGAAACTCGGATTCCATGTGGACCCTATGATTTCTTTGGTTGTTGAATCACAGGGTAAGTCAGAGAATGCCAATTAGTAGACAGGAGGGACCAATGCGGGAGGCATGTTTTGGAGGCCAAGTCAAACCTTACTTTAGAGGAGACAACTCATTTAAAAGCCCTTCCTCTTCCCCGCCCTTCCGTAGATGTATCCCTGATTCGTTTCTCCATCTAAAGTGGGTCAAAGTGCTCCCGGGGGTCCAACTTTTGATTTTCCCACCCGAAAGGCAAATTGGATCTCAGGCGGCTTTCTGAAGGTTTCTTTGAGCAATGCAAACTTGGGTGAGAATCCGAGTCCGGCGGCCAAGATTTGCACTCGGTGCCTTCTCTCTGCACCGAGGTGGCCGAGTGAGAATCCGAGTTTCACATGATTACTTGAATTGATGTTCACTCCGGATTTTTTTAAATACGAGGACCATGCTCATCTGCAAATGAAGTGATTCCCATCTAAAAGGGAACAACCCCTGATTAGTATGGTCCTCTGGATGAATCCGAAGATGACATTAGCTTGGGTGTTTGTTTCTCATGAAATAGCTTGGACTTGTCCCAAACTGATGGTATTTGAGGATCGCCATGTATGAAGGTTTCCTAGTTGGCTGACGCGAGCCAGCCGCAGTTTTCGAGAAAACGCCGAGCTTTTGCACCCGGTTGCGCACATCAGATTCCGATCCCACCGGATACAACAAGCTCATGGAGGTCCATTGGGAGTTCCACATTTCGGGGTTGTAACCTTGGTGAGATAGAGGACTCCCCAGCAAAATGACTGATGTTTTGTTTGGTGGCCCTTTTCGAGAACCCAAGCAGGTACCAGCTCCATGATAAATTGCCCTGATCTCTGGCACCAGACGCAGTGTCTCATGAGCCGATACGCCCCAGGCCGTGACTGTGGCCACCAGGTGAGTCCTCGCCCTCGCCCTCCCAATGCACAGTTTGAGTTGCAGAATTCTGAAAAGAACCCCTCTCAATCGCATCGATGTTGCAGTTCATGCAGTTTTCCGGATCCATCCAAAGTTGCGCATTGCCGCTTTGCCGTAGATTCAAAATATATGTTAGTCTAAGGAATGTAGACATATGCAAAATGCAGGTGCTGCCTGGTTCAACGTGCAAAGCCATCATCCTTCTTTCATGGAGCTTTTGGTCGTGACATTTCGCCCGCAGGTGCTTTCAGGTGGAGGAGACCAAGAAGAACTTTCTGGGACTGCGTCGGGTCCCCGGCGCAGAGGGGAACACCGGATCTACAAGACACCGCTGAACCATGTGACCGTGTTGATTTTCAAGCAAGAAAGGTCAACGGTGGCTTGACGGTTCCCGGCCATTGCGGTGAATTAGGTGAACACAGGTGGCAAAATTAACCCCCACCCCCAGCTTTGTTTCCGACAGAAAGGGAGTTGTGGCATCTAGTTTCACCCTGGTGTTGACTTTTTGACTCTGAGATATCAGAGGTATTTTATGACATATCCGGCTAAAATTTTAACTTTAGCAAGGGATCAGCGAGGCACTGAGAAGTCATAGCCCACACAAGGATCGAGTTTTGAAAGTCAAACAGACCACTATCCAAGTTTCAGAGGTATGCGTTTGACAAGCCAGGTCCCGAGCCAATTTCAAGGGAAATCAAATTCGCAAAACAGGGGTTTAAACAATAATAGGCCCAAACCTGGCAGATTTCTTATAGGATGGTTCCCTTGGTTCTCTACGCGAGCGTGTATTTTCCGAGTAATAGCACATGGAATCACGACCAGTAAGCCAGCAGTGCATGGTCAATGTGGGTTCAGGGGGATTGTAACATCCTCATGCCAGTTTCTGTTGAGCTCCAGACTCAAAGCCAGGATAGAGACAGTAGCGGGACAGTCCCAACCATAGATAGGTGCAGCTACCCTTTTTGATTGTTCACCTTGGTCCCTGTTCCAAAGGTCCGGGAAATCCAGTGCCGGCAACTCTTTCCAGCATTCAAGACCGCAAACCCAACAGAAAAGACGGGAACACCGCGGCAAAGCCATGGGTTCTTTTGGCACCAGGCAGCTCGCGGAAGGAGATCCTTCAGGCGCGGCTGGCGTTTGGTGACTGGTTCCGCGTCTGGGAGCTCCCAAAGTTGCGGATTCATTGGAACCCGCCACTGAAATGGCGATGCGAAGGGTGGCGTTTAGGGTGGCAACATGGAAATGACACACACACACACAGCGCAACACTACACAGCACATAGCAGCACAGCGCAACACAACACACACAATAGATATATATATATATATATATTAAACAAACATGTATTCAATTATTGATTTATTCAGTTATTATTTATTTATTTATTTATTTATTTATTTATTTATTTATTTATTTATTTATTCGTTTGTTTATTTAGGTGTTTCAGACCACGCGGCCGTTCGCGTTCTCGTTTGGAGCTCAGCGAAGCTGGTTGAGCAAGTGTTAGGCGGACACAGACGAGAGCCTGCAAAGATGGACAGCGGCTCTGGTAGAGGCGCCTGGGGTGGGAGGGGTGTTTGTTTTTGGGCCTCAATCCAGGGAGAATTTGTGGGAACCCTCGCCGTTCGCCAGAATCGCCAAAAATGTGCGGTTTCCTTAACCCCCCGCTCTTGGTTCGCTCCGATACACAAGCCCCTTGCAGGCAGCTCGGCAGAAAGCGAATTGAATGCGCCCTCTGTTTTTTTTTTCAATAACCATATCCTCGTGGCCTCTGCAAGGAGGTTGACCTCATGCTGGTGTGCATGGGACCTGGTCCCCTCAAGGGTCCTGCTTGTATTATATGCTCTGGGAAAAAGCCAGGCGGCCACCCCCCTCACAGTAAACCCGCAAGTAAACCCTACCCCAAATGGGTGCGGAATCTCTTTCGTTTTCCTGGTATAGCAACCGCACAAGGGGGTTCCTTGAAAACTCAGGGTTACGAACCATGTAGTGTAGCCGACTCCCAGCCCATCTAAGTTTTCCTCTTTCGACCCCGAGTGAACCGCTTCACGTTTCTCGATCCCGCAGCTTTGGCTCCAACACATGGTTGATGCAAGGACATGAGGTTCGGAGGTATGGCAGTTTTGGGCAAGGCCCAGAGCTTTCAGCAAGCGACAAGCCAAAAGCTTCCCAAAGGCCGGGCGTGGCTCTTGGGCCGAAAAAGGACCCGAACCGGTCGGAAATTTCCCTGCCGCAATGGGGGCGGAAGCAAAGACGGGGGATCCGGAGATGTCCCCGACGAGGCCAGAGTTGAGATGTCGCAGGTTGCCAACTTGGTGTTTTCTTTGGGGCCGGAACCCATGTCAAACTTGGTGTGCCGAGGGAGACCAAGAGGAAAGCCCCCCATTTTTCAAGTCACCCTATGTTGACGCATGCCCAGTCATTTGAGGAACATGAGAAAGGGGGCTTCCGAATCATGTGTTTGCCAAAGGAGGAGAGCAACATGAAGCTTAAAGGTTTGAGCATAATGAGTAGATAATGGTCCGTTTCTGTGACATGTGGAACCTGTGTGATTCTGGCTTGCTGAGTGGCACCCTTGATTTATTTTTATGTCGGGCGATCATCCCTCAAGAACATCACCCAACAAACGGAGATGGTTAAAACAAACAAAACAACTTGGCAATGCACCGGGCAACCTCGGGCTTGGTGCAGCGCCAGGAAGAAAAAGTCGAGGAAGTACATGCTGGTGCAGGCTTTCCTTTGCGTGCTCTGCACCGCGACTTGGATGGAAAGTGTGCTGACACCGCAACACTTCCCAGCCAACCCACCTGGCTTTCCCTTGCTGCGGCCAGAATCGGATCTTACCTGAGGGAAAGGGCTGAGGCGGTAAGCGGGGGTTTAGAAGTTAGCGGAGATGGGAGCGATATGATATTTGTTTCGAACAAATGCACCATACTACGGATAAAATGAATGAGACAGGTTGATGGTTCATAAAATCTTTTCAAAACTCCTCCATTCCAAGGAAGATACCCAGCGGTTCGCAGAAGGTTTGTGTCAATTAGGGTGAGACCATTCCCTAATAAACCTTTGGGCTTTGAGAGTACTAGTGAGCAAGCCAACTCCAACCCGAAGGGTGGCTGTTGGATTCACAGTCGCTGCGCTTTTGCAAGATAGTGAGAACCCAGCTGAATGAACAATCGCTTGGTTGATGTATTTGGGGGTGTGGCGTCCTTCAATTTTAGATGAAGCACGCCCCAAATAATTAAAGAATCTGCCGAATCTGGTTTTTAATTATGTAGGCATTGTTGCACACATCCAAAAACAATCTTCAAAACAGGGGCAGCGCTCTCAATGCCGAATTCTCGCAACTCTATGCTCTGTGGGCAAGCCGCATCCGCCCCACCGGTCACTCGACTTGAGGCTCCCAAATGGCAAAGAGGGCCCCATCTCATTTCCTGAGTTCCTGCACTCTATACTTCGGGCAGATCATGTTAATAACGAGTTCGATCTTGCGTTGGCCAACCCATGGAAGTGATCCATTGATTTCCCAGCCAAAAGCGAACAAGGTTCCTTTTCCAGCCTTAGTTGTTCTCCTGCGCTGTGTCCAATGCCGAACCACCCACGGCCAGTCGCCGGCGGGGTTTTTCAAGTGCCACTTGGACGGTCAAGGAGTTGGCCTTGGCTGACCTTTTTAACTTTGTGCCTTTCGGGTGTTCCCAGTGTGCCCCTTTCAACGGGCAACAAGTCAACTTTTGGGTTGGATCTGTCTGGACCCAACTGCGGGTTCATTGCGGGTTACTCAGAAAATATCCTGACCATCCAAGGTGGTGGGCGCGTTCTATCCCACACTCCTCGACTGGTCCAAGACCGCGATGGAACGGGAGGTGACCCTGGAGGGGACCAAGGAGTGCGTTGCTCCAGGCCTTGTGTGAGTAGCACCCAAAATTCCTATAAGGTCCCATTGGCGATTTTAGCGGTACAGGATGATAGAGAAGCGCCATAAACATCTTCACGATTCTTTTGGCCATACCAGCAGTCAATGGGTCTTGGGAGCTGCTCATGTGAGTCATTTGACTAAAATAATTGTAGTCCCCAATTTATCCATGTCCTTTTCACAAATCAAGTCATTCGGTCCGTAGCATGTGAGCCTTACATTCTTGGATTGCTTCAGTCTGATGTTGTTCCTCAAGGCCAAAGAGCTTTGAAGCAGTCACTAAAACCTCTGTTGGGGGATCTACTGCCTGGTTTCATTGGGATGATAAGATATGGTAGGATCTATCATGATCATAAGCAGGTTGCTAGAGTTTTCCACAAAATTGGGTTCCTCTTCCGACAAGTCAACCGAAAAGACAATTTGGAGATTCGGACCCCTTGGACTTGAGGCTAACACCCGGACTATGTGGTTTCCCCTTGGTTGATCAGGATGTGCTGGTTGCTTTAGGGCTGCATTTCATGGGATGCCGCCTAGGAGTGCGGCAACCCCTTGCTTGAACATGTTCAAATACCTCTTGTTCGAGCAAGGTGGCCATGCCCTGATTCTTTAGACACAATTTGCAACCACGCCCTGGACCAATCTAGACTTGGAGCAATTGTTGGTTTCTTAGGGTGGTCGTAAATGTAGGGAGCCCTGAGAGGAGGCCAGATCCTACTTTGATGAGCCAGACATGTTCCAAGTGGGATGAGGGGTTGGCCCAGGGCGGAGGTAGGCTTCCTGACCTCTCCTTGCTTGCCAACTCAGCGGATTTTTTGAGAGTTGGAACCACCTGATGGACATGACGCCCCTGAAGCAGGTCCTTTTTGGAGGGTACACCCCGTGGTGTTGCTTTGGTTTTCCTTTATAAGCCGCCAAAATCGGGGTACCCTCAACAAGACACAAGCAATTGGCCCTAAAGGATGTCCCACTGTCCCCAATACAATTCACACGAGGAGGCCAGATCCTACCCCTTCAGCCCCGTCTCGGTGGTTTTAGTGAACGACGCCCTGCAGCTCTCCTTGGCCCTGTTGGCAGTGGCCTGGAGAGAACGCCCCCGTCCCGTGCTTGTAATTTTCAGGGTTTGTCTCAAGCATTTCAAAACAATGTTAACTTTGGACAAATACATATCGCCGATTACTAAGCCTTGTTGTTGGGATCCAATGCTGAACCATTGTCAAACTCTGACGCGGGGCTCCGGACCACCCCAGAGTAGTAAGGCGAGTTTGGCAAAGCCATCTGTCCGGACACAACATGACTTGATTTCAACTCCAGCCCAATTGAAACTTTAATTGTTCTCTGAATGCGTCCTCAATCCCGCAAAGCGGCCACCTACAACTGCCTGATTAGCTCTGAAACTTCCGTGTGAAACACACATACACACACACAGACATACAACACACGCAAACACGAACACATTCACCAAACACCAATACCAGCATAAACACACAAGCCGACAAACACGGAAGCACACAAGCACACAGACGCACGAAAACAAGCAATAAATTATTTTCACATTCGAAAGCAAATCCCGATTTCCCAGTAACCGTGGTAGAGCGACGGATGCCTTTTCGGGGGCTTGATCCCATTTTCAGCACGTCCCGAACCCACCAATCATGCTCTCGTACCAGTCAAGTTCTGGCCACACTGCCAAGTCGCTGATTTCTCACTAGAACAACTGAGTCCGTCGTTTGTTAGGATATCTTGTTTGGGTGGATACACAAGAAAGTAAGACATTTGAGGGGTCCCGTATCGCAAACGTCATGACCAATAAACCCTTCCCGCCCAGAAGGTCGGTCTGTGAAATGTGGGTAATTCTTAAGACGAGGCGCCTTTGGTACAAGCCAGGCTGCGCTTCATGTGAGCTGCCAAGACTCGGTGGACTGCTAGTTTGGGAGGAGGGCGCCCATCCAGGCTCTCCCAAGATTCCCCTACCAGGCCCACGGATTTTTTGTTTGCCAACTTGTGGAAAGCGTGTATGGCCGCGGCTCTATGTCTGCTCGAGGTGTCTTTGAAGCTGAAGCTGTCGGCCATTTTCTCAGACAAAGCCCTGGCGCCTTGGCCAGAGAAGGAGGAGTGGGTGCATGTTTTTTGTTGAGAGTTTTGAGGAAAAACACACATTCCATTCTGGGGGTTCACCATTTGGAGAAAAACTAAGTGGCTTTGCACCTCACTCCTGGAGAGTTTTTTGTTTTGTTTTTTTTTTTTTCTGTGAGCTTTTGCAGTTTTGTCCATGCTTTGTTTGTCTTTATTGTCTCCGCTCTTCTCTTTGCAGTCCTCCCTGCCCTTTCTCTTTGATCCGTTTGTTGGTTTCCTTCCGTTTGTCTCCTTCCCCAATTGCTTTTTCCTCCGTTCTGGCTTGCTCCAGCGCTAAAAAACATCCCGCTCAAGAGTTTGCTCGAGCTCTAGCTTTTCGTTGCCGACTCTCAAGTGGGGGATTCTAGAGCCTATTCAGAATACCTTTCTATTTTCCGGTTCCATGTTCTTTGGCGCGGGGGGGAAGCATCTCGGTAAAAGCAACAGCCAGCAGGTCGCATGATGGAAAATGTCTTTGCGCAGCAGGTTGTTTGGTCGGGCCCAACACTGGTCTTTTGTTGACCTACTCGGCTGGGCATGAAAGAAAGACCAGGTCGAACAGAAGGGCCCCATGCTATCAATTTCTACTTCGGATCAACTGACGTCTCCAGATTTATGAGAGGTGTTTTCCTTATAGGGGATGGATTTTAGCAGGGTCCTTGCGACATGGCCAGACTTAACTTACCTTCGACCTTTTAACCTTTCGCACAGGGTCCAATTTCTGGCCCAGAAGTTGACAGTCAGCAAGTCGGCGGTTCCATCCACAGCGATCAGAGCATCGGCCCCGCCGACTTGGAACTACTTGTTTGCTCCCATGTTGTCAACCGGGAACTGACGTTGACAAAAACTTGGCCCTTGCTTGTTTCTTGGGTGTTTCTCAAAATTAGGGACGCCTAAAAAGGTGGTTGGTTTCCTTTTGGCTTCCGCTGGAAACCCTGAAAAAGAGGCTCCCTGGATTGAAAAACCACCCAAGTGCAGAAATGAACCGTGAGATTTGCTCAGTCGGCGGAGTACGGTGGTGTTTTTGTGAGCCCTGTTTTGGGCTTAGCTTGAAGTTTTAGCGACAACAATAAAGGGTAAACCAATAGTTTCAACAATCTCGGGAAGTGAGGCTTAAACCGATGGGACATCCCTTCAGGGGTCACTTCGGGGCAAACATGCCCCTTGAACTTTGATGCCATCAAAAAGCCCTCTAATGTGGGATCTCCTCCAAAACTAGTTGTTATCCCCGGGTCGACTAAATATGAACCAGAATCAGAACACATTATTATTTGTGTACCCCAGATGTGGTCCCATGGGACGGTCCCAGTTAAAGCGATTGCATTTGGATGGGTTCATTTTTTTGGGGGGGGTCCCCTTTCAACCACCGCCCAGTCACGTAGGGATCGACGTGAGGTTTTGAAGATGCTGCCGTTGGGCCTCATCTATGCTGTAGGCGAATTGCTCACACTGCGATCCGTCCAGAAGGCCGAGCTGAGCACAAATTATGGTATGCTGAGGGGTACCCTCGAAAACACACGGACACGGACACGAACACAGAAACAAACACAGACACGGACACAGACACACACACACACAGACACAGACACACACAGACACACACACACAGACACACACAGACACACACACACACACAGACACACACACACACAGCCACACACACAGACACAGACACAGACTCAGACACAGACACAGACACAGACAGAGACACAGACAGACACGCACACACACGCAGACACACAGACACACAGACACGCAGACACAATTGTGTTTTGTTGTGGATTCCGCATCTAGGTGAAGCAATCTTTTGGAACCCTGAGAAAAGACCATATTCCCATACATGTTTCCTTGGGTATGGAGGGAGGGGCTAAACCCGAAGCCCGAATCAATGGTGAAAGCCTCGCTCTCGCAGGGCTCGGGCCCTGTGTACGTGGTCATTGCCAACATGAAGCTCGCCGCTTCGCGATGTGAGAAAGAATGCCAAAAAAGGCCCATTTCATTGTCCCAAACAAACCAAAAGGAAGCAAACAGGGGAGGAGCAATTGGATTTGTCCAGACCTATTTGAGATGCATATGGAGTCCTTTGGTTTCAATTTGGGCATGTAGATGGATTCCACTTAGTTTCTGTTAATGAGAATGATTGTATGGATTTTCGGGCTTCAGCTTGGGGAGTGAAACACAATAGATTCCACAAGCTTTAGGTATGGTTCCAATCATCTCTCTGTGAAAGGTGGTTTCGCTTGGGCTACCTTGAAAAGAGAGATGCACTTATATGCACTTATCCAAACTTGAGACGAGTTTATTGCCAAAATGACAGGCCTGTGTTGGATGCCGCGTCGACCACGAGGGGCTGCAACCCTGTTTGGCAAGGCCAGTGAACCTTCAATCCCTGACAGGCCTTCTGGGAATAACAAGGGAAGAAAGGGTTTCGAACAGAATTGGTCTTGTTCGGGCTTCCTATATTTTATTGTAAGTTCACCTCTTGGGGTGATGCTTGAGGAGGAAATGTAGTGAGGTGAGCCCGCGTGGGCAGAATTGGTTTAAAAGGGAGACCAAAAGGAGGTTGTTTTAACAGGGGTTCAAACATGTATAAGCTCAGGCCATGCCAGCAAACAGCCGGAAGCTCGGTGCTCAGAAGTCCTCGCGCTGAGGTGGTAGCTGCCGTGATGTCGAGGCTCTTCTTCGGCAAAAGTCGGTCTCTTCCAGTGCTTCACTGGATGGAGCCTCGGGAGAATCGCAGCCTCGGGTTGGGACCCGTTAGGAGGTTGGCAGGTGCAGAGGATCTCAGCTTCCCGCTTTCCCCAAAATCAGAGCACGGCCTGAAAGTCTTATTTGGAGGCTTCAAGAATTGCAGCCTACGCGTTTACCATCAAGAATCCAAGGCAAACCGTCAAAAGGCTTATGGCGAGGTGATATTCAGCATTCAACGAGAAAACGAGCTCGAGCAACTACCCCTATTGCACGTCAACATTCGGTCAGCATGGCTTGATTTCTACAGGGTGTCTCTTACATTGCCAGACTCAATAGCATGTTTGCCCTTTTGCCCCTTTGAGTGTCCTTCATTTTGCATGTCAAACCAGCCATAAGTTCCCTTTTGCAGGGGGGCCACGTTTGGGTGGCCGTTTAGGTTTCCCTTTCGAATCTCTGTTTGGTTTCTCTTTCGTCCTGAAGGGGTTTCCATGTCGGCGTCTTCCGTGCCCAATGGTCGCACCTTGCCGACTGCCCTTTCACTGGGTGGGTTACAACCTCTTTGGTTTCTCAGTGAACGTGGAACCCAGACACTATCCATTTAGAGGAATCTCCGGTAGGTTCCCCTGACTTTCTTGGTTTTTGGGCGATGTTGATTTGGGGAGTGCAAACCCAGGAGCTGGTGTTTATCAGCATGCTGGCCGCCTTCTATACCCTGGCCGAGGCGCTTTTGCCAAGCGGACGCTGGCGTTGCCATCTTGTGCTCGTGGGATGGCCTCCGTGGCCACATGTGCTCAAGAATGTACGCATCACCTTTTGAATGGGCCAGTCTGAAGTGAGTTTTCTCTGGAATGTGGTTTTCGGGGCAGACATCTAGTTGGACCCTGCAATGACTTGTCAAACCAAGCACCCCTTTTAGTTCACCCATGTTCACCCTCAAAGGCTCGGAGTATAGAGCCAGCCGACAGTGTCAGTATGTTCCTTTTTAAACTTTGTACCATAAAGGGTCCCCTTTGTTCCCATGGCGCAGCATACCTGTGAGATGTGCCTCAAAGCGTTTCCCACCAGCCAGCAGCTTGCAGTCCAAAAGCGTAATCAGCACAGCATAGCAGCTTTAAGTGCCAGTTACTGCTTTGCCACGCACTGCTTGGTATGTTTGCGAGAATATTTCTCCACCAGCAGGCTACAGTCCCATATGCGCAAGCACTACGCAATAAGCCAGCGTACTATGTCCTGCATTTGTTTTCTGGTCATAGTCGTCCTGGGGACATTAGATGGTGGTGTGAACCTCCGTTTCGATGTTGTAGTCCTCAGCCTAGACATCGTCCACCGCAAGGTGCACGGAGATTTGACCAGGTGGCGCTCTGTCAAACACATCATTGCCCTTGCGCGGCAAGGCAGGTTTGCTGGTGGCCAGGCCGGGCCGCTCCTGTGAGACTTGGTCAGCAGTGCGTCACCTTTTGTTAGCCGAGCGCCCCAACGCGCCTCGTCCTCTTCGCATGCGTGATCAGCTTTGGGGCCTTGATGGGCTGCAGCCTCGTGAACTGCGTCAGCTTGCAATCGGCAATCTCTTGTATCAATACACCTTGTGGATCATGCTTGTGATTGCCTTGCGTGGAGGGGGCGTCTGCATCGAGCATCCTGCCACGCCTCGCATACCCAGCAGTGCCATGTAAGGGGATAGCATATGCGCTGGTAGACCATGCTGCCAGCCTGCACAGCAGTGCACCAGCAGCACCGCCCAACAAAAAGTTTTTTAATTGGGCGCGCTGTTCGACCCCGAGCGTCTGTCCGACGAACGGGGGCCGGACTTTGCCTTTTATGCCCGGGGCCAATAGAGCCGTCCAATGCGCGCGATTCGCTCGTACTGGGGACCCTCAAAAATACACACTTTTTTGATAACACATACGTGTTTTCTCACATTTTAACGTAATTTTGAGGGTCCCTATTAATGTACATTTATAGGGACCCTCAAAATATACATGTTTTTTTTTCAACATTTTGTTTGATTTTGAGGGTCCCTATTAATGTACATTTATACGGACCCTCAAAATATACATGTTTCTATACCCTCTGCGGCCACCCAATAGCCTTGCGTATAGCGCAGCATCAGCACCTCGCCGGCAAGTCCTGCAGAGATGTGCAGAGGGGGGGGGAAACGCAAGCTAAAACAACACTACATCGGCCCGCCTGTCTCCGTGGGTGTGCTGCACACATACAGCGGGCGCTCGCCCAGCATGCCATAGTGTTTTTTAGCAAATGCATCGGAACGCGGATGCGACGTCCGTGAGGCGGGGAACATGGGGTCCCAGTGGCGCTGGGAAGGCGCCTGGGCGGCGCTGGCCAAAAGCTCGCTGGTGGCCTTCAGCTCGGCCCGGGGCCTCGGCCGAGGTTCCCGGCGAAGGCTTGGGACCATCTTACATGAGCCAAGAACATACCAACACATTTACATTACAGGTCTGGGATTGAATTTCAAATTCAGTGCGGTTTATTAAGATTTTGGGCTTTTCAGACATATCCCACCGCAAGTTTAACATTTAGCAACGGTAAGTTCTGTTGTAAACTTTAAAGACTAATCCTTCATCTAAAGGGGAGGTTCTTTGGGAATCACCGACCGGAAAGGGGAACCTTCACAACCCTGCAGTGACTTTGCCCATGGCCTTTGCATATTTCGACCGTGGCGCACACATACATATATATATATATATATTACACATATTGAAATGACATATTTCAAGGGTTGGAACATCCTCACACTGTGTAGGGGGCTGCACAGTGTGATCCAGGGTCTGGCTTTAAAACCGGCCGGCGTTTTGGGCCCCGAAAGGGACCCCCTCTATCAGTGTGGCAGCCCTTCTGGGGGGGGGGGGGTGGTGGGGGGGCGTCAAATATGACTTCCTCAAAGTTAAGCCAACGCAACAATGGTTGGCTGAAATCAACAAGCAGCATCGTTATGTCTATATGTATATATTATTATATATATATATATATATATGGTACCCCCCCCCCTCATGGACCCTGGTTTGGTGCGGTTGACCTGTATTTTCCAGTGTTTTATGCTTCTTTTTGCTTCTTGGATTTGTGTCAAAATTGGGGGGAGGGTCGTACATGTATATGATACGCATGCATGCATACAGATGTGATAAAAGCAATGACATCAGCACCTGCAATCTGAAAGAGTTTGAATGCATCCAAGAATACAAGAACAACTCAGACATTTTTAAAAATTATTAAACATTCTGGGATTCAAGATTCAAGATTCAAGAATGTGAGCAAATATTTTCTGGGAATCTTGAATCTTGAATCTTGAATCCCAGAATTTTTAAAAATTATTAAAAATTATGGATTCAAGATTCAAGATTCAAGAATCTGAGAAAATATTTTCTGGGAATCTTGAATCTTGAATCTTGAATCCCATAATTTTTAAAAAGTTTTAAAAAATTCCAGGGTTGTCCCAATACTCTCGGTGTTCAATAAGATTCTCGGAAAAGTTTTCCGTGAAATAGTTCAATCCAGTGGTAACGGATGTTCGAGGTGATAGAACAACTTGAACATTTTAGGGGTTGACCAGGATGGATGATTCTCAGGAAAGTGGTGGTTTGTGGGCTCCTCAATATTGAATCCCCAATCCAGTGGTAAAGCACTTTCAAGTGTTAGAAGAACTTGAATGCTATTTGGGTTTGGCCAGGATTGACAATTCTCAGGAAAGTGTTCTGTGTAATCTTCAATATTGAATATTCCATCCGATAGTAGCAAATTTTCAAGTGCTTAGCGATCCAGTGGACACACTTTCAAGTTATTGGTTAGACAAACTTTCAAGTGCTTTTGGTGAGCTTCATGTCAGCTATGCTCATGTTGACCCCTTTCCAGGAGGTAAACAAAGGCAGGTGCAACGCTCAAAAATACTGCATTTTCCAGTATTTTATGAGGAGGCGCATGATCATTGGGGGTACTACATATGTGTGTATGTATGTGTATATATAGATATACATATGTATGTACGTTCACACACCGTCCCCCACCCTCTTCAACTACCTGTCCACATTTGCTCATCTACTACCTCCACCTTTTGACAAAAAAATAACTTTCCTGCGCAAATAGAACTTAAAAAAAAGGTTTAGCTAGAATCCCTGTTTCGAGATAGTTTTAGATTTTGAACCTCTCTTCCCTTGACATTTCCCTTTGGAACACCGTCTAACAAGTTTCGATGTCGGACCTTTCTTATGCTACAAAAGGGCCAGAATGTAAACAACACAAATCCTATGTTTAATTTCCAAATGTTTCGCCATATTTAATATGAATTATATTTGAGATGTAGTCTCTATTCACTTGATATTATCAAAAGCAAATTGAGTTGTGTTCGTCTTAGATTATACTTACCACTTGGATTATATTTGGGAAAACACTTCCATCTAACTTCTTGTGTTATAGATTAGTTGGAGTTTAGCCGAAAATATATATTTACATTTTCATGTAGCTGCTATTTGGAAAGGATTTGCTTGTTTAAGCTGTAATTGAACATAAACACATCTTTGAAAGCTATATCCATACTAAACTATATTCAAAATTCCAATTCTAGTTGAAGTAACATCTTATGTGCAAAGGGTATCATACTGGGACATTGTGGAGGACTCCGGGCTCCAAATTATCACGCTTTGGGGACCCACAATTGGAAATTTCGAGAAGATAAATTTGGAAATTCTAGATTTGCCATCCCCAAAAGGCAGTAAAACCAGGGTCCATGGGGGGGGGGTTGCATATATATATATATGTATATATATATATACACATGTAAATCATCACTTTGTTGTTGTGTTTTTCAGCAAGTCACAAACTGAGTCCAGCCAGAAAGTTTACCGTAGCGTCAATTGCTTGAAGTCACTGAGGTCTTTTGCGAGCACACCTACAAGAGCAACTCCTTTCTGGTAGTCCTCGCCTTGCAGGTTGCTGGCTGGGTTTGGGGATGGTTCCTCTCGTGTTGCAGTGAGGAATCAGCGGTTTCCTTGGGTACTCTGGATGTTGCTTAGAGCAGAACACCAATTTGGTTGAGGTTGACCCCTTTTGGTGGTTGGTTTGAAAGGGGAGCTATTGCAGACTTGCTTTGTGCCTGATGCCCAGCCCTGTTAGCCATCATGAGCCGTTTGTGAACAGGCTGATTCGGATAGGTTGAAGTGAGTTGGCATAGGTTGAACATCCAACGAAGGGAACTGTTTTCAATCAAAATTGACGGGCCTATCCAGTAGTTTTAGGTCAACCCTCAAGACATATTCTGTGGGGCACCTATCCAGGGGAAGGTGGTCAACCCTTACAACAAAGTACACAGCATATATTTGGGTTTTGAGGGTTGAATGCATAAAATCTAGGCCTTCTGCCGGCATTTGGGCTTTGGCATTTTGTAGGGTTTCCATTTTGCTAGGGGTGGTCAAGGCTAAGGTCAAGCTTCTAAGAACTTAGTTATAAGTGGGACAACAGACGTTGGTTGTGATTTTCTGGGTATTTGTGTGGGGGTCTTTCTTGGGAGCCCAACGAAACGGCTGCGGTCCACAAGTCCGATAAGCCGCAAGTCTGGCTGGATTCTGCAATTTTCCGTGCAGGTTGTGACCATGCTTTCTCCAAAATGATCCAAGATCATCCACATGTTTCGCCGTGGTTTCATGGGAGTCAACCTTTTGCTTAAGGGTCTTGTTCTAGGGACACAGAGAGGGAAGGGGTTGACTGCCATGGAGTTTTCCAGGCCTTTTGGGGCCTGGTGACCATGCTCTTGCTGGTTTCTGGGGCCTGGCTGGGCGCCAACTCTTCGGGCTTCCTGGGGCGAGTGGCACTGGAGCTGCGGGATGAGGAGGGCAGCTGGGCCTTCTTTCAAGGAGTGGTTGGTGGATTCGGCCTCGTTTCGAGTTTTGGGTTTTGTTGTTGTCGGGTGGCTTCAGGTGACTTCAGGTTGGTTTCGGATGGCTTTAGGTGGGTTCATGTGGGTTCCAAGGACGGGGATTTGCACTTATAGCGATCGTGTCGGGAGAAAATGACTCATGGGGTCCTTCAAGAGGAGTTTTCTTATTTTCTAGATTGTGGAAAGTAGTAGGTTTCCCTTCTTTCAAGGACCCAAAGAGTCTGCGCCCAAAACCCTGATTGACAGATACCCGTGTCTACTCTCCCGCCTCGTTTTGTTTTTGTTGGGTGAATGACCTCACTCATTGGGTGCACCCAACCACCACATTGGTGAGAGCCTCGCGAGCAATTTCCAGGAGGCCCGGCGGAGTTGCTTTGCGACTCGCCCGAGCACCTTAGCTGCCTCAAGCAGCTGGCAGCCGGGGTCTCCTGCGTCTGCGTCACCAGCAGAGGCGCATTTTCAAAGTGAAAATCAAGCCTCAGTAGGGAATCTAAAACTAGTGTATGGTTTTGAGTAGGCTAGATATGAAGCAGAAGTGGATAATATGACGTTCGGTGTAATTACTCTTGTGGGCCAAGACTCAGGCGGCAAACTAGCAGGGATAAGGGAGAAGGGAAGAGGTAGGAGGTCCATGCGTCACCTGCAGTTTGTGTGTCGTTGAATGTGAACTGGGGAAATTAAATCGAGCTCGTTCGGGGGTAAGTAAAACGAGCTGAACCATGGTCCTGTTTGTTTCTGGTTTGTGAACTTATAGGAATGTGCCCAGATTTGAAGAAAGCTTACTCCTGCGGATGAATGTGAACTTGGGACGCTTGGTCTATTTTGCAACCACCCTATTTAGGGCGGCAACCAATTGATCTTCTTGGGTTGTTTTTCAGTCTATGTGTTTAGTTGTGTTTTAGACAACACATGGATTTGAGTCAAATGGTACCTGCTTTGGCTTTGGGACAGCTAGCCAATCTGGGACAGCTAGCCAATCTGGGACAGCCAAGCAGTCCCTTGTCAGACGGCTCCCCTATGTTTTTTGTGGGTAGTGGTTTGGGGGCAGTGGGTCTTACATAGTCGTGTTTGCCACCAGATGTTTGGTTGCCGTGAAAAAGCGACGAAACCACAAGCAGAGAACATTAGTATAGAGGTACTTTTGTTTCCTTTTCCAGGCCGGCTGGTCAAAGAGCCGCACCGTATATGCACTCTTTTTGGTTTTAGGTAAAGAAGCGTGTCGCTTTCTGTTGGTGGATGTGCCCTCGCGTCCACTAACATGGAACCTGACTGGAAGCTCCTGGTTTGGACTATTTTCCTTCGGGGCCACAAACATTTGGTGGGTTCTATGTGGAAAGGAGGTGGTACCTGCTTTCTGCGAAAATGTGTTGCTTTCCATGGATCTAGTATGGAGCCCGTACCCCCCCCTCCTTTAACCCGCCCCCCTTTAAAGCTTAAAGGGCTTCTCCTGTAGGGGAGGCTTAGGAAGCCTTGCGGAAGCCTTCCGGAAGCCTTGGGGAAACTTGGCCTGACCTTCGCCCTGCGCATGGCGGGAACACTAGGAAGGCTCTTGGGGAACCGTGAAAATCTGATTGGACACGAAGTACCGCCTAAACCTGCAAATTAGGTTGGGAAGGGACCCTTAGGGAAGCCTTAAGGAAGCCTTAGGGAAGCCTAGCGAAGCCTTAGGGAAGTTTTCAGGGAAGCCTTAGGGAAGCCTCAGGGAAGCTTTTAGGGAAGTGTTAGGGAAGTTTAGGAAAGCGTTAGGGAAGCGTTAGGGAAGCGTTAGGGAAGCTGGAAACCTTCGAGAAGCCCTAGGGAAGCCCTAAGGAAGCCTTAGGAAACCTTGCGGAAGCATGTTTGCGGAAAGCTTAGGGGGACGCAGCATTTTCAGAAAGAGCAATTCGAATCTCTTATGGACTTTTGTAGGTTAGGGGGACGCAGCCAAGTTTCGCAGCTCGAATCTCCGATCAAAATCAAGGGGTCTCTTAGGTTCAGCTTCGGAAGGCTTAGGGAAGATGCTGATATATCAGCTTCCTAGCGGATAGGACCCAACTACCTTCCCGGGGGGTAGGGGGTAGGGGGGGGGGTAAAGGCATTCATAAATCTACATCAAGCACAATGGTACCTGCCTTGTGATTCAGGCTGGGACAGCTACACCTTACTCGCCGTTTTCGCGGACCTCAGCAACGCGGTGAGCTCCGCGCTGGTCTTCCGCAGGCTCTCGGCGGTGGCTAAGCGCCTTGAGACCCAAAAAATGCCAACGGGGTCTCCTGCGATACGGCTGGCTTCTTCTTTTTCGTTTGCTTGGCCGCATCCCGCGTTTGGTTTGTTTTAAAGGGACACCAAAAGGAACACCAGTTGAACACATACACACCCAGATTTGTTTTTAGCAATTGTGACGTTTAAGGGATGTTGACGGTTCAAGCATGGGCTTTGGGCAGAGTAAAATTACCAGGTACTGAGAACTAGTGGAGTCGGGCCAAGCAAAGGATACCAGCTGGGCCAGTCAAAAAACAAAACAAAAAGCAGCTGATTTGATGCCCTTGTAAAGCAAGCAACATAACCTGTTGACAATCAAAGTAAGATTTGACATGGTCGTGCACGTCTTGTGCTTTTGTTGCCTGATTATGTGACCATTCAACATGTTGTTGGCTTTGTTTAACCCACAGGCTGTTTGTACCTTCACCCCATGTTTTGTTGCTTAAAATGAACATCGTTTTGAGCCTGTAGGATTTAGCATTTTTTTTTAGTTTAAAGGCGTTGAGACCTTCAACCCTTCGTTGTAACAACCCCGCGACATGGATCTGGTAGGATGACCCTGGACCGTTTTGTGTCTGTTTCCATTTGCTGTTGTAGGGATGACTAGAACCATGGAACTAGAGACCCCCCACCCCTCCTCAGCTCCCCAGATTAGTGAGTATTTTCCTCCTTGGTGTTGGGCAGTTCCCTTTAATACCAACCCCAAATAATGTGCCCGATCCGTTATCATGGTGATTGGAGGGCTGAGTGTTCTTTCTGGGAAATGGTCATCATTTGTGTGTTCTATGTTTCTTTGCAGGGGAGTATTGATCTTCTTTAGCTTTTTGTTTTACTAGACCGTCCCGCATGTCAACGAGAGCAAGCCGCCTGTCAATAGCCAGTGTTTATCCTTGCACATTACGAAAGTATGATTAAGGCATTAGGCAACCCATACATGACATGACGATGATCACATATGTTTTGTTGCTAGAATTATTTTTTATCTAACTCATAGGCAGACAGCCTTTTTTGAGTTTTTACTTCGTTTGGACAAACTCACGTGCACAGGCACTTGCATGGTTTGAATCTTGGGGAAGCTTAGCGTTCCCTACCGAACCCGCAAATCAAAGAAGCGTTTGATCCACAATATGTTGCAAGTAAACCAACCACACACCAATATCAATCACGGGGATGCCCATGTGCTCCACCGCAACAAGTTCCAAACGACAAGATGACAAGCTCAAACTCACACGCAAACAACAAGTTTTGTTGAAGCAAACTGTAATGCCAGGCAATGCCTTGCCGGTGGTGCCACAGCCGCAAAGGAAGATCTTTCATTGTTTAGTTTGGAGCCTCTTGCCCATTTGAAAGCAGGAGAACAGGACACAGTGATCTGCGTTGTTTAATTTGGGGTCTTCCCAGCACGACATGCGGGACTCACTAAATTTTCCGGCAAACAGTTGAGGACTTACAGACTTACTAATACTTCAATATTTCTACGTCCGTCTGGGTATTTGCATGGCTTGACCGCCCGCACATGTGCTTTGTTTTGCCTCTTCCGCAGAATTCGGCCCAGGTACGTGTGTCGGGCCTCATCTGCGGTGCCTGGGCGAGACCGAACGAGGTGATTTAAAATCACCGGCGACTCCTCCAAAACGACTCACTATGGAACAGAATCTGAACGTCCTTCTTTGGGCACCCCGAGATTTGGGACGAGAAATGGCCCGGATTGGCCAATTCCACTGAACATAGATTGCAACCATTATATGATATGAATTCTAATTGGGGACCCTCCTGTGGACATCCTTGAGGTGGGGATGATTCATGGCCATAGGCCTAGTGGTTGAACATCCAAGTATGGCCACCGTCCAGGTCTATAACTTCCCCCATGTCAGTTCGTGGCTGTGGGATATAGCCCTGGCTGTGACACCAAGTTGCGATTCACATCCTTATCATTACTTGATTAAAGTTGCTTGATCACGATAGAATCCGTTAGAAGACATTTCCTTGAGCTCTCTCGATGACAAGAGTTTCCTTCCAAATTCGCTTCCCAGAGCCATCCCCCCACTTTTGCTCGGCAATAGTCACCAGCTTTCAGGCTCAGGTTGGCATCGGGCCCCGTCATTCTTCAGAGTTGTGTTTTTGGCCGGCTGCTTGCGCCCTCCAAGCTGCAATAGATCATGCAACTTGCGAGATTGGCGCAAAGGCACATGAATATGCTAGTGTTCCTGTTGTTGGATCAACCCTGAGCCTGGGTTGACAGGGAAACCAAAAGGAAAACCCACATTACTTGGATCCGTAACCATGGTTTCAGAAGATCCCGTAGGAGCAAGGCCATGGACCCCATCCGTTTGTGAAAACCGCGGCCTAGGTTCCCATGTACATCTTCTACTGCGCCGTGGGCCGCGCTGTGTGGGACATCAAAGTCTTTAGCATCGTTTTGCCACTCAGCAAAAATTGGGATGTCCGAGTTGGTAGAGGGAAAGCAGGTAAACCACCCATTTTGAGGTTTCTCCATTTGGAGACATTGGCTGCGTCTAGCTTAAAGTGGCTACATCTTACATGTTCTCAAAGTTGCATTTGGCAGACCCGGTTGTTCCGTTTAAACTACATGTTTGAGGCTCCAGATTTGGAGACAGAGCTGGTGGTAACTTGATGCACCTTGCTAAACTTGATTCTTCGGGGAGCATTTGTATTGAACAATGCCCTCACGACATGCGCTCTCGCAAGAAAACATGAATTGTGAATCCGCTGAGGTGGCTTGACTGGGCAAGAGGGAACCAACCGGCTGAAGCGGGTTTGAGCAACTGTGCGACACGCCCAAATGATTGGGCACAACATGCTGACCCTGCTGAACGGTATTTGTTGACAGGTCGTTCTTTCCAGACATGTGATCTTGGGATGTTTCTCTCGGAGCAAATTACTGCGACCTCACAAGGGGTTCCTTTCATAGGGGTCGCCCACTATTTTGGGTTGGTAAGTCATCATAGTTCGAAAGAGAGATTTTACGAGTTACAACGCGGGGGGGGGGGGAATCCGCTCCGGATGGTTTTGAAAGAGCAACCAATGGTGGGAGTGTGTTAAGTGACTTTGCATGTTGAGGTTCAACAAACTGGGCTAGGGTCAAACATAAGATTTCCGGTTGGGGACAACAGCTGAGGCTGATGTAGATGGGACTTGGCTATGGTCCATTCGGGAGCGACATGGTGCTTTCTATAGGTTCCCACAAAGAAATCACTGAAAAGCCAATGAACGATTCACCCAATGCTTTTCAAGAACGCAAAAGCGGATGGGGAGACATACGGCCATGAATGATAGTTCTGAACCCTTGGCCAAATGGTGGGTGGACACGCATCCACACCTAAATAGCCTAAAAGATCTTCACCAAAGGGTCCACTAGTAAGAGTCGTATCCATAGTCCGATCTGAGGCTCCTTTGCGCTCAGATCGGAGCTTTCACTATGCAACGGCACAAAGCTGAATCGGAGAAAGAGGACAAGGAATGGGCGGAGGAGTATGCCATGATGCCGCTTGGGCTTCCCATTTTCGGTGTAGCAGTTTGGCGATATGTGGTACCTGTTGGTTCTGTAGGGAAATACAGTAGTTATGACCGGCTCGAGTTGATCTTTGACGTTTTAAAGAGAAGTTGCCATGAAATATATTGTGTTGATTGGCACCATACGCAAAAGCAAGGTTTTGGGGGAGGCTTTCTGTTCAGGAGTATAAACCTGCACAACGGCAGAGCCATCGTAAAGCCAACAGACATTGCTCATCGGCTCATTTGTTACAGCCCAGTTAGGGTCACCCTATCTGTGTGTTTGTTTCAGGCTGCTTCTATATTCAAATCGTCACAGGGTGTCAACAAGGCAAGGGCATTGTGTTTGTTTGTGCGCGTGTGTGCGGGATTTGGGAGTGATGTAAGAGGAACAACACCTGCTACACCACCAAATCCAGCACCTGAAGCTGCCTTGGAACAACATTGTAGCAACCGGCATTGGGCCGACCCCTTGTGGAAACCACACTTAGAACAGCCTTTCTTTGGTTCAGGGCAACCAGGGCCTGGTTCAAAACACATGTTGCCCAACTGATGTGAAACCCATGTTTCCCAACTGATGTGAAGCCCTTTGTTTCAGCTAGCGCGCACGCCCAAGGACCAAAGACCTGCCGAAGAAGTCTGCCTGAACGGATTGGCAGCTTGAGAAAATAAGAAACGTTTGAGTGATTTCTAAAATACAAATTACTAGACGCCCCTTGTGAACAAACACATTGAACCACTTTTAAGATGATTTCAAGATGATTTCCTTTTGGTGGAGTGAGAACAACCGTCACAGGCCCTGCGGGACCGAGTCGGATTGCTTAAGAGGCACAGGCTGACTCCTAGAAGCGAAGCAAAAGGCGCCGCCGCGGCAGGGAGGGTCCGGATGAATCGAACCAGCGGAGTAATAGGGGACCCCTTTTGGTGTGGATTCTGTTTTCAGGGAGGAAGCCGCCAACAACAAGGGAAAACGGGTGTTGAACGTAATGTCGACCCCGGATTATAGAATCACCCTGAGGTGATCATGCGGGTGTTTACCCCGCAAGTTTTCCCAGCCCTGGGTACAATACCAACCAACATTTTACCAAGTTTTGAGAACGACTCATCAGGAACGCGATCCGCCTTTTTTGAGGCGCGGTTGCAAACGGATTGGAGTCAGTGTCTCTGCCAACAAATCGCTGACGTTGATCTCGGGCTTCAAGTCTTGCATGGCGTGATTTACGGTCTTTGAGGTTTTTTGTAGTCGTCCAATTATTGGTAAGTAGATTTAAGCTTTCAAATGAGTTACACATTCTTGCGTTGTCCTTTTCATCCCCGTAATTCATTTATAGAAAGAGGTCCTGGTGTACGTCCATTCAGGGAGGCTTTTCTCACATAATTCCCTTGGTTCCCCTTCGTGGGCAAATGGAAGACCAGGAGGTGCTTATCAAGTCCGTGTAGGATTGGAGATCCTTTTGGTTTTCCTGCAGCATTCAACAATTCCCATTTTGACAACAAAAACATAAGCTCCGTTCAAACGATGTCCAGTTCACCCTCGTTTCGATATCCCAAAGGAAACTCATTTCACGAGGATTCCCCCCGCCTTTCATCGCCTTTCCCACCTGCAAAACGGGGGACCGATTAGCCAGGCTGGCGCTGAGAACCATGGTCTACCAATGCCGGGAAGCTGAACGCTCTGCAAAGAGTTAGGAAGGAAACCCAAAAAGGCGAGACAGACAGGTTCCAATCTGCAGAGTTATTTTCCAACTAGAACTGAGGGCCCTGTATTGTTGGCCCCGGATGATCAACAAGGAGGGTTTATACGCATTCCTGTTCACACACGCACGCATAAACACATGCAAATGTTTAATTAGATGAACAAATGCGAAATGACAACCCTCACGCATGGTGCATGCACGCATAGCCAGACGGAGCGAGCGAGCGAGCGAGCGAGCGAGCGAGCGAGCGAGCGAGCGAGAGAGAGAGAGAGAGAGAGAGAGAGAGGTAGAGAGAGACAGAGAGAGAGAGAGAGACAACCAGGACCGCAACCAAACATCTAAAAGAAAGACTACGTTCCCCTAGCACGTGCCCCCAGATGTAGGGATTTGGGGCCTAGGTAGGGAGTCGTCCCCCAAAAAGCAAGTGAAGGATTCTCTCTAAGATGGGGTTTGTTAATCCTGGGGGTTTGTTAGTCCTGGGCCAACACTACAGGGTATCAATAAAGGAGCCCTTTCGAAAGATCAAATAAAAGCAGACGAGCTGTAATCACATGCGGTCAGGAGCTGCGCAGTGCTGAGTTTGCAGATCACGTGTTCGGTCTTGGAACGCACTCAAGCCTGGACCAGGTCAGGGCAGCGTGCCAAAATGCACTCGCCATGGGTGCTGCACGGGTTTTCCTTGTCGCAGAAGCACTGCAGGCCAGGGCGGATTACAGAGGTACGCATGCAGCCAGTTATTGCAGCGGTGGAGGCGTTGAGAAGCCCTGCTTGTCAACTGCCGCGCTTTCAATGGCTCAGGCTGAGACCATGTGACGAAGGTCCCAAGCCACTGAGGCAGAGTACGGAGGCTTGCAAGCATGCGCCTTGCGGCTGAGGACACGGCGCTGTACTTGGGTGGTGGGAAGCGGATGAGACGCGTTCACGTCAACCCTGCCACACGGGCAGCTGGGTTGGCCCGGCTTGCAGAAAGGCAGTGACACTTGGAGTGTTGAGACGCGGCCGGCTGAAGGGCACGGACACCTTTGCCGACATAAGGAATTGACAGCGTTTGCTGTTCATGTTCAGGAACTCCGGAAGGCGTACCCGGCTGGGTGCTGCTAACTAACGGCGAAAACGGTCTGATGTTTTTTGCCAAAGACACGTGCTGGGCGATGTTGTTCCCTTTCTTGTTTACCAGGGAACGACCAACCGCTTGATTTGTTGGGGTGTCCCATCCTGGGAAGCGCCTCGATGCGAGGCCCCCGAGGCCCCCGAGGCCGCCTCCGCCGCCGCCGGAGCTGACGCAGGCCGACTTGTCTTTGCTTCGGCCGATGTTCTACCCTTGTGGTCACCCGTTGGGCTTTGGAGAAATCCTATGTGAAAACTCAAAGGGTCACAGACCATGCCTGCATATTGCTCTTGTGAGAGGAATCCGTTCTTGTTTTTTCATGCTGACATATTATGGAATGCAACCAAGTTACCAGACTAAATTTTACTGTAGTGTAGGCAACCAGCCATTGTTATGTTTTTTGAAGGGTGGCTCCATTGGTTGCCTCCTACACAGGTAAATGAAATCAGTTGTTTCTATTTCACTCAGATTGATTCCCGGTTGAGTCCCTCAATTGACTCTTGCACCAGGTCATTCACACTGCGGCCGAGCAGGAGGCGGAAAGAGGAGCGGCCCAGGCAGGAGGTGTGGGGTGGAATTGTTCCATTTTTCACCCAACTGTAGTATTTGTTTCGTGGAAGGATGAACCCATTCCATATGTTTACTTTCTCTGGATGAGGGTGAAAAGGGTTTCACATTATATGAGATGGTGCAATGTTTGGGAGGTAACATGAGCCTTGTTGTAGCTGCGTTTCCCGGAAGTTTACCTGTTCCTTTGACAAACATGGAAGCTGACAGGAGGGGTTTGTAGCTCCCCACTTCCATCATTGTGAAGAGGGCAACGTGTAATTCTCATAAAGGGTTGAAACAGAACTTCAGGTACATTGGCTTTTGGCTTGGATGCCAGTTTCCCTTAGTGACTTGCCAGGCCTCCGGCGAGCCTGAGGCCAAGGCCGAGCGTGAACCGACGGCGATCGAGACGGCGATCGAGCCGAGGACGGCGCCGGCCGAGGCCGAGGCGGGAGACTCAGTTTGGGGGGGGGGTGGTCTGGAGGAGGGCTTGGGCGGGGAACGGAGATTTGCGCGTGTGCGCCTGTGCGTGTGTGTGTGGGTGCGTGCGTGCGTGCGTGCGTGCGTGCGTGCGTGCGTGCGTGCGTGCGTGCGTGCGTGCGTGCGTGCGTGCGTGTGTGTGTGTGTGTGTGTGTGTGTGTGTGTGTGTGTGTGTGTGCGTGGGTGTGTGTGTG
>CAUJNA010000391.1:225000-244298 GCA_963377175.1 Effrenium voratum | reverse complement strand
CTTGGGGTTTTGGGCAGGGGAATTAAGCGGTCGTTGGGGGGGTGCTGGAGGTACATCATTATGTTGTTTGCTCACACGTCTTGTTACTTCCAGTTGAACCATGCCAAATGGCTATGTGTGATGGCCGCCTCGTGTTGCTCCGTCCTGGGTTGCGGCCTGTTGGCTGGATCAATAAACCGGTGATCCCGCCCAATTCATTGAGTTTGGATTGTTTTAGTTTTAATTAGGGTCCTCCGCATTCAGCCGAGGGGTCATGCTTCAGAATCATCAACAACATTTCATCATCGCATAATCGTGGTCGCCACCGCATCACTACGTTCTTCCATGTGTGCATCGTCCCATAGAAAACAAGAGCTTTATCCTGCCAGGCGCGAGTCTCTCAAGACCGAAGATGTCTTTGGGTGAGGTGAAAAAAGCGCGCCTTTCGCGCTGAGGAGAACAAGCAACTTGATTTTCCTTTGCGCACTATTGCGAAATTGGTTGTGCTCAAGAACCATGTACTATGACCGCCTTCAAAAGGAAATCTGCATGGGTGATTCTTGAGATTGGGGACCTTTTGCATGGTGAAGCCAAAAGGCAAACCCACTGCCTGGATGACCTTCCATTTTTTCAGGAACTAAAACGGAGACAGATGAGTTGGTGGACATCAAACAATGGTCGTTTGCAAAGAACTGTGTGTTTTTGAGGGTCCTTTTTAGAATTTCAGATCGGTTTCAACGGGGAATGAAGTAGAAAGTCATTTTCACCACAACATGGACCTTAGTTCTGGGGAGTTGTTCGACAACCATGAAATGCGCCATAGATACGTGGGGATGGTAAGGATGGTCATCAACCGTTTAGGGCCCGACGGATTTTAAAGAACTGTAATAAGGAGTCCTATTATTGGAACCATGACCCTGGCCCACAAAAGAATTGAGCATAGTTCATCGACCCCCCCCCCCCAGTTTTTGATAATGGCGAGACACTCTGGATTGACCAAGCCATTCAGAGCATGTGACTTGTCAGCAGAACGTCGCTCACGAATCAACGTGTGCTTCTGGCTCGAACATCAGACCATTGAGTTGAGAAACCAAATATCCAGTTCCAAGACAACGCACGCATATGTAGACGCATATCTATATTATGCATACATACTGTTACATATTCATACACAAAACTATATGGTTGCCTGTGTTCCTGCAAACTTGCTCATACACATTTTGCTTGTCGCCGAGGCCGCAGTGATTGGACACAATAATCCACATGTGCGCGTGAAGCCAAGAAATAATAATGCCACAAGCCGAGAGGGTGATGTGCTAAGCTGTGGCGCCATGCATCACCACAGATCCTCTACGAAGGCTTGCAGAGTTTGGTTCGGGCCGTGATTAGACGGATTCTGGTCATCGAGTTGCGAGCAGTTTGCAAAGGGCACGTGTGTGTGTGTGTGTGTTGCATCCGAAGGGAACGCATTTGTTAGAGCCAATTCAGGGTCACCCAAGTTCAGGATTGTGGCAATGGAAAGATGGTTCTCTCTTCATACCAGAAGGGAATGGGTCTTTGGAAAGGCCTTCCAGTGGTGCTTCATTTGGCAGTGGCTTGACATGTTGCTCTGTTTGTAATTGGTTCATCTCTCTGGCAACCTGTCAGTGAATCTCAAGTCGGACTTTTTGGCAATAACGCCACACCGCTTCTTCATGATCACGTCACAAGATACCACATCATGCTTTGAGCACTTGCTTGTTCAAACTTGATTTCCCACCAAATAGGTTTGTTGGCGCCAGGGCTAGACATCGTATTTTCCATTTTTTTGCTTCATATGCAACAACATAGAGTTAGTTCAATTTATCCATATTTGGTAGCAGCATTCTATCACACTATCAACACTAGACTGATTTGTTGCATCTGTAGATTATTGGTTGTGTTTATAGTGACATTGTTTGTGTCATTTCATGTGTGCTGACCATGTTGCGTATCGTAACATCAACAGGTTGCTCATTCATTCCATGTTTGGAAACGCTTGTCTTTCAGCATGTTTCAACATTGGATTCAGTTCATGCCAAACTGTTCGCTATCCTACAAGGTGCTCATTATGTGCTCCCCTGTATGGAAGCTAACCTTGTTTGTCATAGCATCACGCTAGGTCAAGTTATGTCATACCTGGATGCGGTTTCCGATCACAGGACCGCCAATTGAATATGAGTGATTATCGAACCCATTTTGTCTCATCAGCACATTTTTCGTCCGTGAAATCTATCCTTGCATGTTTCACATGCGCTTGCACCCTTCTATACACAAGGAACTTGTCCTTCTTTCCTAAGTGTGAGTGTGGTCATTTGGCCTACGCCCTTCCATGTTAAACCTCCGGCGTCTTCTCATTTTGAGCACCCCGGAAGTATGTTCAACCAGTATTGTTGTCCGGGAGGTTTGTCCAGATTTTGGGCTGGCACGGCCACTTTCATGTTAGTATGAAAGAGAGGATTTCCCGGGAAAAGAGATATAGTTAAGTTTTTAGTGAAGCCAACGCTAGCATATAAGTGTTGGAGAAGGGCATCCTTTCAGCAGAAACCCTTGAGACAGAATCCCACGTCTACATTGCGTCTATCATGAGCAACATCTACATCTATGTATACCTAATTACTGTTGTCTAGGGCTTCAAGGCCTTTCTATATTACGAGCAAGTTGTGTTTCATGTTATCCATATCTTGCTATCTCCGAACTTCATGACACGTCTTGAAGGATCGTTTGTATCATAATTGGCGAGCGCAAGACTTATATCCACATGATTAGTAAATCGCCCCTGAATAAAGCGGAGCAATGCCCCAAACCTAATATAAACTAGGTCTGTTCCCTGAATGCCGCTGAACGCCCTCCCCAGCCCTAGACTGGGGGCCCAGCCCAACACTTCCAACCCAGCTGGACCTGCAAACCCCACCCCTAAACAGCCTCGTTAATTCCAACCGTTGGCGCCATTATCAGCTTGCCTGTATGCAGACATCACAATTTTCGGATTCATGTTCATGGTGAATGAATCTGTTATGGAACATATTGTGCGAAGAGCAAACACGTTCCAAAAAAGCCAGCCAAGGATACCCCCCCCCGTGCGTCACCAGCGCCTCAAACAGCACCCCAAACAGCATCCCAAAACGCCACCTGCACCAGCACCCCAAACTGCATGCTCCCTAGCACCCCACCGTCAATCTTGCAAAAGTGTGCCCGCACCGTCACCTGCGTGCCCGCAAGCACCCGGCCGTCAATCTCGCAATTATGCGCCCGCACCGTCACCAGCACCTCAAACAGCGCCCCAAAAAGTACCCCAAAACGGCACCTGCACCAGCACCCCAAACTGTATGCCAACTAGTACCCTACAGCCAATCTTGCATTTAAAGTGATTTGGTATAAAGTGACTTAGACTTGACTAGCTTTACTAGGGCAAGGCAATTGTCTTGGCAAAACCAGTTCAAAACAGTGTTGTTTGGCAATGCCACGTGTGTTGCTTTTGCGTTAGGATGCATTTCCAAGAAGTGACCCAAGCTCATGTTGGGACGGTGCGGGCACATGTTTCGAGATTGACGGCAGGGTGCAAGGGCGCATACAGCTTGCTGTGCTGGCGCAGGTGCTGTTTTGGGATGCTGTTTGGGGTGCTGTTGGAGGTGCTAGTGACGGCGCCGGCGCATTTTTGCGAGATTGACGGTCGAGTGCTGTTTGGGGCGGTTTCGCGAGGTGCTGTTGGAGGTGTTAGCTTTTCTTTTTTCGCTATCTGGGGTCTATGCTGGTGTATTTTTGTTTGTGCTGGTGCATGTGTTGCTTTGGGGTGCTGGCGACGGCGCGGGTGCATTTTTGCGAGATTGACGGCCGGGTGCTAGGGGGCATGCAGTTGGGGGTGCTGGTGCAGGTGCGTGACGATGCGGGTGCATTTTTGCGAGATTGATGGGCAGGGTGCTAGGGGGCATACAGTTTGGGGTGCTGGTGCGGGTGTGCTTTGGGGTGCTGCTTTTTGTTGGTGACGCTGCGGACTCATCTTTGCGGGATTGGCGGCCGGGTGCTTGGGGGGTGCTGTTTGGGGTGCTGTTCGGGGTTTTGTTGGATGCTGGTGACGACACAGGCGCGTTTTGCGAAATTGACGGTAGGGCTAGGGGCATGAAGTGTGGGGTGCTGGTGCAGGTGTATTTTTCGCTGTCTGGGGTCTTTCCTTTTGGAATCCCCAAGAAGGGTATCCTCAGAAAACACAACCCCCATATATTCATAGGCCCTTTGCCACGTGAGGACACCAAGCCCGCCAAGCGGAACTCCTCCAAGGCGTGGTTAGAACGAAGCGGATAGCGAGCTCAGGGCGTGGTGGAGCTGGGTCTTGGAACTTTTGGATAATGAGCACGGGCACGGATCAAAATGTCTATTGAATCTATTGTCGTAGTAGAGTAGATAGACATCGTAAGTGCGACATTAGTACAATTGTAGTGGAGTAGACTAGTCATCATTGGATCCTTGTAGTTGGGTAGACTTAGACTCCAGCCTAAAGTAGGAAGTGCTGTGGCCGGGCAAAATCTGCTTCGCACTGGTTGTGACTGGTGGTTTCTCCCGGACAACGTCTCAATATGCAGCGGCCATGCGGATTCGGGCACCCAGCGGCCGAGTTCGTTCGGTTCCGGCAAACTACGGACAGTTAACTCTGGCCTGCGTGGAGCCGTGGAGCAAGGGGCTTTGGTTTAGGCCACCTTCTTGAAAATAATGTTTGGATGTTCCTGCAGGTACTCCGAATCTATCAACCTATCACCGTTTGAGGATCCGTTTGAGTACCCACCTTCTGTATTCCTTCCGTTGATAATGCTGGGAGAATGCCAAGCTTGTCCCAAATCGAGGCCGCAAACGGACGCCGACCGCCGGCCTCGGGTGTTTGGTTTCTGTTGGACGGAACAGACTCGGAACATGTCAGGGCCGTGTGGAAAGAAGCTCGGTCAAGAAGGTGAACACTGCTGCCATCAGCAAGCAGGACTTGTATTGCTGCTTCTGAGGGGATGAGGGAATGATCCGTGTGCTTCCTCAAATTATGTCACGGACCTCCAGAGAAGGCTTGGTATAGGGAGGGGGGGATCCCCCTAATTAAAAACCCCATAACAAAGTCTTACGGAGGGCCAAGGATAGCCTATCCAGTACTAGCCGCCCTTGCTTACAGCCCCCTTGGAAGTTCCTGACTATACATATGGGTATGTCGTGTCTTAGGGTACCCGTTTTGGGGTTGGTCAACAGGGACTTCAAGAGGAAACCAAGCAGTTTGGGGGCAGCCTAATTTGAAGACTATGCCACCCAAAACAGTCGTTGGTTCTCTTTGACGTTATTATGGTCTTCTTCAACACATCATATTTTGGAAAGGCCGCTTTTAAGAATGGAATTAAGGCAGGGGGGTAAGCAGGGTTGGGCAATTGTTGTTTCTAAAATGCAGAGGCTGGACCCCTTCAAATGGAAGGCCAAAGGAGGTTGTTCAAACAATTGGTGTTTTAAAATACATAAACAAAGGGGTAGCCCAACCGCTGGGTCCCTTGAACATGGAACTGGGGGCGAGCGATTTCGACCCAATTGAATTTCATTTATGCTTCCAGTTTTCCGTTGTGTGGGGAAGACTTGAAAATGAGATTGGACGACCCCTTCTCATTGAGGTAGGATGAGGTAGACATTGAGGTAGGGGAGATGTGGACTTTTGCAGGGGCTATACTTCCCTTTTGCGCCAAATGAAAGCTTTACTTGTTGGACCAAGGTTTCAATGAGTTTCCTTTAGGGTGATGTTTAAGGGAGCCCTTTGCAGATTTGCCGGAATCGGTTCACTGGTATGTTCACTTGGGTGGTTTCTAAAAAAGGAAATGCACCATATGATTGCAATGCTTGAATTGTAAAATACACTATTAAATTGCACTCCCAGGGCCAACTGCACACATGAGACCCCCTTTAAGAGCAAGGCTTCGAACGTCTTCAGGACCGCTTGAACACGCTCAAGCAGCTGCGTGATGCAAAGAAGGAGGCGGGTGAATTGGTGAAGGGGGGGTGGTACCTATTTGTTCCACCATCATTCCTTGTAAAAAAATATATATTAAAAAAAACAAAGAAAAACAACAGGCTGCTTCTTTTTTTCCTGCGCCTGAAGAATGGGGAAGTTACCCCGTGAGATTTGTGGTTAAGCTACGGTTTCGGGACTTGTGGGACTGCCTGACTTTCCACAAAAACTGGGCCGCTCACTGTGTTCCAACGTGCACTATGGGAAACCGATATTTGACCCGGGCCTGCAAACATGGGAGCTTTTGTCGGCTTCCCTGGAAAACCCCGCGCAAACTGGGTGGATAAATTATGGGTGACACCCCCATACAAGAGTCCCTGGTGTGGCCCGCAGTTTATTCGCTTCTCATGAACTATGGCTTGTTTAGGGGACATCAAGTACCAAATTGGATCCCACAGGTTTATATGCAGCTTAGAGTCATCTTGTGAGGGTGGTTTGTCAACTTTGTTTGGCATGTTTCAGTCTCAGCAAACTTATGGGAGATGTAGGGACATAGAGAGGGAGAGGTAGTCAAAATATATACAAGTCAACCGCCCCCTGTTGTCAACCGCTCATAACCATGATGAAGCGACACACACCCAAGTAGGGAGGACACTGGTTGCCTCTTAGTTTTCCTTGGAAGGGCGGAGAACATCGGCATGGGAGATACCTAAATGGAGTACTCCCTCACAATCCAAGCAGAGACTTCAAGGCAAAATGTTTTCCTTTTGGTTTCCCAGCCAACAAAGCGACACATCCCAAACAGAAGGCTGGAAAATGCAGTACCGGGTTCAGCCATTGGGGTAGTTTTTCTTTTGCTTCGAAGTGTTTCAAAGAAAGGGGGATCGATTCTTGAGTTTTTGTCTGACCATGCAAAAACTCTTCGGAGGAGATCTGGCAGAAGAAGCGCTTCGGCTCCGAGGAGGACAGGGCTTTGCCCCCGAAGGCGTGGTTGGGAGAGAGATGTTCGAGTTTCCGTGGCGTGTTCCTCAAATGGTGGACCCCCTTTTGGTATTTCAGGGAAAGCAAAAATAATCCAACTATTTTAAGGGACCATTTGTTCAACCCATAGAAGGGTGTATCTGTATACAGCTCAGTCCCCAAGGTCCTGAACTTTTTTGGGGGAGAGATGTCGGCAAACAGCCGAGCTGCTTAGCATCACATTTTGGGAGAACAACAAATCCATGAACGTGTCCGTCGCTGGCTAACACGGTTTCTCAGGTCGTATGCCTCGTCGGCTTCCACACTCAAGCTGACCCCCTCTCTTTGAAGAGGCGCAGGGGTGCCGGGTGCGCGGGGTGCTTGGTGCCTGACCGGATATAAAAACGCAGAGGTTTCCTTTTGGGGAAACCAGCCACCCCGACTTTCTTTTCGTTCGTCTGATAGTTGCAGGAGAGCCTGACCGGATGTTGACCGAGCTTTTCAATGAATTGATGGTTTGCTGTTTGCTCTCCAATTTGGGGGAGCACTTTCATTTCGACATTAGCTCAGGTGTCTGCCGAGGGTTTGACCATTGCCTTTCATGGGGACAAATCGAGAGACCCTCTTTGTTGGTGTAGATTCCCGGCACCACCAGCAAGGGCTCTTCTATTTTCAGCCAACAAAAGGGGGCAAAGGCAAACCATTTTTTAATAGAGGCCCCCTAAAAGGAATCCGGCTTGCTTGTCTTTTGGGTAAGGGGCGTGAACCCTGGCTAAGACAGCTAAACGTTGTTCTGACTCCACTCAGCAGTCCGGTTAGTCTTGCTGACTCCATCAGCAGCGTTTTGATTGTGAATTGAGCCTCAACTTGACAGGGGTGCCTCCTTCTGGTGCTGGCGCACCTGCCCTGCGAAGAGAAACGGTCGGTCTCAGAATCAGGGAACCAGGTCGTTTCCCTTCTAATTCCCCTTTCAACCAGCGCCAAAAACGCCCGCGAAAAATGGTACACCCATGCTCAACCCCAAGCGCGGCCAACAGCTCTGCGCGCCGCGGGTTCGTCGTTGGTGCTTCGGGCTAGGAAGATCCTGTCGCTGTGCGGCAAAGGGGAGGAGGCTGCGAAGCTGCGTGGGCACCCAACCGGGGATCTTTGCACGAGCGCCCGCGAGGGTCCCAAATGTTTGAAGCTTTATTTGGTCGCATTTGGCAGCTGATTAAGCCCTTGGTTTCTAGGGTCCCTAGATCCAACGAGCGTCGAGCCAGGTAAATATAGGAGTCCAGCATAGGTTGGTGCGTGCATAGCCCATGTAAATGATGTCCACCAAAGGTTTAGTATTCGTGGAATAGTAGACTAGCGCGATGTGATTTGCCGCTACTAGACTTCTCGAGGCGCAATGTTGACATGCATACACACGGTTGTGGACAACCAGGATTTGAGATCGATTTTGCGTCCTTCGGGGGGCTGCTTTGTTTTGGTTGTGTTTTCGCGTTTGGTGTTTGCTGACCTCCGCCTACTCGTTTGACGCGCAAGTGTCACATCCATTGGGCGCAATAGACGCCATGGTCGTATCACAGAGACATCAGGACGTGGCAGGCATGTTTGCAATCGAATCCCTTTTCAAGTGAAGAAGTAGTCATGGGGATGGCACTCTTTGGTAGAACAAGGGTGATTCTCAGCAACGGAAAACAACCTACAACCCCCGTAGAAACTTTCCTGTCACAGCCATGCCTGTTTATCCAACCCCTGCAGACCAACATGTCAACGCAGCAAAACCAAACGCAAAACGTCCGGAGGAACCGAACCCCCTTTTTGGGTTCCATGCCAATTTGCAGCGCACCCACATGAGGGTGTTTGTGTTTGAGGAAACCCTGGGTTGCTTTGAAAGGGAATGCAAAGGGAAACCACTTCTACAGGGGTTCCCCCAGACCGACCCTGCCGGTGGCTCGCTCGCTTCGCCGGTTCCGACTCCCATTTTGAGGCCGCCCCATTGCCCGGCAGTTGCCAGCTTGCCGAACTGGGCGCAGGCCTTTGGGAGAACAGGGCTCCAAATTCCACGCAACAAGGTCTCTGGATGTTCAAAAAAGCTACCCTCCCCCCTTACCCAAACCCTGCAAGCAGAAAGCAGTATGTTTTCCTTTGGTTTCCCTTTTGAAAGAACCCAACGTGGGTGCAACAGGGTGCAGGTAGATTCCAGGTAGATGACACAAATATCCCTTTATATGGGTAAGGGGAATGATTAAACCAACATAAAGGAAGCATTGTGCCAACTACTTGTACCCAACTGTATCCCAATACAGGCTACACGTTTTGATAGAGAGCACCCTTAGAACCCTATGCTTTATGTCCATCAGAGCATCTGCTTCAAGTTCATGCCTACTCAAAGCAACCCCTTCCGGCCGTTATCCCCTGTCCCGAATACCTCTCCAGGGTGCTAACTTTTTGGGTGGGATACTGAATAGTCTGGCTATCAAAACATTACATTTGAGATCGCCGTGGTCCCAGGATTTGAAAGGGGACACTTCCAAAGCTCGGGGCAGATCTCCGCTCTTTGCCGAACAGAGGAAGTACTGTAGCAAAGATCACCTCGCTTGCGGGGGCGCAACCAATGGAGACTCATCTCTTGGCGGTTTCCTTTGCGTTTAGAGCTGGATTCATGACATACTGTGGGTGGACGAAATCTTGCACCTTATCCCACTACTAATAGGCTTGCCGGTCCTATTTGACGAGGCGTTATTTGCATCCCACCCATAATTTCTTGTGGGGGGGTTGTGTTTTTTTTTGGGGGGGGGGGGGGTGAAAAGCACACACGCCCACGTCTCCCGAAACACGTTCCCCGTCCAGCCTGCCTCTGCGCTCCAAAGCCACAACCACCGCCAGCGCCCCCACACCGCCTCTGTTTCTCGATGGCTTTGAGCACGCATGCCGTGATCTGGCCAGCACAGCCACGCCTACAATTGCCAACATGCGATTTTCGTTTAATAGAGGCTCAAGCCTGCCTTGAGCATTGCTTGCAACGCCTGAGTATGTCGATCTTTGGAGTTGTGGCGGCCCAGCCATACCCACATATTTCTGTACATGGTTTCAGGAACGCAATGGACCACTTTCACATGTAGAGACTTTCTCACAAAGTCATCCATTCTCCTCCACCGCTCATTGTGCCGCAGTCAAGCGCGGCATCACGCTTGGAGGGCTGCGCTCAATCACCCCAACTGAAAGCCACGTGCCAAGGAACTCCTCAGCAATCTCCCGCCGCCAAAAGCCGTTTGTCACTGCCCACAGATCTGCAACGTCATACCATGGATGCGCTTTCAGCTGTAATTAAGAGTATGTATAGAATCGAGCCAAGGGCCAACCGTGCCTTGCCTGTACATGTCCTAGTGACATTCTGACATGCTTCCTTGAGCAAAAACAACGAACCGCAACAAATTGTCTCACTCGTCGTCGAAGCACCAATACGCCCTCGTCAAATATGACCAGCGTGCGCACTAATATGATTTTAATTCCAACTGGTGCAGGATTTCGTCCATCAACGGTATCCCTGTGTAAAAGTCGAACTTGTAGCATCACGACTAAGCCGACTAAAACAGGCGCGCTCATTTTTTTGCTAAGGCCGTCTGGGAATCCCAGGGATATCCCCTTCGATTTCCAGCGTAGAGATTGCAATGTCTTCCAGGTCAACGAGCTTTGTGAATGCCTTGGTTGAACACCTTCGCTCCATCGTGCTGCAATTTGTTGGGTTGCTGCCCTATTTCGGCTCGGGTAAAAAGCGAAGGATCGGGTCCCAACACGGAAAAACACTCCGAGGGTGTGAGCCAGTGGCCCTGACGCCAAATTGGGGCGTCATGTACCATCTGGGTGAGTTACTCCCTGAATTCATGGACTTTATGCTTTTTGGGAAGACCATGTTGGTGGTAAACAAGAAGTCTTTTGGTTGGCCAATCAACGCAGGAAGTGAGGTTATGTTTGACAATGGCTTGAATGGCATAGCCTTTCTGCTGTCCCTTTCCTGACCTTTTGTTCGACCCAGGGCCCGGGCATGGGCAAGCCAAGGGCCTGGCTCTGAGTGGCGAACGCAGATCTCACGGGTTTCATTTGGGCGGCACAACGATGTGGAGCCCCAAAATACCAGAAAATGGTAGAAAATGGTGGGCTCCTTTGGTTTCCCTAGCCAGCCTCAGAAAAGGGAACTGTACTGTACCCTCCAGAAAACAAACACACACACACACACAAAACACACACACACAACACCAGTTTGTGGTTATGCAGGGCGCAGGTGCGTATTGAACTGCATCAGCCACCCCCCCAAGTTCAGCTTCTTCCGAGTGCAGAAACCGATTGGGTGTTTAGCAAGAAGCCCTTCCCCCTAAAAAACCCCACAAATAAAAAGCAAAACTCGGAGGCAGTTTGATGTGTAGGGGTCGCCCCCCTTTGATTTGCAGGAGAAAACGCTCAGATTGCAACTTTATGTAAGGACTCTGAAAGGGCCATTCCCGGTGTGAACTTCTTTGAATATTTGGGGTTGGCGCGCGGACTCTAATAACTAAGCTTGTTTGGGAGTTGTTGTTTGATGAGGACAGCCCACAAGCTCTTCGTTGTTTAATACAAACCGTAACAATAAAACACTGTCGCACAAGGCAACCCTTTGGTTTAAAAGAAACATGCTTAGGATGCAAACTTCGGAGTAGCATCTTAGAATTGCAAAGGAAAGGGGCTTGTTTCTGTTGGACACATAGCTTGGAACCTTCTTGTTTGAACACATTACGGGGGGGGCTCTAATAAGCACATTTTGACAGCTTGGTGCAAAACACGCGTGGTCTCAGGAGTTTAGTATTGGTTCAGTTTAAACGTTTGGCTAATTTAAAATTAGTATTTGCGATCTTGGCGCGCTGAGGGGAGCCTTATTAATTATTAGGGGTAGGTTGATGAATAGGAAGAAGTGATTACATGATCCAGGAAGCAGGTTGGATGCCCAATATACAGCCACTGCAAGGCTGCAAGGTCTTTAGTAACAGCAATGCGCGTGTCGCGGCCGAACTGGCCTGGTTGGCTGCACGTAGTTGTGCCGCTTGATGGTTCTGCAAGGTGTTGGGCAACATTCCCGTGATGAAGTCGACGGAGAACAGTGGACTTAATATCTCTATGTTCGGTCAGGTTCATGCAATCCTGACACGATGTGAGCCTGGTGAGTACTGCAATAGGACAGGCGCGCTCTGGCAACGGTTTGACTAGAGCTACAATCCTAGAAACGTACAGGAAATTCTACGGGAGATCCCAGGGTGTTTGGTATTTCGCCCTTTGGATTAATGTGTTGAAAGGGAAGCTTAAAGGCCGATATGGACAAAAACGTGTTTTTTTTGAACCTTATGATGTCCAAACCACAAGGCTGAATATTGGAAGTGTTTCCTGTTGTGTCTTTTTCTTGGGGGGACTTGTCTAGCCTTGTGCCAGAGCCTGGTTGGAGTTCAGGCAATGCTTCCTTATGATGATGCCCTGAGAAGTTTCCCTGACCGCCACTGACCCACAAAAGGCTTTGTAAGCGGCTGCAGGGGTTGGTACGCACCCTTGATTGAATATGTTGTCAGATGCCACCCCCTAGTTTCAGCCATCACTCATTGTTTTCTGGGTCTGAAAAGCCACGGTTGAAAGACGGAGCTTAGAGAAGCCAGGGTTGCCTTGCCGCGGCACAGAGTGACGCCAAGGCCCAAGCCCCCAAGCCAGGCCTTTTTTTGCACAGGGGCTTTCAACGTGTCCCTTTCGCTTAAGACGTCATTTGTCGGGCCAATGTCGATTGAGTCTCTGTTTCAGGGGGAGCATGTTGCGGGGGGACAAAGTCCCACACCACTTGGAATGGATGAAACCCTACGAATGCTGGTTCATAAACCCCCGACAAATTGGCGCGAAGCGGACTTTGTCCATCCACGAGCCCCTGCTCGCCGCTCGGTCTGCGAGGTAATTCTGATCGATCCTCCTCGCACGGTCTTTGGAGTCGCCACCTCAGAGTCAGCGCCTTTGGTCGTGATTTGGGCTTTTCTACATTCGTGGTTCTTTTCACTCAAGGGATTTGAGGATTCTATTTATGTACATATGTGTGGATACATTGTATTGGCTTTATTGTAGGCAAGGGGTTAACTCAGGGTTTTGTAGCCCTGCTTGCACGAATCGGTATGTAGAAATCACCGCTTGAAGGAACTCAGCCATAAATCCCAGTTGGCAACCTCGAAGTGGGGTGGTTTCCTTTTTGTTTTTTGTACACCACCCCAACATGGGAAAGTTTAATGGACCATGGATCTACAGTGGACGCACAAAATCCTGCACCAGTTGGACGAATCCCTATGATTTTGTGTTTTTTTTGGAGGGGTTTTCGGCGTCATATTTTGTTTGCACCCGGGAAAAAGGAAGCCTATGACACCCTATGCATAAACACCCTACCAACTGTTGCGTTGCATGGCTTTTTTCCATCACCACCCCAAAATGGGTACACTTTAAGCGACCCAGCCAACGACTCCCTCAAAATTATTGTTTCCCTTTTGCTTTCTTGTTAACCCCCGACACAACGGGTGCATTTTAAGGGACTGGAGACTGCTTATGTCTCAGGTCCTGGATGCGGCGAAGTGTGCAGACGTGGTGCTTTGCGTTCTGGGACCCACGGCTAGCTTGGAGGACAGCCAACATACAGCTGCGGGCCGCCGATATTATTTATTTCAGCTAAGCAACATATATGAAGCATTTGAACATGTCATGTTTGGTGTACACAGGAGTTGGGCCACGCAAAGATCCAAAGGTCATGGGTCGCTACAGTGGACCCTTGCAAGTGAACCCTGCATGTTGTAAGGGGACCCTTCCCAGATTAGATGCTCGGGCACACACAAATGGGTGTGGTGAATCTATGAGCAAAACGATAACTTCAGCACTCGTTTGGTCAGGACCATCTTCGACGAAAATCAAGATAGCTCCCTTCAGTTGAAGTGTTCTAAGGGGAAAGGGTGCGAAGGTTTGTTGCGCGACCCACAAGGGCAATCTTCTCTCATAGTGGTGTATGCTCATTCCCAACCATACATTGAGTCGGCCATTCGCGTAACTTCGTACACGGTGTTGGGTGTATTGTTTGCAACAAGGCTCTGCTCATGACTGTGCTGTGACAGACTCAGACTGCCGGTGTGTTTAGACTAAACATGTTTTAGTGATACTTTGGCCAGGCCATAGCCCTCACCATAGACAAGGAGTATGCCGTCAGCTTTCCCCGTTGTTTTGGGCCCTCCATTCCCCCAAAAAAGGCCGCGCGTCACAGTGAAAAGTTTGGTTCGCGGCTTGGGAGCTCATCTTGTCCAAAACCAAACTTTCAACCTGAGCTTTTGTTTGTTGTTGGTGGTGTCTGGAGCCACATTGAAAGTGTAATCTGTTCAAGCCCTGACAAGTGAAGCAACAGGTCTTGACTTCCAGAAGCTTTGGGCAGTACTTCGTGCGGAAGTGATCCCATCAAACGCCAGGAGCCGGCGTTCGACGAGCTGGGATATAAGACGCTGACGGCCGGGGCAGTTTTGGGCGCTTTCTGAATATATAAACTTGGCGGGTGAGTTGAGCACGGATGTCTGCCCTGATGCTAAACATGGATTTGTTGTTTTTAGGGGACCCACAAAAATGGTGGGTTTCCCTTTGGTTCCTTTTAAAGCCACAGACAAGCCCACATGGATTGGGGTAGACCTTTGTGGCCATGTTTTGATTGTGACTCACGTGTCAAATTGGGCAAGCTTCCACTTGTGGAATCCCATAAAGGCTGTCCCCACAAAGAAATTCGTAAAACGACAAATGCGTCAGATACTTGGATGACAGACCAAGTGAGAGCGCTGAAGTTCCTATTGGCCATGTCAGTAAATGGTTCTGCTGCCTAGTTTAAGAGTGGGCTAAAGGGGCAAGGCTTATATAAACCTGTATGTCCATGTCGTCCATGTTAGTAGAACCATCAGTCAATCTGTTTTGGGCACTACTTAAGTGTTTGTGGGCCAGGCCCCAACAAAACATCTTACTTTCATGCGGTGCCAAGCCTCAAGCCAACCCCCACCCGCGCAAGCCCCGGTCCACTCCATGTTTTCTAGAAAGACCCTATATAAATTACACAGCCTTAGCCAAGGTTGGGATCCTAAACAGAGTATTTCCATTGCACCTTGCTTTGCCTTCGCAACCATCCAACAGCTGGATTGTGGGCGTAAGCCTCCAACCAGCAAACATGGAAGTGCACAGGAACCCTCCTTTCAGGAACCTTTCCAACAAGGCGTTGGGAAGCTAAGGAGGCCTAGGAAAAATCGGAAAACTGCTCATTGCTGCGTATGTGTTCATGCCTTGTCTTTGCGCACGTTTTCCTGAGCCATCATCTAAAAGGCCGATCTTGGGGAAGAGGGCCAGTTGTGGGAATGATATCCACAACTGTAGAACTTAAAGGCCTGAACGACGAATTCATGTTGAGGGAGGTCTTGAAAGGTTCAAAAGGTATCACAGAGATTGGCACATCAAGTCTCATTCCCACAAGCCTGTTTCGACCAAAAGGAGGTCACCCAGTTGACGTACCCTCCCAACAGTGTCAATTGTTGATGGTCAGTCCCCCTTTGACACCGGAAGTTGGTGAGTAACTCGTGTTTACCTAAGGGAAATTCGGCGAGTGTACCCAGTAGAGCAGATGATAGTAAATGGACTGTCGCTGCAGACTTTTGGTATCCCACCAGGGAGGCTCATAGACCCTTACTTTACTTGCTTGGTACTAGTATCTCCCTCCTAGCACCACCGGACTCAACTCAGCTTTTTGCCCTTAAAGGCCCAAAAAAGATAAATAAATAAATAAAAATCCCCCTCTTAAGTTCCAAGTGAACTTTCTGCAGCTGCAGAGGGCCTAAGTCTGGCCAAGCACGGGTGCGTTGCTTTGGCCAAACGTCAGGCGCTCAAGGCCCAAGGCCTGCCCGTGACCTTCGGCGCGATCCACGGGCCACTCGGACTGTGGATGAGACCAGTATCTTCCACCCCCATTTTGGTGACTTGGTGTTTTCCCTCACCTGTGTTTTTTTTCAGAGAGATGGTCACCACCGGTAAAGATGGACGTGTGTGTGGGTGTGTGTGTTTTTTGAAGGTGCTCTTTTCACCCGGCTTGAAACGGACACCCACAGGAAAACCGCCAAATTTTGGACACATACCCTAATGTCAGGTTGTTTTCAGCAAACGCAAGCACTCTGAAGGTCGCGCAGAGGTGTGCGCCTTTGTCCCCCCTCGACCTCAAGAGGGGGCTTTGACCAAGTTGGCCCTTCAAACCACCCTAGGGTGGCCACAAAAAGCACATAAAGCACTACGCATGGTGGGATGCTGTCCTCAACAATCATGAAGTGGGCCGCAGGCAGTTCAAGCGGATGGTAGTCTTCCAAAGCCCTGAGATCGTGCACTTCCATGATTGTTGGAAGAGAGAACTCAAAGTGGTTCCCCTAAGCAAATATTTACTAAACTTTTCCCTATGGTGTTCCATTAGTTTGGAAAGTCGCGAGATTCCAACATGGATCATGTCAAACCACGAAAGGTAAGCAAACGCGCGTAGAGGCCGCTTTGAGACTAAGCTCTCAAGCGCTGAGGTCCGACAATGCCATGAATGTTTCTGCCAAGAAGCAGGCAGAGGTGGGAAGTTGCAGGGTTCACCGTTTGATCCTTTTGCCGTGGGAGTGCACAGATCTTTTCGCACGAGTACTGTACATTGCTTTCGGGCAAATGGGCTGTGCACTTCGATGTTAGTTACTGTTAGTTATTTAGTTGGTCTCCAAGAGGGCATCCTACACTTTGATCCGTTTATCTCTTTTGCAGGAAGCCCATTTCAAGTTTGCAACTTGTCAGGTCATAGGCTGCGGCCTCTAGGACCGGTTTCGGTGACGCCTGCCGCCTTTGGCGCGGGTCCAAAAGGGCCGCAAAGTCAGGGCTGTGCTGAGATGAGGGGCTTCAATCCTTAGTGTTCGAATCAAAGTATGTACATTAGGTACAAACAAGATGTTGGGCGTTCCAGTTTCTTCAGCCACTGTGATACCTTCTGGGATCGGTTTTGCCTATTTGAGTTGAAGAACGGGTTTTGTGGGAAGGCACTTTTCTCGGAGTTGGTGCGACTTCCGTCCCTCCTCCCACAGCCCTTGTCAAAGTTAAGCAAGAGCTGCTATCCACATACGTTCTTGACTGGTTTCCCTGACCGTGTGTTTTTGCCAGTTACCGGATCTGTTTGACTGCCGCAGTTGACTTTGTCTTGGCCAGGCGCGCAAGTTTGTCACCAGATACTTCCACAGTGAACTTGGTGCCGGACTCTCAGATCGTCTCCGCAACTCCACAGCGGTCTCCTCCAAAACTATTCTCCCATATTTTAGGGTGACTAACACTCTGATGTAGGTTAAGGTCTCCGCTTGCATACTCCGGAGCCCTAGGTTGCTCTCAGCCTTGAACTACCCAGCCACAAGATAAAGAAAGTTGGCAAACGGTTTCTTTGGTTTCCCTATACCAGCTACTCGTCTACCTTTCTGCCAGGGATTTCGCCGAACCTTGCTGAAGGGAAACATCAGATCCACTGTGCCCAGGCAGAAACCAGGCTATTTCCAGCTGGCACGGATGAGGAGGCTGGATGGGCAATGTCGGGCAAATATTGGGCAATTGACGGCGAGTGCCTGGGGCGTCCTTATCCCTCTTCTTTTTATTTTCTTGTTTCTTGTGGGGGAGGAGGAGAGAGGCAGGGTTTGCTTGACGGGAAAATTACATAGCACTATCATCAATGTTCAAAGATCCGCCAGCCTGATGGCATGAACCTATCTTACACATGTGTCAAAACACACAGATACCGAGCTCAAGGCCAGCCTCCGGGTTCCTTTGCTGCTTTGCTACCTGGAAACCCATATGTGACGTTTTTTTCTGTCCATACGGCTTGGGGCCACAAACAAATGACCATACGGTTATTTACAGCTTTTTGTCAACAATTTGTTGAAACAATACGGGTTGCATACGGCCAAATACGGCCACCGGCCAGCAAAAAATGACTACACGGGAAAAATGATCCAAATACGGGTTCCGTCCAAAAAAAACGGCCATACGGCTTTCCAGGTATGATTACGTATGTGTTCATGTCCACCACGAACTGGCGGGTTATACCAATTTGTTGGATTTGGCTTTGCATATAGCCCACTTAAAGGTGTGAGTTAGCCGTCACCTAGTCAAGATTAGTTTTTCAAGGGTCAAGAAAACGGCCCCTTAAAGGCGTTTCCAATTTGGTTCACCCTTCTGCCACATTTCCCAGGCATGTCTCAAAGTGTGGGAAGTTCCAAAAATATGTTTGTTTGGTTTCCTGTACCGGGGGGGGGGGGGTTAACAGCTTCCTGCAGAAAAAGAGGGCTCCGGCCAGAGAAAAATCAGGGCCCCCAAGAGCCCCCCCCCCCCCACCGCCCCGCAGAAGCAGAAGGCGGCCTCCACTGAAAGTGACCAGGTTTGGGGTTCCATGATACCTTCGGAGTTCCATGTCGACACTGCATTTGTTTTTGTTTCATTTGTTGATTCACTCCTTCTCTGACTCACTCACTTATTAACTATTTCTTTATTGGTCTCTTTCATTGACGAATTCATTCGCATACTCGCTCACTCACTCATTCAATCATTCATTTGTTCAATCCTTTATGCAGTCATTCATTCCATTTCATGTCACGTCATTTCATGTAATTTCATGTTGTGTCATTTCATGTTAGATCATATTATTTCATTATTTCATTCATTCATTCATTCATTCATGCATTCATTCATTCATTCATTCATTCATGCATTCATTCATTCATTGATTCATTCACTCACTCACTCACTCATTCATGCATTCATTCATTCATTCATTCATTCATTCATTCATTCATTCATTCATTCATTCATTCATTCACTGACTTATTCATTGACTTATTCATTGACTCATTTTCTTGTTTAGTTAATCATGTGTTTTTGTCATTTATTGATGCATTATCTCACCCACTCACTCACTCACTCACTCACTCAGTCACTCAGTCACTCAGTCACTCAGTCACTCACTCACTCACTCAGTCACTCACTCACTCACTCACTCACCCACTCACTCACTCACTCACTCACTCACTCACTCACTCACTCACTCACTCACTCACTCACTCACTCACTCACTCACTCACTCACTCACTCACTCACTCACTCACTCACTCACTCACCCATTTGTTCATTTGTTCATTTATTCATTTCGTCGGCCTCACCGGTGACACATTGGCGTGGAAGGAACATGAGGCAGAGGCTGAAGGATGTGTTTTGTTTTGTACCTCCCTGGACGGCTCTGGCTCTGGATTCAAAGCGTCTGCCCAGACCAAAACGATGCTCC
>CAUJNA010000391.1:217500-220000 GCA_963377175.1 Effrenium voratum | reverse complement strand
CAGTGCGAAGCTACTCCATCCCACTAAGGCCAGTGTGCTTCGTTTGCCCAAAGCATCACGAAACCGGCACAGGGCAGTCGAGGTTTCAACTTTGGGGCTAAAACCAACTTTAGTTTAACTATGAAACTGATGTGTAGAGCGAAAGGCTGAATTAGGCCTGGACTATTCGGGGTCCACCCGGAAGAAAGTGAAGGATCCTTTCTATGGGATGCGACGCCCCCTATGAATCAACCAGGGGTTTGGATCAATCCGTCACTCACCAAGCACGCAGGGCCCTGGGATGGAAGCCGAGAAGGTGGTGGATGAGTTGGGCGCGGCACTTAGCACGGGAGGAACCCCAAAAAGGGGTCCCAGAAGAAGGCTCCGCGTATTGACATGGAAACCCGAAAATATGTATTTGAAGAGGAACTTTCTTTGGGGGGAGCCCATTTGTTGAGGAACCTTCTTTTGAGGACCCCTTTTTTAAGGTTTCATGTTCATTTGCAGGGAGGTGCTGGACTGACCGTGCTCAATGTCCTTCTGCCGTTTCTATGCTCACCATGAACCCTTACTTGGGGATCCAATTCCGATTTCAGGTTTTGGCATTATTGTAGCAAGTGTCGATGAACTTAGTTGTGAGACTGGTGAGAGATCTCGAGGTGCGCAGGAGCTTGATCTCGAAAGGCCCGGATTCGGATCCAGTTGTGGGAAGGAGAGGTTGTCTGCTTCTCTGATACCAGGCTCCCTCCACCTGGTGGAGAATCAGTCAGGAGAGCCTTCAATTCCCACGCCCTGTTGAGACAAGTGGAGCGTGCTTGCTCATAGCATTGAGGGGTTGCGACAGTCTCCTCTTCCCTTGAACCATCCGAAAAGGGCTAACACCAGCAAAACAATTATGGGACCCGAGCCCTGCCCCTTCTCCCAACCGCCTTCCCTTTCCCTTTGAAAAGGCAAACTGGACGCAAACCTACGGGCTTGTTCAGGTCTTCTTTGGAGGGGGACGGGGGATTGGAATCCTATGTTTTGGCAGAACAGGAAACCAACAAGTTTGAGCCTAAGAAAGAAGAGCCAGAGAAGCTTTCTAGAGGTGACTACTTATGAAAGTTCGGGGCATCTTCTGGGTTGTGTTTCAAAGGAAACCAGAAGAACCAGCAAGTTTTAGGATTTTCGGACAAGCCCATATGGTCATATCTTTTGATCGAAGCTATCCAGTGTTGGCGTCCTTTTAAGGTGCAACCAAAGAGGAGTCACGCATGAGGATCCGTTTTCAGACAACCCACCTGCCCAACTTGACTGCTCCTGCCAAGTGTCGCCCCTCACTCGAACTCTGCTTTTTTGCTTTTGCAAATCCAGCCGGCAGTCCAGCATTCCATGTGCAGTGTTGACATGAAAAGACACGCGACTGCACGAAGATGATGTGACACGAGCTGAGCACTGTCATGAAGCAGATTTAAATGTTCATGGGGCTTTGTTGTTCCCCTTGCTATCCGCATAGAAACCAGTAGCGGACTGGCAACAACGATACCCTTGCACGAAACCCTGGCAAAATGCAGAAACTGCCGCAGCAATTGCGCTGGGAGGGTCTGAGCTGCGCGCAGTTTCTGTTTGTTGCTCGGCGTTGGAGGCAACGGTGTCGAAGAAAGATATATCAACACCTGGAGCCCAGGGAACCTTCTAGGTTCAAGTCTTCTTGGGTGTAAGCCCGCTGGGAAAAACCGGCTAGACCAAATAACAAGGATGAGGACAACAGAAGTGTATGTGGTCAAATTGAGCAAGGGATGGACCACGAAAGGTGTGTCCATTCGATTGAACCCTTCAGTTTTGACAGAAGAGAACAGCCGAGCAAAAGGTTCCAACTTGGTTTTGTTGACGTCAAAGCAAGCTGGTTGCGGGTGGGGGAGCTTCGCTTTGTTGGCAGAAACGCCGCTGCTTAGAGCGGACAAACCTTTTAACTGGGCAAAATGAGTAGAACACATCGCCCTTGCAACTTGAATGCAAATAAGTAGGCTATAACCATGGCTATATAGTATGTCAACCAACCCCATACAACCTACCAAGTAGGATGGAGACCCATGATGTTCTGCGTAGGCTATTTCCTAAACGGGCTCCTCTTTTTATCTTTGATGCGCAACCTGCTTAGCAAGCCAGGTATGCATGGCCATCGCTCCATGTCAACTAGCCCCTGTCAACCACTGTGACAATCTACACAGCAGGTTGAACACGCAAGTGGCGCTGGCTCTACTGAAGGACAAGCAACCCTTGCTAAGCCTTCAGGTAGAAGCAAACATTGGGTTTTGGGCCCCCGCTGCTCAGGTGATTTCGGGTCGACATTTTCGAAACTCAGACCCTCCAGTGTGTTTGTTTCTTATTTTTTTCCGGGGCCTCCATCCACGCAAACCAGCCCAAGAAAACTGTAACTTCGACAGGAAGTTCCCCAAACAAGCAAAAACAGCTAGTTTCCGGTTGAATTATCCGAGATCTTTGGTGTGTAATGAGTGATTTCACCCTGATCACCAGTGGG
>CAUJNA010000391.1:210000-212500 GCA_963377175.1 Effrenium voratum | reverse complement strand
TAATACAGGTCATTGCTTTGCAGATGAACATTGTTCTCTCGCAACATAGCCTTTTACAAATAGAAATCGCAGCATAGCATAAAGCCTTCGAGCCAGTTTAGGACTGAATTGAGGTTTAGATAATACATCATCATGTGTGCGAATTGAAGTGAAATTTCTCAAGTGGGGTGATGCCTAAGGCGGAAATGTAAGTAGGGAGTCCTGCTTGGTGTCTTTGAGAAGTATCCTGACCAATTGTTGCTTATTCCCAAAGGAAAATGCTTCTTCCCGGCATCCGCCTATTCGACTGACTCCCTAAGTTCATGGACTTTAGCCACTCAACACAACATTCATATTTTTGGGGGCCAATCCACTGCCTCTACCTGGTGGCCTCGCTGAGAAGGGGGGCGGGCTGAAACCTTGAGAATCCGGAGGCCGGCAGCGTCGGCATGCGCATCAAAAAAAAATTAATTCAGAATCAAAAAAAAATTAAATCAGGATCAAAAAAAATTTAAACCGTTTTACAAGCACACACACGTAGGCCCCAGGGCCAACCGGGGGTGGCCAGTTAGCAAGTTAACAAGTTAGCAATCCTTCGGGGGGGGGGGGAGGGCCAGTTAGCAAGTTAACAAGTTAGTAAAGTCGGAGGGGGGGAGGGGGGGTTAGCAAGTTAACAAGTTAGGGGGGAGGGCCAGTTAGCAAGTTAACAAGTTAGTGAAGTCGGTGGCGGGGGGGGGGGGTTAGCAAGTTAACAAGTTAGCGAAGCAATGCTTCGGGGGGGAGGGCCAGTTAGCAAGTTAACAAGTTAACAAGTCAGTGAAGTCGGGGGGGGGGGGGTTAGCAAGTTAACAAGTTAGCAATCCTTCGGGGGGGAGGGCCAGTTAGCAAGTTCAGAAGTTAGCAATCCTTCGGGGGGGGGGGGCGAGGGTCTGTTAGCAAGTTAGCAAGTTAGCAATCCTGAGAGAGGGAAGGGCCAGTTAGCAAGTTAGCAAAGTCGGAGGGGAGGGGGCGAGGGGGGGCGGAAGTCAGCAAGTTGACAAGTCAGCACTCCTTCCGGGGGGAAGGCCAGGTAGCAAGTTAACAAGTTAGCAATCGGGGGGGAGGGCCAGTTAGCAAGTTAACAATTTAGCAGGGGGGGGGGGGAAGTTAACAAGTTAGCAATCGGGGGGAGGGCCAGTTAGCCACGGGGGAGGGCCAGTTAGCAAGTTAACAATCTAGCAGGGGGGGGAAGTTAACAAGTTAGCAATCGGGGGGAGGGCCAGTTAGCCACTTAACAATCCAGCACAGTTTGGGGGGGGGGGGGGGTCGCGTTGAGATGAATCACGGAATCACGGAGTCCGATCAGCATGGCTGCGCACACGCGTACATACCTACCTACCAACACACACACACACATACTAGATACTACATACTACATACACATGCATGCATACATACGTACATACGTACATACATGCATATACACACATAAATGCACACGCAAACAGGCACACACACACACATACATACATGCATGCATGCATGCACACACACATACATACATACATACATACATACATACATACATACATACATACATACATACATACATACATACATACATACATACATACACACACACATACATACATACACACACACACACTCATACATACAAACAAACAAACAAACAAACATACGCACATACATACATACATACATGCATACATACATACATACATACATACATACACACACACACTCATACAAACAAACAAACAAACAAAGAAACAAACAATCAAACAAACAAACAAACAAACAAACAAACATACATACATACATTCATGCATGCGTACATGCATACATACATACACACAGGCGGTGTCGGCCTGCCTACCAGCCTAGACCCTGTTGCAGGGTGGCTCGAAAGAAGTTGGTGCGAGCTGCTGCCAACACCCTAGCTTCACGAGGGTGAGTGGAAGGTAGTGGATGGACAGCGCACCTTCTTTAGATTCACCGGGTGTGGTTGTGGCTTAGTACCTCTGTGAGTGATCACGACGGGCAGCGGCAATAGGGCCGCCTTGCATTTCGAGGATGTCACGCTGTGTTGCCCTTCTGCGGGCCAGCCTTTGACAATCATTGTCCTTTGTTGGCGCAGGTGGTGGGGCGCAGCAGACCCTGCTCACCACTTTGGCAGAGCTGGGCGCCGGCATGTTGAACTCTAAACGCGGTCAGCCGTGAAGGCCTATGGCGGGAGGGAGCATGTAACAACTGAGGAAACAACACTATGCAACGGCACCAACTCTGGAAGAAAGCGACAAAAGGCACATCAGAGTGTGGCAGGACAGCGCCTTTGCAGGTCTCATCGTTTGACTGCCGAGTGTGTGGCAGGAAAGGCGGGCTCAGGGGAATGTGGTCAGCCATCATCTGCGGGAAGAACATTGGGGCAGGCATCAGCGCGGGCACGGCGTATGGCACCGGCCGCGCACTGTTCAGGCAGCGGGCAAGCTGAGCGACACAGGCGACACTGATCGCAGCGCAG
>CAUJNA010000391.1:200000-205000 GCA_963377175.1 Effrenium voratum | reverse complement strand
AAGAATACCACGATTCTATCCACGTCTTCGAACTAAACAAAGGCAAACAGCTGAAAGGAAAAAATCAAGAAGCAAACGACAACAAATAAACACACAAACGAACACACAAACAAGCAAGAAGTGAAAGCAACAAAGACAAATGGTCCCGGGAGAAAAAAACCTCTGTCCAGAACTAACCAGGTTTTGCTTTTCCAGCTTGTGGTTTGCTTTCTGTTGAGGGCAGTTCTTTCGGGTGTGGTGGCTTACATGTTCATCAAATAGCCCCTGCACAGCTAGAATGACAGAACGGCTTGCTATATGTGGAATATCCAGTGAACATTCTAAACGGGTTCTGAGGCCAATACTCAGATCATATAGGAGCATAAGTGTTTGTGCACATATATATATATATTAATATTATTATGATTATTATTATTATTTAAATTATTATTATTATTATTAGCATATTTATTATTATTGTTATGATTACTATTATTATGTTACATGTATACACATGTCATATATGAACTGCTTACCTCACACCATACCACAGCTTTTGGCGGCTACGCGAGGTGCTGCTGCAGCGCAGTGCCGAGGAGTTGGAGTTCCCCGACGAGGCACGGAGAGTCTCCGAGTCTCCGGGTCTTTCACTCTGGACTCACAGCCCTGTGTCGTAGTCTTTCGGATCTCCGAAAATCTGTCAACCAATTGTAGGGTAGACTAAATATGGTTGACAGAATCGGTTGTGGGCCAAGAGATGCGAACTCCACAGCTCTGGGCGTATGTTGCCTACGATTCGATTTTCTGGATTCAGAAAGGGAAGGTTACCCTTAAATAAGCGGGATCCAAGATAGGTTCCACTGCGCCCAAACCATCGCGACCCAGGAGAACTCCAGGTACTTGTACTTCTTTTATATAGTGGCGACATAGTGGCTGCATATCCCATTGAACGAGGATAACGGATCCTGGTAGGGTCTTTTTTCCACTTTGGTGCGCGGACTCCGGCTGAGGGGTGTGCATTTCAGGTGCGCGGTTCGGCCGACGGGGAGTGGATTCCGGGTGGGAACTTCCAGGGGTTGCCGAAAGAGGGTAGCTCGGTAGTGAAGCCACAAGTTTTCTTCGGGTGAACAACTTATGTAGGCCGTAAGAGCATCCCTGGTGTGTCCTAGGTCGATGGTCATGACTTGATCTGGTTTTAAAGCGGCCCCACAACCCCAGTCAGGGAAAGGGGGGGTTGCCATGACACCCTAGGGGCCTTGCCATGACACCGTAAGGGGGCTTCTGCGGCCTTCTCCAAATGTGTTGTCTTTTTTAGGGCAGAGTAAATACGAAACAGGATCTGAAAATATTGCTGTTGGGGTACCCCAGAGTTGCACCAAGCCATTTGCAGACATTCTCCGGATGCCGAATAGCAGACACGTGTTGAATTGCCTGAATGAAGCTGAAAGCGGATGGATATGAGTCCAGAAAAGTGTCAACACTTAGCCTTGAACTGGTGGATTTTAACGGGAAACCAGTGGGCCCCAAACTTGTCAGAAGTAGATTTGAGAACACACTTCAACGGACCCAATAATTTCGAGCCCGATTCATCAACCTGGTGTAATCACAGTGGGTGTGTCCCGCCTAAAATGGAGCACCCAGCTGTGGCATTATTTGTCACACTCCCCGCAGTTTGCTTGAGGTCGACACGCCCTTGGAGGTGCCGGCCAGGGAACGGTTCCAGAGGCGCGGTTGCGCAAAAAGATGGCGGCTGCCAGGTCGAGTCAAGGAGGCCCCACTTGATTCCTGAGGGGGTGCAATAGAGTTCCTGTATTTAACTCAACAGACAAGAAGTGGTTGAACACCTGCAATCGAAAGTGCTGGATCCGTTTGCAATGCGAGGATGGCAGGGCCTTCATGGTTTCTCTTTTGAGAGGGGTTTGTTCCTTTTTCTTCCTTTTTCTTTTGATCTGATTTCTTCCGGTGCCCCAGTTGTCGGGATTCCATTCATCGCTTTTCGTTAAGATCCACCAACCACTGGCCCCGTAGGGTCCATTCAAGCCCTCCATGTAAGGATTGTTGGGAATAGCCCCGACCTGAACTGGTTGTGTTGGGTGGCCGGACTATCCTCCCCTCTTCGTTGGGCATCTCCCCTAGCTTTCAGGGATTTACGGATCTCATGTGAGTTCTACTTCTTTCGAGGAACGACATTCAATCTGGCCTCGTGGAACTGACGGCCCATTCTTTCCAAAGATCAATTTCTTGCAGAAAAAGCAAGAACATCGCCCAGGAAATTGTTGTGGTCTCTCAATGGAGCAGCAGAAACCACAGGGGGATCAACCTTTACTTTAGTGAATAATTGATTTCCAGGCTGTTGTTCCAAAGAGGATCCAAGGACCCAAGGTTGTGCCAATTCGGTGAAGCCTAAGGCCCAACATGACGTTTCCATACACCAGAATGGGTCCCCGTAGTCTAAAACAAATATTGTGCGCAGATTCATTCCAGGTCCATGTCCAGGCATTGGTTGATTGAACATTAGTTCTTTACCACAGGTTTTGGGTAGACCCTTGCAGTCATACCAGGCTCTCAGTGGGGAATATATGTCGGAGCCCTGCGAATGAACGATTGGCGATCCACTTGAAGGAAGTTACCAGTTGGATGGTTCAGTTCGGGATCATTCCACCTCATTCCCAAGTTGCACAACCAGGTATTGATAATCCTTTGGATTGATCCTTGAAATCACAAGGTGTTTTGATTCTGACTCGGTCAGACAGGCTTGGGCTGAAATGAGTGTTCGAAAAATGGCTGTCACGCCAGGTACAGAGGTCTCAAGAGTTTTCGTACCTCCAACTGGGACCCATACGAAGACCTTCCCGTGGAGCCGAGACCTCGGAAACGCGGCTGTTGAGACTCGGAAGCTCCGAAGGGCTGAACCACGAGCGGTATGTCAAAGGCAAATGTATATATGAATCTGCAAATACATGCCCGGGGTATCCAACGTATTACATATTTTGTTTGTTGGACAAATATGGGTGTCTCTTGTTTTGGGGGACCCCTTCTGCCTCCCCCCCAAAAAAGCGAGGGAGGGTTTATTTTGGTTCCCCTTGAAAACCACAGAAACAGGGGTACCGTCAAAAGCGACACCCGCAAGGTTGCCATCTGAACATGATTTTGTGCACATATGAACCATTGGTTGATTTGCCTGCCCAAAGTGGAGAATGCTGGGTTGATATGGGCGTGTTGTTTCTTGTGAGGGTACCCCCTTTTGGGGTTGGTTTAAAGGGAAGCACATGAGCCATCACATGGAAACCACCAATATCCACCAATCTTGTTGGATTACCCTATTTTGAGACAAACCCATATGGGCGTACAATAAGCCTTTGAGCAGACTATTTATTTATTTTATATATATATATATGTGATCCATTGAGGGTTTGCGACGCGGGAGTAGAAACAAAATGCTGAGGTACTCGCGGATTTGGGAGTTCGAAGCCTTTGCCTCGACGGCCGTGGCCTAGTTCCGCAGCTTCGTGCCGGGCGCAGCCTAGTGCCGCTAGTGCAGCTTGAGTCTCACTTGAGTTCCTGGACTTGAGTTCCTTTTTGGAAAGATCATACGAGTGGCAAACGAACACTTCGGACTCTTCGGCCAATCGACTCTATCGGAAGTGGAAAGTTCAAATTTTGGGCAGAGCGGCCGCAGGCTGATTGACAGAAAGTGCAAGTTCACCATAACGGCCTAGCCAAGACAACGGGTTTGGGACTACCTTAAACCAGCTTTTTGTTTTTGAGGGGGGTATACCCGCAAGCCAAACCTTGTGCGGGGCGGCAGTTGAACCATCCCTTGTATGTTGTTTGGGTATTTTCCGCCGTAGTTGCCATTGGTTGGCAGACCTCAGGAATTGATCAAAGGATTGACTTGCGCACATCTTCGCTGTGGAGTGGATGAGGGTGTTTCAGTGATGAGTGCTGTTGTTAGCTGCGTACCAAGCAGCTGCCTGGCAAGAACGTGACAACATGCCTTTATTTGAGCTATCACCCTCGACTGAGTACAATTTTGGGAGGGGGACACATATGCAATCCAGGTACGTGTTTTTTTTTCTTCGAGGGGGGGCTAATTTACCCCAAAGTTGAGCACCCCTTGCTGTTGCAATACTTGTCGGCTTATTGGCATGTTTGGGCCACTCGTTCCATTCAGAGAAAGGCTGGTGCGGGGTTGGCAGAGGTGGCCCGCATGAGAGATGAACATTGCAACCTAGCGGGTACCCAGGGTCAAATTGCAGTACAACTTTGACCCCCCTCGGTTTAGGGCGGGGCAATGACCCACTGAAAATGAGATTGACCCCAGAAAGGGTTTGCATTTTCTACCTCTGGGCTGGTGTCAATTCCGGAAATGCTTGCTTCAAAAGGGGTCGCTATGAACGCTCGCTCAGATGTCTCTGCAGACGTTTCATGCCTTGCTTCCGCAGCCATTGTTCTGGTCCTTCATTATATCCTGCGGTAAAAAGTCGATTGTACGTTCGGCACATGTTTCAGCCACTACAATGAGCCATGGCCACTGGTTCTGGGAAAATTATGACGAGCTCACCCAAGGTTAAAACGAGCCCACCCATGATGAAGGTCCTTCACTTGGGCATTGCTTGTTTTCGATTTGTGAATTCTGGTTCATCCCCCAGATTCTTGGGAACAAAAAACACAGACCTCGGGAGAAAACTGATTCCAAGTTGCTTGGCAACAAGACCCGGGCCATGAATTGGCGTGTCGCCTGAGCGGCGTGCTGCGCCTTTGGATGGCGGTGCTGGCTTCTTCAGTTCCACCAGCTCCGCCACCGCGAGGCCTCGGATGTTCGCCCATGTCGGTTTTCAGAGGCTTGATCCAGACACCCACTTGTGGATTAGAGTTGGACCGCTTTTGAGAAGGAATTTGAGTGGTTTCTGGTGGGTTCTGGTGGGAAATTGACCTCTGACTGATTTCTGGATGATTTTGGACGACCGGTTTTGAGAGGAGATTTGATCGCTGCAGGCGGCCTTTCGCGATATGGGTTG
>CAUJNA010000391.1:157500-195000 GCA_963377175.1 Effrenium voratum | reverse complement strand
TTTGGTAAATGAACACCTTTTTCAGTTCCACGTGCGCTCGAGTGCACGGACGTGCAACGTACCTGCGCACGTGCGTGGCCACACGGGCGCACGGATGGGCGAGTGGACGGGCCTGCGGCCGAGCGTGCTGGCGAACGAACGCGCATGCGCACGTGCGAGCGTACGCACGTCCAGGCGTACAGGCATGTGTGCACATGCGCTCGTACGGCCAGAGCTGCTTTCTTGTTTTGTTTGATAATTTTAGTGCCTCCGGCTCAGGCCGCCGACATTACAGGCCTGCTTTCTTATTTGCGTCCCTTTGGAATTGTCCCCTTGCCCCCTTCCCCTCTGAGATTTTTGCCCCCCTTTCTTTGTTGAGATCCATTCCCCCTTTCCGCCCGAAGGCCTTTTCTCCCTCTGTTTTTTTCCCTTTTCCTCCCTAAGATGTTTTCACCCCTCTCCCTGTTGAGATCCTTTCCCCCCTTTCCCCCCTAAGGCCTTTTCCCCCCTGAGATCTTCTCCCTTTGCCTCCCTAAGATCTCCCAGATCGTCTCCCTTTCAGGGAGAAGATCTGGGAGAAAAGGACTTAGGGGGGAAAGCCCAACAGGGAAAGGGGGGAAAAGATTTAGGAAGGAAAAGGGAGAAGCTCTCAGGGGGGGGAAAGGCCTTAGGGGGGAAAGGGGGAAAAGGATCTCAGCGGGGGGGGGGAAGATCTTAGGGAGGAAAGGGAGAAGATCTGGGGACAAAGGCCTTAGGGGGGAAAGGGGAGAAATGATCTCAACAGGGAAAGGGGTGGAAAAGATCTTAGGGCGGAAAGGGAGAAGATCTGGGAGAAAAAAGGCCATCAGGGAAAGGGGGGAAAGACCTAAGGAAGGAAAAGGGAGAAGCTCTCAGGGGTGGGAAAGGCCTGAGGGGGGAAAGGGTGGGAAGGATCTCAACAGGGAAAGGGGGGAAACAATCTTAGGAAGGAAAGGGAGAAGATCTGGAAAGGCCTTAAAGGGAAGGGGGGAAAGGATCTCAACAGGGAAAGGGGGCCAAGGATCTTAAGGAGGAATAGGAAGAAGATCTCAGCGGGGGGAAAGGCCGTAGGGGGGAAAGAGGGGAAAGGATCTCAACAGGGAAAGGGGGGGAAAGATCTCAGTGAAAAAGGGAGAAGGTCCCAGGCAGGGAAAAGGCCTTAGGGGGGAAAGGGGGAAAGGATCTCAACAGGGACAGGGGGCAAAGGATCTTAGGGAGGAAAAGGGAGAAGATCTGAAAAGGCCTTAGGGGGAAAAGGGGGAAAGGAGCTCAACAGGGAAAGGTGGGAGAAGATCTTAGGGAGGAAAAGGGAGAAGATCTTGGGGGGGAAAACGCCTTAGGGGGGAAAGGGCGGGAAAGGATCTCAACAAGGAAAGGGGGGAAAAGATCTTAGGAAGCAAAAGGGGGAAGATCGCAGGGGGAAAAAAGGTCTTGGGGGGGAAAGGAGGGAAAGGATCTCAACAGGGAGAGGGGGGAAAACATCGTGGGGAGGAAAAGGGAAAAACTCAGAGGGAGAAAGGGCCTTAGGGGGGAAAGGGGGGATGGATCTCAACAGGGAAAAATGGCAAAAGATCTTAGGGAGGAAAAGGGAGAAGATCTGAGGGGGGGAAAGGCCTTAGGGGGGAAAGGCGGGAAAGGATCTGAGCAGGGAAAGGGGGGGAAAGATCTTAGGGAGGAAAGGGAGAAGATCTGGGGGCAAAGGCCCCTCAATGATCTCAACAGGGAAAGGGGTGGAAAAGATCTTAGGGAGGAAAGGGAGAAGATCTGGGGGAAAAAAGGCCAACAGGGACAGGGGGGGAAAGATCTAAGGAAGGAGAAGCTCTCAGGGGGGGAAAGGCCTCAGGGGGAAAGGGTGGGAAGGATCTCAACAGGGAAAGGGGGGAAACAATCTTAGGAAGGAAAGGGGGGGGGGGAAGATCTTAGGGGGGAAAGGGAGAAGATCTGGGAGAAAAGGACTTAGGGGGGGGGGGGAAAAATACAAGAACAGATGTTGAAAGAAGTAAAATAATTTTCATAACAACTCACCAAAATATAAAATATAGGTTTATAATTCAAATATTAAATAAGGTTAATACATTATTCATATTCATTAACCTTATCTAATTACTTGAAAATAATTTCACTTCATTGAAATATTATATAAGGTTAAGAAGTTATTCTACATATTAACCTTATACAATTTTATGTAAAATATTTATTAATAAAAATAATATTAATTTTCTTCTGCCTGTTTCATTTCTAAATTTCTTTTATGCTTATTTGTTTTAAGATGTTGCTTTTTTGAACATGGAGAAAAATAACAGTCACAAATATCACACTGAATTTTTATACTGTTCCATTTTCTATTACTTTCAAGTGTTTTATTTCTATATTCATCATCTTCTTCATATCTTTTTCTTTGCTCCTCATTGTATCTATCTTTATGTTTAATTCGGTTATTCCTTTTGTTTTCTGAACATTGCCTGCATTGTTTATTATCTTTATTAAATTCGTCAAATAGTTTCATTCTACCACAGTTTCTACATAATTTTCCATTATCCGTTTTGAATGAACCGTTTTCCAAAATTCCTTCATACATTTTACCTTTAACTAAAACACAAATTTGTCCTTCCATAGTTCTTATAATACAATGTCCTTAAACCTTTAAATACATTTTAAGAAATTCCTATAATCAATATTCTTTGAAACTAATTTCCCAAAATCCCAAAATATAAAATCCCCATAATTTCAAAACATAAATCTTACAATGTTTTTTATTGTAAGGTTTATGGGAAAGTGGAGGGGTCAATGCGACCCATTTGGGAAGCACCCTGCCTACCATTTGGGAAGCACCCTGCTTGCCTGCCCACCATTTGGGAAGCACCCTGCTTGCCTGCCCACCATTTGGGAAGCACCCTGCTTGCCTGCCCACCATTTGGGAAGCACCCTGCTTGCCTGCCCTCCATTTGGGAAGCACCCTGACCGACATGTTGGGAAGTTTCAACCACAATCCCAAACTCGTTTCTTTAATCCACCAAACTCGTCAAAATCTCACAAATCAATTCAGCAGGTATTTTGTATAAATCTTCCTGTTTATGTATTACATAATTATCCCCAGAACCACTGCTTGAAAATAATTCTAATAAATTCATATTATTAGAATTATTTAGATATGTATTATATTAATTCGTATTTTCCTTCTTCGTTCTTAAACAGTTTATAAAATTCAATAGTTTCTGTTTTTGGAGATTTAATTTTGTTCTTATTTAACATATCCATATATTGCTTTTGCTTATCTTGAAAACTGCCAGACGGCCTTCCTATTTGTTTCTTTTCAAAGATTTTGTCAATCTTTTCCTTCTCTTCATTGCTATCTTTTGGTTCGTTTGCCTTTGCATCAAGTTTCTGGTCAATAGTTTTTATCATCTCGTGCAACAGTTTAACATTTTTACTAACTGTCATCATCTTCTTTGATAGTTCAGCAATAGCATCATTCTCAATTTCAGACATTTCTATATATATTTATTTATATAATTATTTATTTAAATATTTATTTATAAAATTGATTTAATGTAAAATCTACTCTTTAATACTAAATTTTCATCATTTGTTTAATAGTTTCCTGAGTTTCGTTATCTCCATTATCTGACATTGTTGCCTCATTTCCAAATTTGATAGAAATATTATGTGCATCTGTTTCCAGATTGATACTGTCCTTGGTTTTATCAATATTCATTTTCTTATCATTTTTAGTTATTTTAAACCCTAATGGCACACAAGAACATTTGCAATTTCCTTTCTTTTGAATTTCTAATTCGTTCTTCATTGCTAACATCTTTTTACACATAGGACACTCAAACTCGGTTAGTGCTGTTTCTTTAACAATTTCTTCTTTTTCTTCATCTGTTGAAGAAACTGTAGTATCTGTTTTATTCTTTTTGTTTTTCTTTTTTCCCATTTATATTAATATTTACATTTTTATTTTTGATATATTGTATTCCTAATTTTATTAATTCTAATGAATAAAAACAGCATTTTTTAATTTTATTGTCAGTTATTATTACTTGTTCTATATTCTCTACTTCATCTATTATATTAATATAATCTGTATAACTCCTTTTCATATTAAATAATAAGATAAATTATTTTTTAATTTCTGTCTTTCTTTTCCTTGTACAACTTGATGGAACTTGATAAGTTCTTTCAAGTTCTAGAACTCTAGGAAAATGGTTCTTTTTCCTAGAGTTGTACAGTTTTTTCATTGTATCGTCTTTATTCCATCTATATTCCTCAAATTTCTGATGATGTTTTGAATTTAGATGTTTAAATAAATATTTGTCATCATAAGTTTTACCACAACTGCAATGGATAATAGTCATATAAATAATAAGATGAAATAATTATTAAAAATAATTATTTGATCTTATTATTTTCATGCATAATAGAATATTGGTGGGGCACAGCACTTGGGGTTTTCATTGCACACGCGAGCAAGACACAAAACTAATTATCTTCAATGCTTATTGATTGAAGCAATGGAAAACCTGTTCCATTTTTTCATTGATATTTGCCGTCATCATATCATGAAAAAACGATGTTCCATTTAATATTAATTATAAATATTTTTCTAAATATCTTTAATATTATTTTATTATGCCTGATGTAAAACCAATTGATGAAATCAAATATGACTTTAAGCAAAGTAAGCATGATGTCGTCCCTAAATTGCCGATGAGAGCGATGATTGTGGGCCCGTCAGGCTCTGGCAAATCGACGCTACTTGTATCAATGATACTTGATATTTATAGAGGAGCATATGAAAGAATTTTTATCTGGTCCCCATCAGTAAATTTGGATAGTATTTGGTTGCCTGTTAAAAAATACATTAAGGAAGGTTTGAAAGTAGATAATGATAAAGAACCGTGTTGGTGGGATGAGTTCAATGTTGAAGATTTAGAAAGAGTTATAGAAACTCAAAATAAAATAATTGAATGAATAGAAATTATTTAATAGTAATTTGGATGATGTATCTGATAATCCAGCAATAACAAGAAATAACAAATTGTTAAATTCTTTATTTTGTAGAGGTCGTCATAGTGGAATATCAACACTTGTCAGTCTTCAAAAATCATCAACTGTGCCACCAATTATTAGAGTAAATATAAGTCATTTGTTTTATTATAAAGTTAGAAACTTTAAAGAGATAGAAATATTACAAGATGAATTATCAGCAATTGTTAGAAGTGATAATTTACTAGAAAGCAAGAAACTAATTTATAAAATATATGAGACTGCAACTGATGAACCGCATAGCTTTTTATATATTAACCTTCTCCAAAAAGACCCTAACCGTATGTTTATGAAAAACTTTTCGCATTATTTGAAAATAACTAATCAATAATATTAAATAAATGTTAATATTATTAATTTAAAACAAACTCCAATTACAGAGGTCTACCTTAGGTATGGCATATATCATTTTATTTGATTTTTCCTTTTCAATTTTACATATTCTTTCATACATTTGCTTAATTGCTTTCAACTGTAATTTATCAATATTACTTAAATCTAATTGTTCTACATCAATATCATTGATTTTATCAATACTTGAAGTTTCAATATTACTGTTTGAATTACCCATTATATATTATTATTTAGATTATAATATAATACAATAATAAATATTCAAAGGTATACAATACAATAATAAATATTCAAAGGAATTAAAATAGGCCAACAAAACCCCCACATAATAGGAGTACATAACATACAACACTTATGTGTTCGCCTGTCGAATTTCTCTTCTTCCCTTTGTTTTTTTAATTCTTTAATATATTCATCAAATTTAGAATGATTAAAACTACATTCTTCATTATTACATTTATCTAATGTAAATTCATCTTTATTTAACTTAGTAATTATACAACCACAATAACAAGTTTTTTCTCTCATACTACTATTCTTAAATAATGCTTCTATTTTAACTTTCCTGTCAATGTCCATATATCTATATATTAATTAATTATTTATTTATTTATATATTTATATTTAATTATTTATTTAGATTTTTCTTTTTTCAATTCCTTAATTTCTTTTTCAAGTTTATCTACTTTATCATTTAATTCTAATACTGCTTTATGAACTAGCACGGGTAAAACTAAATAATTTAATCCTAAATACTCTCTGTCTTTACATACAACATTTTCAAATTCTTTAGGAATTGCTTTTAATACTTCATCTGCTATATATCCTATATGAGTTTTACCGTTATCATTTCTATCGTGTCTCTTAAACTTCTTCGGTTTAAATTTCTTAATAATATTCATACAATTAGATTTGACATTGTCTATATCATATTTCAATCTTGAATCAGATGAATCAACAAACGTTCCGTTGATGGTTACTGTTGTTGCTGTTAAATCTATATTAGTTCCTGTTGCTGGCTCAATTAAATTACATAGCAATTTTTTCGTTCCTGCAACTGTTACATTTTCATTAAAAGTCGATGGAGCATTATTTGTAAAACTTTCAGTATTTACTGTTGTTCCAAATGTCTTATCAATAGATAATAAAACAGAAGGTGTAGTTGAACTATCTGCCACTCTAAATGCAGTGTTAGAAGTTCTAAATATTACATCAATTGTAGATAAACTAGTTCCATCGTAATAAGTTGATATTTCACTTGTTCCCATCTTTAGATCTGTTCCAGTAGTCATTGAAATATTATTCAAAAATGAAACCGTTGTTAAATCAAATGATTGAATGGTATTAGTTGCTAAATATGCATTTTGAACTGCTAAGTTAGTATCAACAGTTACTAATGTTCCACCATTAGGTGCTATATGATTACTTCTTAATGCTCCATTAGTTTTAACATAAATATCATCAGCAAATAAATTACCCATTACATCAGCAGTAGAAGTGTTAAAAGTCCATCCAGTAGAAATATTAACTGCTCCAACTATATTAGATTGAACGGCAGGATCTCCACAAATAAATCTAATTGAAGAATTAGCATCGGTATTCCTCATATCAAAAGATGAAAAAGCACTAACATATCTATATAATTCACAATTTGTATCAATTGTTAATTTACCATCAGTATCAATATTAACATTATCACAATTAACATCAGCATTTGTATAAATATTACCTAACACATCAATAGGTTTACTAAAAATAGTTTTATTCACTAATCCATCACACATCATATATTGATTACTGGCATTAGTAATATCACCAACAGAAAGAGCAACAAAATCATTATGAGACATATATAAACCTTCTATAGCATCAGGAGTATATCTTCGTATTGAACCATTATTATTAAAATTCAAATATGAACCATTGTTAAGATTTACTGCCTTGTCAGTTCCTATAAAATCAACTGCATCAGTAAATCTCGATTTTCCGGCACAGTTTAAAACATAACCATTAACACCAACAGCACCTAAACCAAATCTATCCTTAACCCAAACTCTTCCAACATTAGCATCTCCTATTTGAGTTTCCCATTGACCTCCTGCGCTACTCATCCACATTCTACCATCTCTATTAATATTAAATTCACGATTAAACATTTGAAATGTCATTTGTAATCCTAAATTAGGCGAAGGTGTAGTACTAAACTTATTACATATTATAGAACCAGTAGTCAACATATTTAAATTACTGTGTAAAGTTACATTATCGCTAAAGTTAATAGCACCTGCTACTGATTGAGCGTTAGTATCTATCTTATCTAACTTTTGTCCTAATGATGTATCCTGTGAATTATTACTAGTAATTATTGAATTAATTGTATTTGTATTTCCTGTTATTAGTCCACTTAATCCATCTGATTGTAAAACATATCTAGCATCAGAACCAGTTTTATCTAAAATAGATGAACAAGAAAATAAACCAGATACTTGTAAATTACTTAATATTGTAGTATTATGATTTAATATTATTTTATCATTTTGAAAAGTTGAAGAATTGTTAATTTCTACATCCCCAAAACCACGTTGATTTAAAAACATAGTTGAACCAGTCAAACTTCCATAAACATAACTATCAAAATAATTATTATACATTTCAAAGAAATTGTTATAATTTCCAAATTCTGCTATTTTGAAAGTTGCAGTAGTTGTTATATTATGTATTAATGTATTATTTAATACTGATGTATTTAACTTATTTGATAATAAATTATTAGTTGTTATTTTATTATAATAATCTGCTTCATTAAATGAACCTCCATTCTGTAAATCTAAAATTGCAGTAATATGTGAATTTACTGTACTATTTAATCCTGTTATTAAATTAGAATTGGAACTAATATTATTAAAATTAAATGTCATAGTAGAATTCAAATTATTTATTAAATGTGTATTTGATGAAATATTATTAATATTTGTATTTATTAAAGTAGTATTTGAAGAAATATTATTAATATTTGTATTAATTAAATTAGAATTAGAACTAATGTTATTAAAATTAGTTGTCATAGTAGCATTTAAATTATTTATTAAATTTGTATTTGATGAAATATTATTAAAATTTGTATTTGAAGTTATTGTCAGATTACCTATTAAAAATGTATTTGAACTAATATTATTTGATAATACATTAATTTCTGTTTTGTTATATGTTTCAGTTATATCATAAAAATTAGCATTTATCTGCTCCTTTGTATAGGTGTCTGCTTGGTCTGCTTTACTATCTAATACTGTTTGAATGTCAGATTTACTCGCGTAAAGGTCTTCTATATCATTGACTGCTCCATCTTTTACTTGCCTAATTCTATTTGCTGTAATATCAAAGATATTCATTAAGTTTTTACTCATAATATTATATTATTAATTAGAAAATTAATAATATCATATTTTTTATTTTAATCATAAAATGTTACAGAATTTGAACGGATTTCAAGAATACACTCGTGCTGAAGTAGCAGGTAAAGTGTTTTCGGCATTACTGCACTTGTGTATAAAGTAGTCCCATCAAGTGGTTTCACACGCAGAACCATATTAGAATTATTTTTTAAATTCATTCCAGTGTACGCACTATTTTCAAATTTCATCAAATTAAAACCAAACATAAACTTTTGTGTTTGGTAATCTTCTGCACGAATTAAAAAGGGTTTTTCAGAGCAATGCATAAGATGTAAATACGCTTCTTTAACACCTTGCACTTCTTGTGTGGGGATTACTTGATTACCAATTACAAGAGAAGCTGACAAATCATAATTACTATCATAACCGCCATACAATACAGAAGTACTTTGAGCCAGTGGATGATACATAGCATTCCACCATTTATAAATTTCTCCAAAAGAACCAACATAACCATCATAACCAGCTGGGGCAACTTCCCTACCAAATGAAATAAATATCTTATTAAGTTTAGAAACATTCCTGACAATTGTTGTGAAAATTTCAGAACTTTCAGATACTGTCTGTTCTTGTATTGTTTCAGTTTCAAAAGTAATTGGAAGAGAACCAGTTTCTAAAATTTTACTGTATTCGGCGTATAAAGAATCGTCGAGGGTATAAACATTTCCTTTGAAAAGCGGTTTTGTAATAAACCATAACTTACTTGTATTAGCATCAGTAAAAGAACTGGAAGCACCACCAACAATGATAGGGTCTGATGCATTATTACATAAATACATCTCTACGGTAATAGGACAATACGAAATTGGAATGAAATTATCTACAGTTTTAAAACATTTTAAATCGGGGTCATAAAATACATTAACAAAAGATTTAGGATTAATACCTAACATATTGCCCGTGCTTACAGACCTCTTAACTCTATCTTCAACAACTCCTGCATCTGTGGTTGTAACACTCAAAAATCTATGGTCGTTATTCATAAACGAATTACCAAACCCTAAGTTTTCGTCAATTCTTTTTTGGTCTGATGACTTCAAAACATCGTGCATCTTCTCAACACGTGGAAGCGATGTAAGGTCGCAAACTACAACATCACCCATCAATACACGAATACGACTAAAAAAGGCGTTTGCCTCAATGGGTCTTAATATATGCCCTGTTGTTTCATCAGTGTTATTCAATGTAAAGCCCATTACAAGACTTTTACAATCCAACCACTGGTTCGGTGGTCCTGTAATATTCCATCTTATTAATGATGAACCACCTGATGTATATGTTGAAACAGATGAAGGATAAAAGTTTTTACTTTCTTTCATTCTAATATAAGAAGCACCATCCTTCAAGCGAAACCTTAATTTACCTTCGTGTAATCGGTCTTCAATATCTAATGTTTCCATAACTTATATATTTAATAATAGAAAAATATTATATTATTCTATTATTAAATTAATTTATTTTAAAGTGTGAATAATCTATAACTTCTTTTTTAGATTTTTTATTTAATAGTTTTTTAGATTTATTTTTAATATTATTATTTTCAACCTTATAATTAGGTTCGTCTTCTACAATCTTTTTAATGTCATCATAACTGACTTTCTTTTTAGGATTTATAGTATTTTTTATATCATTATTAGGCATTATATATAAGACTACAAAATTTCCTTTACAGGCTCAATACTTCTTGATACATCCTTGCCAGTATCACCATATAATGAGTGTTGATGATTTGTTAATGGGTTAAAACCTCCTCTATTTGATGTTATACTGCCTCTATCTAAAATACTGACTATATCTCCAAAATTTCGTATGCTTGTGTAGTTGTCATCGTTTTTGTTTGACATTGAAATAAAAGGGGCGCCGTAAGTAGTTAATCTAATATGTCTATCAGGATTTTCTTTTAAGTATTTAGAACTCGCACTACTACCCAATGAATGTGAAATAACTTCACTAATATTATGGTTTTCATCAAGTATATCGCTAATATCTCTATATCTTTCACTGAATGAACTTAAGCCAAATGGAATTGTAATATCACTTAAAATATCATTAATATTTGATTTAATATTAGACTTACCAAATGTCCCAGCAACATATAGTTTATTACCATCCAAATAATAACCTTTACCATTTGTATATGCTTTGCTTAATCCTTCTGTGTCAGATAAATTATTATTATATTTAGGTTTGAATAATGATTTTTCTTGTTGAATTTCATTAATTATTTTTCTATACATTTCGCTATGACCTTGATGAAGCGGATTGTATGATTTTAATTTTCCTTCTTTTAAATAATATTTATATTTATTTTTCATATATAATTAAATTATAAAATTTCTAATTAATTAATATAATGAACTTTCGTAAAATATATATTGACACACGACATAGAAATCTAAATGAAAGTTTAAGCACTTCTGACTTTGTTATAGATTTGCCAGAAACACAAGAAACAGGACCAAATACAAAACTATACGTCCACGAATTATCGATACCTAATACTATTTATCCTATTGAAGAAAATGTAAATAATAGATTATATTTAACATTAGGAGGAATATTAACAGGAGCACCAGTATATTATTTTATTGTAGCACCTGATAAAGGTAGTTATGTAGGTAGTGAATTAGCAACCGAATTACAAAATAAATTGAATACTGCTACTAATGGAACTGATGGAAATAGTGACTTTTTTAGTTGTAGTTATTCATTAAAAACAAATACTATAACTATAACTGTTAATTATGTTTCTTACTTTTTCGTAATTCATACGGATAAAGAATTGCAAACTAACTACGGTTTTAGTATTGATTATGACAGAAGCCACACAATGTCTATTAACAATGTTTTAGGAAACACTGTTGAAAAAATCAATTTTGCTCCTGACCCTTTTGTTAGTGGTTTTGTTAATTTATTACCAATGAAAAACATTTATTTAACCAGTGATAGTTTAACTAATGGAAACCAACTAGCACCTTATGGAGTTGCTCGTGTATTAAAGAAAATTCCTATTACTGCTGGATTTGGAAATGTAATCTATGATAATGAGATTTTAATGAATGACGCTAATGATGTTTCAATGAGACATTTAAGACGCTTACATTTTAAATATGTTGATGCTTATGGAAAAACTGTAGAATTACATGGGGCAGACAGTAGTTTTAGTTTAACATTTGTTGAGAGTTGAAAAGCATATAATAAATATTTTAATATAATTATTTATTATATACTAATTATATGGTTAAAAATTTTGAAATAGTGATGTAGGCAGTGAAAATACTGAAGCACCTAAAGAAGTAGAAGAAATTAAAGAAGAACCTATTATTAAGGAAGAAAGTAAAGAAGTAGAAACTAATAATATTATAAATGAAGAAGAGAATAAAGTAGAAGAAGAAGAAGAACGCGAACCAAAACAAGAATTAAAATCTAAAACATACTCAACTGAAAAAGTGGAGTGTCCAAAGTGTAAAAAATATTTAACAAAATACACTTTCAAATATCGTCATAACTGTAATGGAATACCAGTTAAAAAAGAACCAGACCCTAACAAAGTTGTTCGAAGAAAAATTATGCATCCAGAACAAGCAAAAGAATTTGAGAATAATGTATATGAAAAAGTTAAAGATAATATTCCAAAAGTTGATGAACAAGAAATAGAAAGAAGAGTTGAAGAACGATTGAAAAAACATTTAGAAACAACTGCTAATAAAGTATTTGAAACTGCAAAAGACCGTTACAATAATATGAAGGTAGAGCGAGATAATAAAAATAAACAGAAAATTAATAATTTAGCAAGTAAAATTATTTGATAAATATATTTATAATCTAATTAGTATTATATATAATGATTATTGATAAGAAACAATTGCTTATGCGCCGTAGAGAAATTTATGACAACGTTGTAAATAGAATAACAGAACCGCAAAATAAAGACAAACCGAATATCAGTGATGTTATTGATAGAAAAGCAGTTTTTGAAACAAACAAACCCAAAAAGAAGAAGAAATATAAATCAACTCAACATTACTATTATGAAGGAGACAACAAGGCACACCAACCTAATTACACATATTTGAAAGAATTACAAGAACAATTAGAACGTCATAGCGCTAAAAAAGATTATGCTGTATTTCAAAATAAAAGAAGATATCAAGAAGAAGCACAGGCTTATTTTAATGAAATCCAAAGGTTGGAAAGTGAAAAATTGAGACATCACCCATCAAGTGAAACAGGTAAATCCTATTCAGAAATGATTAAGAAGAAGAAAGGAATAATCAATCAATTAAGAAAGGATTTTAATTTTGATTAAATTAATTAGATTAATTAGATTAATAAATTATAATCTAATTAATTTTATATACCAATGAGATTAGACAATGAACAGATGAAAACGCTAAAATCACAATTGAGATTAAGACCGTCTTATAATGAACTGATAAAGGAAATTACAAAGGAAGAATACAAAAATAAGAATATCAGAGATGTAATAGACAGAAACGCTTATTATTTTCGTGACAGTCCATTGGGAACAGTGTACGATAATAATACAGTAGATTTGAGACAACAACGCTTTCAAAAAATGTTAGATGGGAAAAATCAAACAGAACATTTTGATATATCGAGAGACGATGAAATGGATGATTTAAGAGATGAAGCAATACAATCACTAAGTGCCTCAATGGATGATGCAGAGGAACAACACGAACGACAAATCAGTCAAGTTTCAAAAAGAGTTAGTAGCGAACAAATAGCAGACCTACACCAACGAGCACAACGAGCAAGACAATTAGAAGGACAAGAGGGGAGAAGACCAAGTATCCAGTCAATGGTAACTGCAAAATCAAGCGATACTGAAGATTTACCACCATTAGAACCGCTTATGACAGAAGACGAAGCAGTTAAACGAATTCAAGGGGCACAAAGAGGATTAACAACGAGGAAAGAAGACGAAGCAGTTAAACGGATACAAAGGGCACAAAGAGGATTAATGATGAGGAAAGAAGAAAGAAGAGAGCAAGCACGGGACAACGCTGACACTTCATCCACAGTCCCACAAAGACAATCGAGAACACACAAGGAAACTATTGACTATTCAACTGATATGAAACATTGGAACCAAAAAACGAACGTTCTGGAAAAAGACCTATTATTTCAACTACATTTAAGAGGAATTGAACTTACTAAAGAACAACAACACGAATACGAAAATGAAACACAGAAAAAAGGAGGAAAAGGTAAAAAGGAAACAGGTAGAGCTTATTTAGTTGGATTGATTGAAAAACTAATACAAGAGGGAAAATGGACAACAAGGGTAAATGATGAACTACTAAGAAAACGAATGGGAGATTGGAGAGTTATGAAAGGAAAAGGTAAAGCATCAGAGAGTGTTCCGACACAAGAAGAAAAAACACAAAAAGAAAAAAGAGAGGCGCAATTAAAAGAACTTGAAGACAAGTTTCCACTAAATGACTATTCACAAGTTGATTTAACCAATATATCATTCACTGATATGACAGCGCTGTTTTCTTATGCTATTAATATGAAAAAGTCGGTTTCAGAAAAAACAGCAAACGAGTATAAACAATTAAAAGAAGATATGATTAATGTTGTTCATGGCGGTGGATTATCAGTTGAAATTGCTCAAAAATACAAAACCAGGAAACTTGAAGATAAAGATAAGATTAAACAACAAATAATAGACAACTTGAAGAGTTTATTTAGAAAAGAATTTAAAAGTAAAACTGGTTCATCTTCATCATAAACACATGAATAACAATAAATAATCTATAATATTTAATAATGAATAACGCTAAATATTATGGATTAAGAAGAAGGAAAACATTTGATGAAATACTAAAGGAAGCAATGACAAGCAAAATTAAAACAACAGTTATATTGAAGAAATACAAGAAAGATATGTTATTGAATAATTTTGATTTTGATGAAATGGATTTAATGAATTATAAAAATAAAGAAAGATATATGAACGCAGAAGTTATGATGGCAGACAAGGCAACACAAACGCTTAACAAAGAAAACAAGGCAACGCAAACAGACCTGCCATATGATAAGGCAACGCAAACTTATAATGATAATGATATGACAAAATTATTAGGTGGTTCTTCAAAGAGTTTCAAAAGCAAAATGATAACCAAGGCAGAAGCAGAAGCAGAAGCATTTACATATGACCCTGATTTATATGATGACGACGATGATGATGATGATGATAAAAAGGATGATGATATTGATAAATATAGAAAGAAATTATTTATGTTGATGAGGATTATAGAATTTATGATGAGGTCGGGTTTTAGTATAGGACAAATAGTAGCACATTTAACATATCACACTACATTAACTACAATTCAAGGTTCAGAGTTATTAGTTAATTTAACAATGAATTCATTAGTAACATCATACGATATAGCAACTGCCATAATGAATATGTTCAATACAAATGTTAGCGAAGAAGTTGATTTATCAACCTCCTCTCCACCTATTAGCGTTAATAGTTCTCCACCTGTTGAGCTGAGCTCAATAGCTGATGATGAACAAAGTTCATCATTACCTATCACTGTTAATAGTTCTTCAACACATACTGTTAATTCATCATCGTCAGAAGAAAATGCTAATTATGAAATAGCACCGCGAACCGACATGCCTATTCCTACTGATGCTGAAAGTGAAAATGAAGAAGAGCAACCGTCAAGCAGTAGTAAAGAAAAATCTAGTTAATATTGATAATTACTTTGTAATTATTATTAATAGATATTTTAACAAAATAGACTTAAGGGAATACCACTTTAATATAATAAGATAATAATGCCTTTCTACAGCAGACATTCTAATGATATAAGTGACAATTATTATTTAAACACTCTTGATGATGATGAGTATAGCAGTTTTATGAGTATGATATATATGAATAGCAGGTTTGGAGCAGACATTCAAAGACATTATGATAGTTCAGATGCTGATGTAATACCAACATCAAGTGAGGAAGAGAGATTAAATAAAACAAAAAAACAAGCATACCAGAGTAAATATTTTCAAGAAAAGCAGAACCATCCTTACACCTGCAATATGTGTGGAAAAACGATGAGTAATTCTTCAAACATCAAAAGACATGAGAAATCTAGAAAGTGTCAAAAAGCAAGAGAAATAATGTGATTATTTTTTATTAAATAAAATTAATAAAAACTAATCAGTATTATAATGAGTAAACTTACAAAAGATGAAATATTAAGTAATTTATTTTACGATTTGGAGCGAGGGTATGGTTCAAAGCAAAGTTTATACAAACAAGCAAATGAGACAGATGCATCATTTACTCTAAAAGAAGTGGGTGATTGGTTGAAGAAGCAACCTAATAAACAAATTAAACCATATCAAAAATATAATAGTTTCTTAGTGCCTTATGCCAGAGCAGAATTTCAAATAGATATTATGGATATGAACATATTTAAGAAAGAAGGTGAAGAAAGATATGCTTTAATTGTAATTGATGCTTTCAGTAAATTAGGTAATGTTGTTCCAATGCCTGAGCGAGCAAGTCCAAATGTTTTAAAAGCATTGAAAGAAAGTTTTAAAATTATGGGTGAACCGATTGAAATTTATAGTGATGATGACGGAGCATTTTACTCGGATGTCAAAAAATATTTAGATAGTCTAGGCATAAGTCAAAAGAAAACAATGACACATGCGAATATAGGAGAGAGATTTATTAGGACGATGAAAAAGGGAATAAGTGATAGAATGAATTTTACAAAGGGAAAATGGACTGATATGTTAAAACCAACACTGAAAAAATATAATGATACTATACACTCATCAAATGGAATGAAACCTATTGAAGCACACAAGGATGAAAATAGAATAAATGTAAAGGCAAATCTAACATTAAAGCAGAAGCACTTGAGGAAATACCCCCAATTATCTGTTGGTGATATGGTTAAAATATATAAGAAAGGTAAAGGTAATTATTCCACACGAAAAGAAACAATTTCAAAATGGTCTGACAGAAAATTTAAAGTTGAAAAAATAGAGAGATATGACACTACAAAAACATTATGTTTTAGAAGGTTTAAGCAGACATTATCTACGTCACGAATTGCTTTTAGTAAATGAGTAATTGCTTTACTTCATAGAAATTATAAATTTGATTTTGACTTAAGGAGATATTTATATTAATAAATATATACTTATTAATATGAATAGAAATTTAGCGCCGGATGAAAATACTAAAATCGTTAAATACATTCTAAAAAACAATGTAGGACAATATAAATTAAATAAAAAAGGTAAACAATTGAAAACAATAATCATAGGAAACAATCAATACAGATACAACGCTGATAAACCATTAAGCAAAAAACTCATCAAACAACTTGAAAGCGTAAAGAAAACTAATGAATACAAAGCAAACCAAATAAGAGAAAGAGTAGGAACAAGAACAGTCTTAAAACACGCAATCAAGAAGAAAGCAACAATAACAGAGGAAAGAAGCGCTTTTAGAGCATATGCCAATGCCTACACCATTTCTAACATCAATTTGAAAGGTTTAAATGGATTGACTTATTTTGTTTACCAGTTTGATAAACTAAGTGAATATTTAAAAGAACATAAGGGTATGAAATTAAACGCTGTCGTATCATTAAGAGTACATAATATATTTGAAGAAGAGCAATTAGTTAGTGCAAAGACAAGGTCATATACCATAAATAATGAAGATGATTTGAGAAAAGCATTGAACAATATGAAACCAGACATTGAAACTAGAATTTTAGAAATGGCACTGTATCAATCAGGATTGATGATAGTTAAAGTTGAAAGCATCCACATTATGTATAACAAATACAACCCTACAAGAGCAGGACAATATATTGAACTACCAAAATGGGTAAAGTCCAAAAGAGCATGTATTAATATTCAAAATAAAGATGAAAAGTGTTTTAAATATTGTGTTGAATGTGCTTATCATAAAATCTATGAAAATAAGCATCCAGAATATTTTTATCATTATAAAAAAGTGGAAAGCGACTTGAACTTTGATGGAATAAATTATCCTGTGAATAATGATGATATTGATAAGTTTGAAGAACAAAACCCTAAGGTGTCCATTAATGTTTTTGTAATTGATGAAGTTAAAGAGCAAATAGTTAAACATAGAGCACTGAAAAATAAGGATGCTTCTTGTCATATTGATTTGTTAAGAATTGATGTGGGAGGTGCTAGTCATTATGCCTATATTAAGCATATGAGCAGACTTATTAACAGCCAGAAAAGTAAATTTTGTAGTGCTTCGTTTTTCTGTAAATATTGTCAAAATGGGTTTGGAACTCCCGAACTCCTAAAGAAACACTATGACAAGGGTTGTATGGAAGTTGAAGGTCAACAAATAAAAATGCCTAAACCAGAAGAAAAAATGAAATTCAAGCATCACTTTAAAAAGTTAAGGTGTCCATTTGTTATTTATGCTGACTTTGAATGTTTAACTGAGGAAGTTGATAAACCAACAGATGAAAGTATTAAAACTTACAATTATCAAGAACATAAACCCTGTGGTTTTATGTTGAATATGGTTAATTCAGTTGATGGTTCTAATTATGAATATTTATATCGAGGAAGTGATGCCGTTAATGTTTTTTGTAGTAAAATTAATGAGATAAGAGAAGACATTAAAGACAAAATGAAAGAAAATAAAGAAATTGATATGAGTGATGAAAATAAGAAAGACTTTAAAAATTCAACTCATTGTTTTATTTGTGGTGACGCGTTTAGATATGATTATAAGAATGAAAAGGAAGCAGAGAAATATAAGAAGGTTCGCGACCATTGCCATTTCACAGGTAAATATCGGGGATGTGCTCATAGCATTTGTAATTTAAACTTCTGTCATAAATATTTTAAAATACCAGTGTTTTTTCATAATATGAAAAATTATGATGGACATTTAATTATTCAAAATGCTGATAAGTTAAGTAATCAGAAGAAAATAGATGTAATAGCACAGAACAGTGAAAAGTTTATTAATATCGGTTTTGATTGTTTAAGTGTTAAGGACAGTTTTAGTTTTATAACTGCTTCTTTAGATAAATTAGTATCATTGACAAAATATGACAACACAGATGATAAAGATAAAAGAAAATGGATAATAAAAGACAACTGGCAGAACAATTTTAGATTTAGTAAAAATAATGATATTATTAAAAGTGAAAAATGTTTGGACTTATTAAAAGTGAAAAATGTTTGGACTTATTAACAGAGAAGGGAGTTTATCCTTATGACTATATGAATTCAATAGAAAAGTTTGAAGATGAAAGTTTACCAACTAAAGATATGTTTTACAGTAGATTAAGCGAGGATAATATAACGGATGAAGACTATGAAAAAGCAAAAGTAATATGGAAACACTTTAAGATTAAAAACATGGGTGAATATCACGATTTGTATTTGAAAACAGATGTTTTATTATTGACTGATATTTTTGAAAATTTTAGAGATGTATGTATTCAAGATTACGGTTTAGATCCAGTATATTATTACACACTGCCTAATTTTGCTTTTGATGCTATGTTAAAATTAACTGGTGTTGAAATAGATTTTTTATGACCAAGATATGTATGAAATGATAGAGACCGGACTTCGTGGTGGGATGACACAGACTGCCTGTAAGAAAGTAGAGGCAAATAATATTTATATGGGCGATGATTTTGATGAAAGCAAAGAAAGTAGTTATATTAACTATTTTGATGCTAATAACTTATATGGATTAGCAATGATACAAAAACTGCCATACAAAAATTTAAAGTGGGATACTAAAATAACAGAAGATGATATTTTAAACTATGCTAATGGTAATACTGGATACATCTTAGAAGTTGATTTAGAATACCCTAAAGAACTGCACGATTTACACAATGACTATCCAATGGCACCTGAAATTATGAATGTTAAAGCAGATATGTTATCAGATAAACAAGTTGAAATTTATGAAATACTGAATAAGAAAAAACCTAAAGATGAAAAAACAAATAAATTAATATTGAATTTAAAAGACAAAGAAAAGTACGTAGTCCATATTAGAACTTTACAGTTTTATTTAAAACACGGATTGAAACTAAAGAAAATACACAGAGCAATAAAATTCAGTCAGAAAGAGATATTAAAACCTTACATTGAATTTAACACTGAGAAAAGAAAGAATGCCAACAATGATTTTGAGAAAGATGTTTACAAATTAATGAATAATGCCGTGTTCGGAAAAACGATGGAAGACAAAAGGAAACACTTAGATTTTGAAATAGTGAGTGATGAAACAAGATTTATGAAATGTGTTAATAATCCATCATTTAAACATAGTCATATTATCAGCGATAATTTAGTAGGAGTTGAGAAACAAAAAGCACAATTGAAATTAGATAAACCTATATTCATTGGAATGAGTATTTTAGATTTGAGTAAGCAACATATGTATAAGTTTTATTATGATGTTATGATCTAAATACGGAGATAATATTAGAATGGTTTATACTGACACTGATAGTTTTGTATTTCATACTAAGACTGATGACATTTATAAAGATCTTCATGATATTAAAGATGAAATGGATTTTTCAGATTATCCTATTTATCATAAATGCTATGATACTACTAATAAAAAGACGTTGGGTAAATTTAAGGATGAATGCAGTAGCAAAATTATTACAGGGTTTATTGGACTTCGTCCTAAGTGTTACGCTTTTCAAATCTATGGAGAAGAAAAAGAACATAAGAAATGCAAGGGCACAGCAAAGCACATAGTGAGGAGGCAACTGACATATAAAGAATATGATAAGGTTTTACAAACTAATGAAGTTATACATAAATCATTCAATAGTATTAGAAGTAAAAACCATAAAATTTATAGTATTAGAACAACCAAGATTAGTTTGAATAGTTATGAAAATAAAAGATACTGGACTAATACAGGTGATAGTTTAGCATATGGTCATTATTCTATTGAAAATAGAATAATATGATGACATAGTCATCATCACTGGAGAATTAAAGAGATGATGACTTAATGTAGTAATGAAGATACACGCAGAAATAAAAGAACGAATAGAATTAATAAAAGAAATGAGAAAGGTAAAAGAACACTATGAAGATGAAAGAGATAAATATGCTTTGCTAGATGTTAAATACTTTAAAACTAACAAGAAAGACTTTTATGAAGGGTTTAAATCATGCCTTGAATTAGAGCACGATGAGACGCAGTTGAAGAAAGATTTTAATGAATTAATAAAAACTTGTGAATTAGCAAGTGAAAGTTCTGTAAATTATGTGTTTAGTTTTGACGGAGTGGTCAGAGGATATGAACGACTTATAGAAATACAAAAACAAAAAATATATCATGTACTTCGTTAAAAATGACTTAAGGAAATAATGACTCAATATATTATAGTGAAATGTTGTTTAACTATAACAAGTGTGAATGCTGTAAAAATACAAAGAATGATGTTAATATAACATTGTATAAGTTATTACCCGACAATGTATGTAATAAAATAAGTGAATATAATGTATATTGCAATCAATGCTGTATAACAAGAGACCTTGAAAAGTTTTTTGTTGAAGAACATAAGGATAAGGGATATACAAAGTTTCAATTACAATTAAAATTCTTTATGCGACACCAAGCAAGATTTCCTATACACTTTTACCAGAAGATTTCCATAAAGTCATTTGAACATGAAATTGATGAATTCTTTAATAATATAGATTTAATTAGGAGGTTTGGAGGAATAAACGCAATTAAACCATATAAAGCATTTGTCAAAAAATACCGCTATTTGTTTGAATGGGTTGACTGGCATTTATTAGACAAAGGTAAAATAAATGAAGTCTTGAACGGATTTAGAGTATCTGAATATAGTATATGGTATTACTACAACACTAAATATAAAGTATGTCTATTAGTTAATTTGTTTTTCTGGGAATATATTTATTCAATAATAGGAAAAGACAATATCAAATATATAGATGAAGATGATATAGGTAAATATGTAGATTACATATTTGAAGACATATTGCCTGACTATTATTTTAATCCATAAACCTTACAATAAAAATAAATTGTAAGATTTATGATTTGTAATATTTTGTTAAGAAATTAAGTTTATATTCATTCTTTGAAAATGACTTAAGGAAATAGTGACTTAATATATTAGTGAGAAAATGAACGGTATTGAAATCAATAAGTATATTAATAAGAAATGCTATGACTGTTGCCACTTCAAAAAAGTAAATTTACCTAATGGAATAATAAATAATATTATTGATTATTCAATGGGTGAAGAAGATGTATGCGAAAATTGTAAAACCTGGAGAGATAACCAAGCTATAATCAAATGTTTGTTGAGATTAAAAGGAAGACATAATAGAAATGTAGAAGATGACATTTTGATATTTTTAACTGTAAATAAATTACCACCTTACGTTTATGTTAAACAGTTTCTTAAAATCAGTAAGAAAAATATGAAATGATTTATGCTATAGTAAGGATGTTGTGTCATAGTCAAAAGAAAGGAGATGATATTAAAGAATATATCAAATTTTATATTGAAATTTATAAAAAGTTTAATGTTAAAAATACAGTGAGAGATATTAATATTATTTTTAAAATGATGTATGAAATAAATGAGATTTGTCAATTAAATTATTATCCTGAACTGAAATTATAAATTACACCATAAACCTTACAATTTAATTTTATTGTAAGATTTATGATTTGAATTTATAGATTTAGTTTCAAGGAATATTGATTGTATTTTCAAGGAAGTTTTACTAGTGTAAAGAAAAGCAACATCTTAAAACAAATAAGCATAAAAGAAATTTAGAAATGAAACAGGCAGAAGAAAATTAACATTATTTTTATTAATAAATATTTTACATAAAACTGTATAAGGTTAATATGTAGAATAACTTCTTAACCTTATATAATATTTCAATGAAGTGAAATTATTTTCAAGTAATTAGATAAGGTTAATGAATATGAATAATGTATTAACCTTATTTAATATTTGAATTATAAACCTATATTTTATATTTTGGTGAGTTGTTATGAAAATTATTTTACTTCTTTCAACATCTGTTCTTGTATTTTTGGGGGAAAGGCCTTAGGAGGAAAGGGGGGGGAAGATCTTAGGGAGTTCCTCCCTAAGATCTTCCCCCCCCCCTTTCCTCCCTAAGATCTTTCCCACCCTTTCCCTGTTGAGATCCTTTCTCCCCTTTCCCTCCCAAGGCCTTTCCCCCCCTGAGAGCTTCTCGCTTTTCCTTCCTAAGATCTTTTCCCCCCTTTCCCTGTTGGCCTTTTTTCCCCAGATCTTCTCCCTTTCCTCCCGAAGATCTTTTCCACCCCTTGCCCTGTTGAGATCATTTCTCCCCTTTCCCCCCTAAGGCCTTTTTGCCCCAGATCTTCTGCCTTTCCTCCCTAAGATCTGGAAATGAAGGGGGGAAAGGGGGAAAGGATCTCAACAGCGAAAGGGGGGGAAAGATCTCAGGGAGGAAAGGGAGAAGATCTGGGGAAAAAATGCCTTAAGGGGGAAAGGGGGGAAAAGATCTTTGGGAGGAAAAGGGAAATCTTTCTCGGGGGAACAGGCCCTAAGGGGCAATCGGGGGACAGGATCTCAATCGGGAAAGAGAGAAAAAAACTTTGGGAAGAGAAGGGTGGAGATCTTGGGGGGAAAAGGCCTTAGGGGGGAAACGGGGGCAAGGATCTTAAGCGGGAAAGGGGGGAAGAGATCTTAGGGAGGCAAAGGGAGACGAACTCAGGGAAAAGGACTTAGGGAGGAAAGGGGGGGAAAGATCTTTGGGAGGAAAAGGGAGAAGAACTGAGGGTGGGAAAAGGCCTTAGAAGGAAAAGGGGGGAAATAAATGATCTCAACAAGGAACTGGGGGGGGGGTTCACCAGCATAGGCAACATCCCCAGCATCACTTGCATCATCCGCATCCTTGGCAGGCGCTGATGCGGATGATGCAGGTGATGCTGGCGATGTGCCGCTGGAGCTGCTAAGGATGCGAAAGCGCACCCGGGGGGAATCGAACACCCCAATGTTTTTGACAAACTGAGTTGGGCAAGCCCGCACAATGAACAGATTTAGTGGAGCGTCTTCGAATCACCGCGTGGTACGTGGACCCCCCCCCCCCCGCCCCTGGGGAGGAGGGGTAACAGGTAAAGAGGTAAGGGGCATTTCTTATGTCCAACACGCCGCCTGTTGTCGGCGGATTTATTAGGTGTTTTGCTAGTTTGCTCTGTGTGTGTGTGCGCTGTGTGTGTGTGTGTGCGCTGTGTGGTTGCTGGCGTGTCTATTCGTTTTTGGTGCTTGCTGTGTGTGTGTGTGTGTGTGTGTGTGTGTGTGTGTGGGTGTGTGTGTGTGTGTGTGTGTGTGTGTGTGTGTGTGTGTGTGTGTGTGTGTGTGTGTGTGTGTGTGTGTGTGTGTGTGTGTGTGTGTGTGTGTGTGTGTGTGTGTGTGTGTGTGTGTGTGTGTGTGTGTGTGTGTGTGTGTGTGTGTGTGTGTGTGTGTGTGTGTGTGTGTGTGTGTGTGTGTGTGTGTGTGTGTTTGTGTGTTTGTGTGTTTGTGTGTTTGTGTGTGTGTGTGTGTGTTTGTGTGTGTGTCGTTTGCTTCTGCGTGAGTGTGTGTGTGTGTGTGTGTGTGTTTGCCATGTTGTTTTGTCGACCTTGTGTTGCTTGCTTGACACTTTGCTTGCTTGTTTGCTTGTTTGTTTGTTTGTTTGTTTGTTTGTTTGTTTGTTTGTTTGTTTGATTGATTGTTTGTTTGTCTATTCGTTTGTTTGCTTCCTTGCTCGTTTGTTTGTTTGTTGGTTGGTTGTTTGTTTGTTTGTTAATTCATTTACTTATTTATTGGTGTTGACTTGGACAAGCTTGGAGTAGAGGCGAATGTGTCACCCTTATCTTCAATGTATTGGTCAAAGCCACGGGCTACCAATCTACACTTCACTTCTGCTCCTTTCCAAGACTCAACCCACTTCATTGAAATTGCTGAATCAACTTCTTCCTGCGTCAAATCCTCAATCTTCTCTTCTACATACGCATCAAAGTCCTTCATGGAATTCATTTCCTTGTTCATTCCTGCCTCTTCCAAATCTCTGGGGAATTCAGACTCCCCACAGGATTGGGTTGGCAAATTTCTTCATGTTTCCTAATTCTTCTTCATCCTGGTTTACATGAATGGGCAAGTCCAATGACTCACGCGTGGTGACTGTAGCAATTCTCCAATCTTCAACCAACGTGCAACCGAACTCGCATGGCTGAATGGCGGAAATGTGGTTTACAGTAGAATCCGCTTCAGGAATCTCTGCCTGCTCACTGGTTCTCTTAATGCCCCTTGCCTCTGCCAATCTGCGCCTGTTGGTTGGAGACTCCGAATGCTCTCCAGGATCTCTGTCAATGTCCTCATGACCTCGCGTCAATCCTGGGGCAACTGTGCTGACGAATCTCCACCAGTTCCATCTTGATCTGGCTCCTCTATTTGCTTGTCAATTTGTGGAATTCCCAAAGGTGGATGAGAATCACCTTTCTATTTTCTGGAGCACAGTTTCATCACCCGGAACCTTGGATCCTTTCGGATCCCATGGCAATGCAAGCAATCCTTGCATCAAATTTCGCCTGACTTGTGAACCCGGCTGAAGTCTCCGAATGCCTCGCACCTTATACACGGCATTGGAATCCGCCACAAAATGCTGGTCGGATGTGGTGTCACGTCCAAGCCAAATGCCTGAATGCCACGATGGTTCAGACTTGGGCGCAGGCAATCGGAACTGCACAGACTCATCAATTCGACACAATGCACCTCCATACTTCTTTCCCCATCGTCTTTCAAACGGAGTGAATCCATCAGAGCGATGAAGAAACCTGTTTAGAAGCCACATGGAGTGCTCAACAATGCATGGAAACAATGGCGAATGCACGCTAACTGACATGCCGTACCTATCCTGAATGTCAAGCTTCAACGCACCAATCTGAGCATACAACGTTGCCTGCATGTTGGAGATGGACCCCTGAGCTTCCTTCCAGCCTGTGGGGGCTTCACGGTATGACAATCCACCAATGTCACCCGTAATTTTAATGAATCTTCAGGGTCGCACTGGACAATCCCGAATGTCCTTCCAATCTCCAACACACATTTCCTCAACTCTGCTTGCGCATACACACTGCGTCCTTTGGACGGAACAACACACACCAATCCCATTCAGTGGCCGTGAGCAATGTCACCTGTGTGTCACTTTGTGGAATGACCCACGAAGGCGTAATCCACCTGAATCACAGGTTGCCGCACCGAAATGGCACGACTTTGGTTTTGCTTGCTCTTCGCATCGGCCGTCGGCCAATCCCTTTGGCCGTTGAGCCGACATCTCGGGAATGTCCGGGTTGCTCTCTTCCAAGAATTGCTGCGACTGCCGACGAAAGATCGTCGCACCTCGGAATGGCCCGTAGCTGCAGCCTCTGGGTCAGCCCAGTGGTCGTGAATCCACTGGAGTCTCCCGTCGAGGAACACAACCAATGTGTGCCTCTCGTTCCCCAGCAATTCCTTGGAGGAAGCGGCCGAATCGGTCTCATCTGGCACATGCAGACAATTCCTCCACTCATGGTGTGTCCTAATGTCAAACTTGGGTGTGAGGTACCATTCATCATGTCCGAATAGTCCTCCTGTCTCAGGCTCACTCATGCCCAATCGCCGTTCCACAATCTCCTTCACTTCTTCCAATTCTCCCGTCGTGAGCTCCTTCACTGACCGGGAATACAGCAGACGGTTGTGCTTTCAAATGCGGTTTCTTTGCTGGCACTGACGCTTCCTGAGTGGGAGGTCTTGCAATTGTGGATTGCTTTCCCGTCAATCGCCTTGCCGTTGGTCTGGACGCCACATCTTCCACAGGAATGGGCCTGTCCTTGGTGCCCCTTCTGAATAGCACACCATCCAATGCTACGCGGAATCCCTGCAGAAGCAATCGTGCAACTGACACAATCGGATAAGGCGCGTCACAAACCAAAAAAAACATAAAAATGCATGAAGCAATCTTGTCCATCCAAGTTCAAGCCAACCAATCTTCTCCCACACATGTTCAATGGCTGTCCCGTGACATGCACTTTGTGGCTTGGCACGTGTTATGTCACCTCTGGACCGACTGCAGTATTTCGGAAGAATGGTTGCTAATGGCTGTTTGAGCTTGTGGTTGCAGGTGCACAAGGCTGGGGGTCGTGGGTTGGCAACCTTCAGCGTGACTTCGAATGGCTCCGGAAGTATGCAGGGGAGGATGCTAGCTTGCTGGAGGGAAATGACATTGTAGTCTGGCGGAGCTGTGTGCTTGGCCATCCTGCTTGGAGGGATCTTGTTGTTGCGGCTACCAAGGCGTGCCGGGGGGATAGGCAGCGCCAGGCTCATGCAGGGGTTCGGCAGAAGCAATGGGTGAATGCGGCGCAGGAGGCAGGCGTTGAGGCGTCAGCGCCAGGACAAGGGCGCATGTTGGCAGCGAGGCACGTGGTTGTAATCAATGCGGCAAATTCTTTGGTACGAGCCGGGGACTAGCCACGCACGCTACAAAGCGGCACGGGCACCGGGCCAAGGGCCGGTATTTTGCATCGGGGAGCGTGTGCCCTAGATGTCTCACGGACTTCCAGGAAAGATACCGGTTGGTTGAGCATTATCGGGCCACCCTGATTGACTGCTTGCGACATGTGGAAGCGTGTTTTCCGGCGCGGTCGGAGGAGCAAGTTGCGCGGGAAGACGCAGATACTGCGGCAGAAATTGGACATAACAAACGATGCGGGTGGTGGTCAGGCAAGGCACTTGTTCCCGCTGTTCGGCTGGCAGGATGCCCCATCCCCGCAGCAGGCACTGAAGAAGCCGCACTCATGCACCGCCGGTGGATGAAGCGCAGTCAGGGACAGGGCGATGCGTACGCCCGTTTGCAGCCAGAAGTTGCGAGGGTCGAGGTGGTTGCCGAAAGCCCGCGACCGGAGTGGGAACCACGAGCACGAGTTGTCATGCAGCCGGCAGGCGGCAACTGCCGAGGAAGGCATGGAGAGTATGAGCTCAATGGCCTGTCGGTTGGAGCGCTTGCTATAAGCATGAGGTCGCAGGTGTGTGACACCGGAGGGAAGCAATGGCCATTGTTCACCAAAGTGTGGTGGACAGCAATGAGCAGATGCTCCTGAATCAAATAGGACCCACGGAGTGGATTCCTCAACTGCTGAAATCAACTGTTCATGCAAAAATGTGTCAGCAAACTTCGAACTCAAGTGATCCAAGCCGCACTCCTTCAAGGTGGTCATGGAATGAAACGAATCCTTGACTGAGGTTGGTTCATCATACCAAGTCTTGTCCGGGAACAGGGGCTCGAACATGGCGTGCTATCCAATCCAGTGTTCAAGCAACACATCGACTGGAAAAATATTTCATGCTCTCCAAATATCATCCAACTCTCACCTTCACCATCAGATGAATTGCCACAAGTGGCAGCAATCTGAAAAGAGGATCCTGAGGTGGCAGAAGTGATGACAAGCGCAGCAATCAAAAATGATGAGGCCTTTTGGATTGGCCTTTGACCGAATGGGAGTTGAGCCAATGTTTGGACTCAATCCCGGCGGCGTTCCTTGCTGTGAATCTCGTGCTGGAGATGGCCCTGCCAATGAAGACGCGGCAGAATCACAGCCAGCAGGAGTCTCTGGGATCTGACTGTCCTGAAACCTATCTCAAGGGTGGTCCCAAGAGTTCACAGAATCCCATGATCCCCAAGACGAATCCCAGGACCAATCTTCTCCTTCATCCCAACTCAATCCAGCAACGTCCCATGAGCCACCAATCTTCCTCAATCACTCCGCTCACAGCTCTGTGCGGACATGCTCTGGAAATGTAGCCGCGAGAGCCGCAAATCCAGCAGGTTGCAATCGACCCTTTTCCTTCTCCTTTGGGGTCCTTTCCTTTTCCTTGTGGGTCCTTTCCCTCGCCTTTTCCTTTGAATCCTTTCAGCACCCCAATTTCCATGGGTGCTGGTCCTTGGTTGTCATGCCCTGGCATGTTCCTAAGAATGTGCCTGGAATGGTGGTACTGCACAATCACGTTGCGTGTTTGTTCATAGGTCAGCAATGCCGAAGCATTGAGCCTGAAATGCTGTTGCAATGGGCCTGTTGTCTTGTTCAAGAGGGTGGCCACCAGAATGCTATCAGGAACGGCTTGGCCGGTTTGAGATTCATATCTGGCCTTAATGGTCTCCCAGGTGTTGAAATCTTGTTCAAATGTGTTGGAGTGAAACTTGAATTCCAAAATCTGGCTGGGCAAACTCATATGCCGCGTTGCATCCGGCAATGCGAATTTGGAATACAATCTCCTCCAGGTTTCATAACCATTACAGCCAATGTTCTACCTGACTACCAGCCTTGCTGAATCACTGCACAGATTTGCTAACAAATTCTGCAGCCTTCGGGAGCTCTGAATCCTTCTGTCTGTGGCATCCTGGTTCCCCGCCTCAAATATGTTCTGAATTCCCAGCTCCAATCTCCCCAGTCCTCTGGCTTACCAGTGAATCTCCCTCGCATGGGAAGTCTCAGCTTTCCTGCAAAATCCTCATCTTGTCCAAGTCCTGAATCCTCGAGCTCCGCTACCATGGGAAAAATCAGAGACTAGTCTCTGCTAATTAACAAAGGCAGCAAATGCACCTTTCTCATCTTGAGCCATGCAATGGTAATCAGCATGAATTACATCCAAGTAAGAATGCATGGTGTACTTTCGCACAACCAACCACCCAACCCACCCACTCACCCACCCACCCACCCACCCACCCACCCACCCACCCACCCACCCACCCACCCACTCCCGCCCAACCGCCCGCCCACACCAACCCACCAACCCGCCAATCCACCGACCAACTAGCCAACCGACCAACCAAGCAACAAACACAAACCAAACAACCAGACAAACAAACAAACAAAACAAACAAACACACAGCCAATCAAAACAAACCCACAAAACAAACAAACAACACAAATAAACAAAATCAACACAAACAATCCAACAAAGAGGCAAGCTAACAAACAAACAAACAAACAAACAAACAAACAAACAAACAAACACACACACACACACACACACACACACACACACACACACACACACACACACACACACACACACACACACACACACACACACACACACACCACACACACACACACCACACACACACACAACACACACACACACAACACACACACACACACACACACACACACACACACACACACACACACACACACACACACACACACACACACACACACACCCACTCACACACACACACACACACACACACACACACACACACACACACACACACACACACACACACACACACACACACACACACACACACACACACACACAACACAAGACACACACACACAAGACACACACACAAGACACAAGACACACACACACAAGACACACACACAAGACACACACACAAACACACACACACACACAAACACACACACACAAACACACACACACACACAAACACACACAAACACACAAACACACAAACACACAAACACACAAACACACAAACACACAAACACACAAACACACAAACGCACAAACGCACAAACCACAAACGCACAAACGCACAAACGCACAAACGCACACACGCACACACGCACACACGCACACACGCACACACGCACACACGCACACACGCACACACGCACACACGCACACACGCACACACGCACACACGCACACACGCACACACGCACACACGCACACACGCACACACGCACACACGCACACACGCACACACGCACGCGCACACGCACACGCACACGCACACGCACACGCACACGCACACGCACACGCACACGCGCACACACACACACACACACACGCATTAATGTTTCTTGTGCCGCGGGGTAAAAGCATATTTCGCCCCACTGGACAACTTAAGCAACTCTCACATCCTTTTGCACACAGCAGACCAATGCTTTTAGAGCAATACGAAATATGCACTAAACTGGTCTGTATAAGTAGTGGGGTGAGGCCGTGCGTGTCATATGCGGTGAAGCTTGAGCAGCTAGGTCATGACAGTATCACGGACTCCGTTTGTGGCACGTGGCCAACGCGGGGGAGCGAGTCCTCAAGTAGCTCATGTGCTGCAGCGGCTTGCGCTGGTGCAGCGTGAGGACAAAAACAAGTTCTGCTGTCTTGCGTGTTGCTGACAAAGCGTTCAAGCTGGTGTCAGACCTGCAGAGCACATGTGCTTGTCATGACAAATTCTGGCAGGGCTCGATCAGCCGTGGCCAAATGGCAGGAACCTTTTTACGCCTTTCTCAAGCGTTGGATTGGGTTCAGGGCGTGATGAAAATATCCTTCGCTCATGCCTGTTTTTCGCTGGCATAGCCCGAGCACCGCGGTGGACGCGCCACAGGGCCCAGCACTTTGGGCTGACTAGAGCCTGCAGGCGCAGAGCCCACAATTAAATTTGGACTGCCCATAGGGCCACCTTTCTGATGACGCGCGGTGCAATGGCAAAAGGATTCGCTTTCGTTGACCTGCTCTACTTGATGCACGTCCTGGGCGGTCTGGTTTCAACTTGGTCGCAGAGCCCGTGAGTTGGCTCACAGGGCAATTCAGGTGGTGTCGCTTCATCTTCCACCTGACGTCATGGAGATGATCGGCGGAACCGGGCTCTTCATCAAGGTTCATCGCGTGACTCTCGGCATGATCCGGAACGATGGCAGAACATTGGCTCATGCTTGGTTGACCAATAGACCCTGAGTAAAAAGTCTTTTTCAAGTCGTATTAAGGCCTTCTTCAAAGTTTTTCACCTCTTAAAGCAACTTTGAAAAGCCTCTGAGAAGCTCCGAGTTGAAGGGAGACTGACGCCTGTCAATTTTCGGACACCTCAAGAAAACAAACACAAGACTAGCCACTTGTGCGTGAAGTAAAAATATGCTTTGTAGTTTGCGGCAGAGCTTTTGGTTGCCTAAGACCCACAGAAGTTTCTGCTGCTTTCGGCTTGGATAAAGAGACTGTGTTACTATAGGATATTTAAATTGTTTAAGGCTTTAACAAGCACAAATATACACAAATCCTGCACTTCTGTCTGAAGTTATAGCCCCCTGAGAAGTCGAACCCATTTCCTGCAGTTCGGCTAGAAAACTGATTGGTTATCTAGAGGTTGGCAAAATGGCCATGTGAGGTCCCGTCTTTCTTGTACCCCTCCATCCAAGAAAGGCAGCTCATCCTTTGCTACGCCATGCAAGCACAGCCTCCGCGAGGAGAACGAGACAACGAGTCGAGGCAATTAAGGGTTTTGAGGCCATTTGTATATTTTCTTTGGATAATAGAATCTTAGCGGCTTGAAGTCTGCAAATCTTAGTGGCTTAAAATCCTAAGTTCTGAATCTTTAAATCTGCAAGTGTTGACTTCAAAAACTCCGAAAGGATGAAAATGTTAAAGCTGTGCTGTGCTGGCTGAAAGTCTTGGGTGCCGCAAGACACGAAGAGGTGCCTTCCATTTTGGACCCTCTTTGCTCCTTGCTTGCTTGCTTGCTTTCTTTCTCTATTTCTGTCTTTCTTTCTTTCTTTCTTTCTTTCTTTCTTTCTTTCTTGCTTGTGTGTCTTGTTTTGTTTGTTTGTTTGTTTGTTTGCTTGTTCATTTGCTTGCTTGTGTGGTTTTTTGTTGCTGGCACCGACGTCGGGAACCTGATGGTTTCGTGCGTTTTTTTTTTATCATGTTTCACGTTTGCTAACACATGCTTCTTTGTTCACCCTTTTTCCTGTTTTTTCATCTAGCACACCCGCCCATGCGCATCCACGACTGCTGCATGCATGCTGGCACAAATGTGAACACACACACACACACACGCCCACCACCGTTGCATGCTGGCACAACTGTTTATACACACGCCCACGCGCATCCACGACCGCTGCATGCATGCTGGCACAAATGCTAATACCCACGCCCAAGCACGACCGCTGCATGCATGCTGGCACAAATGTGAGTACACACGCCCACGCGCCTCCACGAACGCTGCACGCATGCTGGCACAAGCTGTAATATGACCGCTGCACGCATGCTGGCGCACGTGTTAACACATACGCCCAAGCGCATCCACGACCGCTGCACACATGCTGGCACAACTGAGAACACACGCGATGTTCTCACAACCCAATTTTGAAACTGAACAGGATGTTGTCGCAACACACGCTTGGAACTGAACCGGATGTTGTCAACACCTTGACGTGAACCTTCGCTCATTGATGTTGACCTTTTAGCTGCCGGGGCACAAAACTATCTAAAGCGAATTAGTTTCTTGAAATGCTCATTAACTAGTTTTTGTTGCAACCTTTTGCTGATTTCGTTGGCCAGCGCAGTGAAGTGTGAAAACAGGAGGCTTGTTTCGCGCCAGGCGACTCGTGGCGGTGTGACCTGTTTGTTTGGTTGTGCTTCTTTGTTTTGTTTTGTTTTTTGTTTGCTTGTGTTCATTGATGTTTTTTGTTCTTCGTTTGTTTGTCTGTCTGTTTGTCTGTTTGTGTGTTGTTTCTATGGTTGTTTTTTGTGCTTTGCTAGTACATTTTCTTGGTTGCCTCCTTCCTTGCTTGCTTGCTTGCTTGCTTGCTTGCTTGGCAGGCTGCCTTGTTGTCTGTGCGAGTGGTTGTTTATGTGCTTTGCGTTTGTATTTGCGTGGTTGTATTTGTATGTTTGCGCGCGTGTGCGTAGTTTGGTATGTTGCGTGGATCGCTCCTATTTGTCCCGAAAGCATTGCGAAGGGTAAAACCGCCAGCCTTATCGCACAGCCAAAATTGCACGAGCCAACAGCCAACTTGCACGAGAAATCGCACCGCCAAACTTGCACGAGCCAACTTGCACGAGAAAGATCGCGCAGCCAAACTTGCACGAGCCAACTTGCACGAGAAAGCTCGCAGCCAAACTTGCACGAGCCAACTCGCTCGCGTGGACACGAAAGTAAAATTAGTCTCTTACGGCGGCGCCCTGCAACCGAACCCACTCCGCGAAAATGACACCCTCTTGGGGGGGGGGGGGGGGTTTGCGTGGTCGACGTGCGATTCGAATTTGCGCGCGAGACCCTCTGCGAGGATTAGCGTGGTGGCTCTCTGCAGCTTCTAAGTTAGAAAGGCAGGAGCGCGAAAGTAGCTCGCAGGGTGCACTTTTGCGGCTCCGGCTGGAACATCGCAACTTTCAAGTACGAAAGTAGCACGCGAAGTACACTTTCGCAGCTTTGGCTGGCAAATCTCTCAATCAAGAAAGTAGCGCACGAAGTAAACTTTCTAAAGACTCCGGCTGGAAGAAAGTAAGTTCGCAGGTCCGGGCCGACAGTTGGGCTCAAATCGACAGGTTGCTGTGTTTTGGTCAGCGCTGCGCGCAGAGAACTTGCTCATAGAAACTTGTTCCGAGCTTGCGCAGCGCACTTGCGCAGAGCGCTTGCGCAGCGCAACGTGCACAGAGCAAATTGCACACAAGAAGTCAACTCTCACTGTCCGTTATGCTTTCGGGCCACCCGTGGTTCTAGTTGTTTGTGTCATGTTTCTTTGCATGTTTGCTTATGTTGCTTTTGTGCCTTTGTTATTTGATTTCGTACCGTTGTCCTTCTTGCTGGTCTATCCGCAATGGCAGGTTCTTGATCCAATCTGCGCCATCTGCACCCCTTCCTGTCAGGAGAGCGCAGTGCTACCCCAGGTGCGGCCAAGGGTTTTGGGCGAGTGTGGGTCCAGGAAATGGAGGATCATCAATTTACCGTGCACGATGATTGCTGTCATCCAAAAGCAACCTGATTTACCTACCCGGGTACAGGGTACCCTCTAAACTACCTGGTAAAGGATCTTTTTCACTGTCCCAAGGGATCGCATGTTTTGCCCGTGTGGGCGCCGCTTAAACAAACGTGGCTCCCCTTTGGCTAGCTTCTGGTCCAGAAAGCCTTCTGTCAGTGCCACCCATGTCTGTTTCGCCCAGAATTGAGGTTGGAGGTGGAATAAATTGATGGCAGGGACAATGAAACAAAAACAGGAGCGAAGAATGAAGCAGCAGCAACATCCCCAGCATCACCACTGGGTCCTAACGTGACGATTGAATCCTTTTCGACAATGAATAATGATTATTTACTACAATGGCACTGATCATGAAGAACTTGGTTCACATAGCGGTAGTGAAACAACATGATGTAACCAAGCAAAAGGAACAAGCACGCTAAAGTCTTTCAAGACACTGGCCGCAAATCAGCCTGTGGCACCTTTCCCATGCACCTCCCCGTTTTGGGAGAAGACGGCGGAGGGGTAGGGACAGTGCGTGGTAGACTCTTTTAGTACCCTGGAAGGGAAACCAAAAGGAAACCAAACAAAGGGGTAGGCTCTCGCTTCCGAAACTTCAGTCACTTTTTGGGAAGTTTGTCTGACCAATGCACTCGAGTGACCCCTTTGCATTTTGATCAGCGAGAGACTCCTTCCAGGGGTGCCTTCTCGTCCCGGTTCTGGTGCTGGGCCGCGAAGGCTGGAGAAGTTCGTCAAAGTTTCCGGATTTGTCAGCTCTTGACGCATACCCATTTCTGGAGGGATGTGGGGCACTCACCAAATCTGCCACACAAAGCCATGGGACTCACTCAATTTTCCAGGCTCACATACTTTCGAGCGCTCTCCTTGCTCAGCTCAGCGGTACATTGCAGGGCTTCCCTTATTCTGAGCATTGGCTGTGCCGAATCTGGTTGAGCAAACAGATCAGCCACCTTCACAACTATGTGCTTGCCAAAGAGGACATGGGAGAAGTGAGGGAGGTCAGAATCCATTGCATTAGGCCCTCTCAACTGCGATGGATTTGCTGAGTGACATCAAGCTGGTGCTTCATCCTGTGTACATATAGTATGATACGCTGCTTGCTAAATCTTCAAGACAAAGTTGCATGGTTTCGTGTTTCATCTAAGCACGAGCCAGGATTCTTGTTGAGGGCCTGAATGAACCTTATGGAGAGTCAAGGGGTAACGAAGAGCCTATTTTGGCCGCTCAGACCGATCTCTTCAGGCCTGAAGCCAGAAGCCTGAAAGGTGTTCACACATAGGACGTTCGGTATTGTTTGGTTTCATGGTATCATGGCACTGTAGGCAAAATGGTCTAGGGACCTTTCCTCAGGTTGCATGTCACCCACAAAAGCACTAGGCCCCCCCACCCTTTTTCATTAACCAGGGGTTTATAAATCTAGCGCTGACATTAGAATCGAAATGTAAGCTGCAGGGTCCCTAAAAATACAGCCGGGCCGACTTCCTTGCGCTGGTGATTGGACGTATCCCTGAAGTAATCCTCCGCCAAACCCCGGTGGATTTCTGTGGTGCCAGGTTTGCAGTCCTGTTCAGTGGCGCCAATTCGTCTTCCCAGCAAAAACAGGTCAACCCCCAAACGAGGTCCAATTCTGGAAAAGAATGAGACAAGAAAGACAAGAAGCAGAAAGCCAAAACCAGAAGTAGGAGGAAGAGAAAGAGCAGGAGGAGGAGGAAGTTGCAGAAAGATGGAGAAAGGTGGAGGAGGGGGAATCTACAATTCGAGTGTAGGGTGTCACTACATCTTAGGGTTTAGGGTTTGGGAGGATTCTGGGCCTCCATCTGCCATTTTATTTCAAATCACTTGCTTCCGCAGGTCCCGAGTGAGGAAAGCAACAGATGCCGCGTGCTCAGGTTCAGCTAAACATTGGATCTTCCTTCTGAGACTTACTGCCTCATTTTCTGGACTTAAACAGTTGTCACCATTGTAGTTGTAAACCAAAAGTCCGGACCACTTCGGACCAATCCTTGCCCCAAGCCGAGGTTGAATGAGCCATCTCAGTTGGTGTAAATTCCCCTTCTGGAAACAGTTAGTTGTTAAAATGGTGGTTGAATCAAAAATCAATCTCTTAAATTGTTGATGGTGGGTGTAGCTTGTTTTGTTTTAATCCAACAGTGATTCCTACTAAGCACGCCGAGGATCTGCAGAACTGATACTGGTTTGGGGAGGAGGAGAGGGGGGGACACCCACATTTCCCGCCAAAGTCGGGCGGGCCGCAATTTTCCCACGTTCTTTTGGGCAAACATTCGTCACTTTGTTTGGGCAGGTGCTATTTAACATTGAGGACCCCAGACAAGATTTCCGCTTGAAGCAAACTGACTGGATGAGAAATTTTTAGTTTTCCCCTGCTGGGTTCCCATATCAGCAGAGACTCCAAAAGTTGATATGTGTCCTTTCCAAGTCCTGGCAAATAGGTCAAACTCATTGATCATTTGTTATTTCTATTATTTCCAAGTCCTTCAGGCAAGTAGTCAGGTGACCCTTACTTGGTGACTTGGTGACCCCTGGTTCTTGTAGAGGGCAAACGGGACACTCTAAGATTCAAGCAGCGAATCCAAGCCACCAATTATAATGGAGAGAGCTGAAGTAAGTCAAGCAACCACCGTTTTTGTGTTGCTTTGCTTGTATTTCCGGATCCTGGCAAGTAGCTTGAACCAGCCACAACAGCATCTTCCAAAGAGGGGTGTAACCCGACTAAACGACACCAAGCGCCTTTGGAGGCTCTATTCAAAGTGCATGGTTGGTTTTGCAGGCTGCAAAGTCTTAACC
>CAUJNA010000391.1:130000-147500 GCA_963377175.1 Effrenium voratum | reverse complement strand
TAGTAACGTGTCAAGTTGCCCCGAACAGGCAATACCTCTGATTCCCATTTGGGAGTCGATCAAAACCGACAAATCTAGGCTTGGCCAACAGGAGATCTATAGTGGAAATACAATGTGTTGCCACACTGTGGTCGCCAAAGAGGGTGCAAGGGCGAGCGAAAGGGAGCGTGGTGTGCTGCTCATTGGTTTTCACAGCGCACATGGAAAACGAGTTCGGGGGCGCCGCTCAAAAGGCTGACTAGAATGAAACGCTTTTTTGGTGAGTCCGAAAACGAGTTCCCACCCCTCAAAAAACTATCCCATCAAGCAATCAATCACATTTTAGGTGTGCCCAAACAATCATGGGGACCGCCAGAATTATAAGGCCCCAAGCAGAGCTCCTCCTCAATAGCAAGTGGCTGCCAGAGTGTACTTCCTCTACTGCACTTGTGCTGTACAGTTGCGAAATTCGGGCCGAAGTTGCCAAAGTGTACTTCCTTTACTACGAATTTCGAGCCAAAGCTTCGAGCCGAAGCTGCCACAGTGAACTTCCTTTAAGACACAGGTACAGAAAAAGTTGCGAGTTTCCAGCCGGAGCCGCCAAAGTGCACTTCCTTCGCTACACTTGTACTGAAAAGTTGCGACTTTCCAGCTAGGGCTGCGAAGTGTACTTCCTTCGCTACACTTGTACTGAAAAGTTGCGATCAAATGCAGCGTATGGGCTCCGGAAGGGTGTGTTGTACCCACATCTACATGCCGATAAATTTACATACACATGTTCTCAAGGTGTCGAACGCAGCTTTGTTTTGGACCTTGCAGGCCCAGCTCCCGGCAGTCCGTGGATCCGCCCAGCCGGGCCGCGACCCCCGACTCCCGGCCCGCGCGGCCACCCTCAGTGCCCTCGCGCCCGCAGAGCCGCTGCTCGAGCCGCGGCTCGCGCCGCAGCACGGTGGCGCCGACATGTTTGGGCGTTGCTCAAAGGGAGGCCCCCTAAACAGGTTGTTTCCTTCTGGTTTTCCAAGACCAGCCAAGAAGGGGTCCACTTTCAGAAACACCTCAAATAATGGAGGAAGACGTAACGTGGCGTTTTCTTGTGCGAGAATGCAGAGAGAAGATACAAGTTCGGGATGTAAGACAACAAACATGTTTGACAAAGTCAAAACGACTTTCTCACCGAGTTCCTGGACTTTACATTGTTTGGGAAGACCATGTTGATGGCAATGATGGAAGGACCAAGAAGTTACCGTCTAGCCGAAATCAAGAAACCACTTGTTGCAACTTCTCCGGCGAGCTTGACCATGAGTGAAATCAGCTCACAATGACGAAGGTTCCTTACTTGGGAGGGGTTCGGCTCTGCTGTCACGTAGCAGCGCTGTTGGAGTTGTCCACCATGAATCAGCCATGCCCTTGCAGCGGTTTCACTATACTGGAACAACGCCAATGCCTTGATGTCAATTGCGCAATCACAGCTGCGGAATCGCCCCACGACAGCCTGTCGAATGGAGGCATTTGCCACAAAGCGTTCTTGATCGCTGGCAATCCTGGCCGATTCCTTGACTTGGGCAGCATCACTTGCTTCGATGCAAACGAGCCACGTTCTGATGCACCGGGCATTCAAGTTGATATTTGGTGTCTTCGCCATCCGACTAAACCGATTGGCCAAGTGCCTTTCTGGCCATGCAGAGTTGATGCTTCGATTTCCAGAGTCAATCTATCAGATCGCGTTCTTCCCATTGGACTGGCTGAGATGTCTTGCTGTGGGCTTGGAGGCAGGGCCCAGGTCCATGCCGACGCCGCCATTCGTCGGGCACTCAGATATCAGAAGTACGTGCTGCCACATTCTCTGGACGACCAGCTCCCCATGCACGGGATTGTCTGAGTCAGGCGCATTCAAGGGTGCACATATCATTGCGCTCGCCCACATGCTGCAACCTTGTCGTCTTGTTGCATTTGAGCCAGGGTCTGGATATCCCTCAGCCAGGCCAGTTGCATTTGCATCAGACCGTGACCAACGGTTCAATTGTAAGACGCTTTGCATGTTGTATCGGATGTCAGCGCACTGACAAGTTGCCGCTTCCACTGGCATCAATGACCACATTGTGTTCATCCCACTCCTCTCTCTGCGCATGCCACATGCCCGAACTCAGCGCACAACCTGATCATTGTTGTGTGTAAGAGTGTAATGTGCAGCCTGGACGAGGCTCTTCCAGTTATATTGGGACACATGTGGGTCCTTCTGGGACACTAGTTGCCAAACCTGAGCCAAAGTAAAGCCGCTTAGGTGACTGCTGTTGAGCTGTCCCGAGGCAAAGCGTGTCTTCAGATCAAAATTTGCGAATTCTGAAATCTCATGACCGATTGAGCTCACTCCAAAAGCACACCTTTGTGAGACTTGTGACGTTCACAATCGACGTTAGCCAGTCAGTCCGTCTGGGCTGCGGCGCGGCAAGCCACTGCAAGAAGCGTGGATGGCGCCTTACTTGGGAATCCTTTGCTTCAGTCTGTACACTTACAGTAAGCCATTGCAAACTGTAGTAGCCTCTATACTGTAGTTACCACTCGAATATGTCCCCCCCATTTCCATCTCTCGGCCAGGAGAGGACCTTCTCGATGCAGTCGGTGAATTCGATTGTTGATGACGAGCAGATCCCCAAACTCGCTCACCAGATCACCTTTGCGAATTGCTCCATCGAAGCTTTGTTTGGACCTTGGGCGTTTTTGGGGTGTGATTATTTTCCCACTAGTTGGCCAGAGAAGGGGTCCACATTTGATAGGGAGTCCCGCTTTTCCCTTTGCGACTTAACATCACCAAAAGGGGCATCCGAACGGGAGAGGTGCCTCTTCGATTGTGGTATTGTTTTGCAAAAAACGAGCAAGGGCTAGTTGAAGGATGGGATGCCTCACCAGTCGAATGAATCTATCCCATGCTCATGTAGTGTTGCGCCGGTCCATTCAAGGCACATCCTCAAATAGCTGAACTGGAATCAACTCCGAAGGTCATTTTGAGGCTCCCCCCCAAAAGTGTTCACATTGAAGTCCATAAATGAAGTCATGCGCGAAACCCATTTTGTGATCCAAAACTGAAGACTGATAGCTATGAATGGCACGAACCCAGGGGTCTGAACAGCCGCCCAGGACGACGTTGATGAGCTGATCCTAGCTGAAGAACCAGGCACAGCAAGCGCACGCAACAATGTCGGGGCTTCAGGTTGGTTGACTTTTTGATCCTTAGAGGGGCCCGTTGTTTCGAACTCCAAATAAGGATGGACAAACAATCAAAAAGGACAAACACATTGGGACTTCTTGATTCCCCCCCACCAAAAACAAGAAAACCAGTCAGCGCTTCAACGGTCCCCCAAAGGGGTGTTTTGTCCTTTTACTAGTTTAGAATAAAAGCCCAAGCTGCAGTGAGGATTGTCGAACAAATTTAAAGGGATTTTTTACACTTGCACAATGACAGGTATGCCTGGACCATCGAGGAGGGCAGTTGTCCTCCCGGGACTTCCATGGCAACGTGAGTAGGTCGTCGGAAAGGATGTTGCTGGGCACCTGAAACTGCGCCATGGGCGAGGCTGCAGGCATTGCCGGGCTTGGTTCCCACCTTCCTTTCCGTGGAAATTGCGAATTATAATGAATTCTATTGTAATTTGAAAGGTCTTTCATTGGTATCACAGAAGTGGCTGCAGGCAAAAAACCATCAGAACTCTGTCCTGCGCCAGGCACCAATTGGTTCAAGTCCTTCTGGCACATCGTGCTGGTGCAGCAACCTCTTTGTCGAGCTCTTTCCTCAAGATCTCTGGTCAATTGGGTGGCGATCTACAATCGCTGGCAGGCCAGGGGTCTGCTTTTTGAGCATGAGCCGCAGGGAAGGAGGAACTTGCCTGTCCCAAAATCGGTTTGTTCTCCAACTGTAAACCTCGAAACGGGTGGTTTCCTTGTTCGGTTTTCTGCAATGGGAACCCAGGATTGAAAATTATTGGTTGATGTTCATTGGGGGTTGTCTCAGTTGTTTAAGCTGCTTGCAAGTTTGACCTACTAGCGCAGGCTAGAACCATGTTTGGCCGTGTATGCCAACCTCTGTTGTCCAGCTTATCGGTTCCTAGACTCATTAAACATCCAACTGCACGGCCCAGTTGCCCGGCCACACCCTGTTATTTTTTTTTGGTGGAGCGATTCCCGTTTGAAACCGATCAGGTGCCTGTGCTCAGTGGACCATCCAACCACAAGACTTGGGTATGTATCAAAATAAACCAATCTGAAAAGGGTACAAAAACGGGCGCCCACCCCGTTTTGCTGCCTTCCATAAGGAGCCGAGGCGTGCCCGTGTTGTGGTCTTTGTCCTGGGCAAATTTTGCAGTTGTTGTTTTCAGATAACCCCTTGTTGCATTCGATTGGTAGCTGGGGGGTTGAACCCCTGGTTCTTGTAGAGGTAAATGAGAAACCGCAGGCAAGCAACAAGTTGTATCTGTTGGGCGGGAAGGTAGCAGAAAGGTGCAACTAATAATTATGTGCAGGGTTTTTGGCCCACGCAGGTGTTCAATGTTATGAGGGGCACTCACTTGCCGGCAATCATTGGCTACTATTGCCGTTCGGTTTCACAAGGGACACAGCCATGATTATCCTGGTGGCATAGTGGTTTGGGGTTGGGTTTTCTTCAGGGATTTGTAGTTTGTGCGGCCGGTCATCTCCCCGACCGTTGCTTGTAAGGAAGCCTGAGTCGAAGATGGAGTTCACCTCCAAGCCAAAGCCAACCCCAGGGGTTTGGGGGGATTATACAGCCTGATGTCTAGCCACTTTATGAATGGAATATTCCTTATTGTTTTGTTCATACCGCTGTTACCGTCGCTAGACTGGGCTTAACTTTTTAACTGTTAAACATGTGTTTGTTGTTCTTTGTGTTCCCTTTCAACCTGCAAAAAGGCAAGCCCCTTTCGGTCCAAACCGCTTAGTTCGTAATCTGCTGGTTGCCAGATACACTTGCTGACGCGTGGGTCTCCTTACTGAACCAACTCAAGAGGTCGGTGTTCTCACTGTGAAAATCCGGAGGGTGCCCTTTTAGTGGTGTTGCCACAGCCTTGTTGGTTCTTGGCTCGCCTTCGAAGTGCGTGATGCATCAGCCTGCAGGCCTATTGTCATGTAGACAACTGGGAAGTTGTTTCTAGGTCCCACAACGATCTCCATTTTTCTGATACTTAGTACCTTAAACTTGATTTTAAAAAATCGTGGGTCTGGACCTCCGGGGCACACCCCGCAAATCCTTCCTTTCCCTCGCTCGCTAGGAGAACGTACCCTTGGAGCATTCTTCGATATGAGAACACAGGCAAACTTGGGCTCCTCTCCAGCCACCTAGACGAGCGCCATATACAAAAAGTCGAGACTCTTCCCGTCTCTCAGACCAAAGCGCATCTCATGCAAGGGAGTCCGAGTGCCCCAGGCTTTTACGGGAGCGAGATGTCCTATATTGGGTCTCAACATTTTGTGAGAATCCGTACCTCGACCTCAGCTTCTTTCTTGGCCGATACCACAATGCGAAAATGTTCCTCCTTGCCCTTAATCAAAGAAAGTATTTTGACCCCCAACTTACGGTTTACCGCCGCCATCTCTTGAAATAGATCGCGCATGCCTGGCCCGGTGGCGGCCCTCAGCCTGTCCGATATTGGTATTACTCCTGAAGATGTTTTCTCACGTTTCCGCGTTGCCGATACTTGGTATGTGCGCGAAACTTCTGGACCAAGAATTCCCGACGCTTGGGTCGGTTCCGTTTGGTCACTCCATTGCCGGCGGTCGGGCTTGAGTGACCTCACCCTCCCAGATGTCTCTCTGACATCCAGAGTTACCAGACGGGGTAAAAGTTTGGTTCAGATCCACCTAAGCGGCGGGATTTCGTTGCCCAGGTCCAAGCCAGTATTTGGTGGATTGGGCCTCGTGTGGTTTGTCCACTTGGGCAGCCAATATATCCTAAATCAGGGGCAAACACACACATATTCAGCATCCCACTCCTTTTCTAGGATGTGATAATCACGCCCTCCTGATCATCCTTCTCAAGCCGTCCGCTTATGGCCAGCCAATTCCAGGAGCGTTTCCCTCGAAAAGGTTTGATCCCACCAGACTCTCTTGTCAGACCCTCCCTTTGCCTTCCGCTGGTTTGGCAACGAGTGTGCAGATCTCGCAGCAAAAGCTGCGGTTTTGCAGGATGATCCGACCGAGGGTCTCATCAAGCAGAACCTTCTTCGGGAAAAACGCCGCTGTAAAATGTTGGCTCCCTGTGTCCAAAGGTTTGGCCGCCATTGGTGCCTTTTTTAGTACTCACAGTGCGATCCACATTGACCACCCAACCGACTTTGTGAATCCGACCAAATCCAATGGCCCTCCCTCCAGCGATTGGACTTCATTAACTTGCTCTCCTGTCAGTGGCGCATGGAAGTCCGCTTCCGTCTGTTGCTCGGAGAATGCATCCTTAATGACTTTGGTCTCCTTACTCCGGCGGCCGCCAGAAGCTCACCAGGCGTCAGCCGAAGTCTCTTGTCTCCTTCTGCCAGACGAAGAGCCCGATACTCCATGCACCTTACACAAGGGCACAAATATGACAGAGGGCATCCACTATGCCCCCACCTTAGAAGCACGGCCACAGCCTTGTGAACAGCTTAAAGAAATCTCTCCTGACCAGCCACTTCACTTGTGCCAACGGCAGCATTTCCATGTCCACAGCACTTCACCTTCCCAAGCAGCGAGCCTCGAACGATGCACTGCTCCGCCGCGACGACCTAATTCGTTCATAGGACTCAGTTGTTTCAAAACCATGCGTAGTTTCTTGTCCTGGGTTCGTGTACCTCCAACGCGGGTGCTTGGGTACTTCTCTGTCACGACCTCCGGTTCATGGTCAACCTAGTCCGGCCATGCAACCGGACATGAAGATGCGAGAGCAAAAAGGTAAGGTGATGCATTCCACACCCCTCGAGTAAATGACCCCGCAAGCCTTGCTGTTTTTCATAGCCCCTCTCCCCAAGAAAGGGTATTATTTACAGATTCAGAATCCACCAGGTATTTGTTCATTGTAGTCAGAAAGTCCAGAAATGCACCCCCGTTAATTGTCCGTGGCATTGCCAGATGAAACCTCCTAGAGTCTCCTCTATTTATTGGGTAGACTATGTTGCATAAATATAGAGCAGGATCAGACAAGCCAAGTGTTGGTTGCTGTGTTGGGTCATTTAGGGCGCACTTCCATAACACCAAACCTCATTGGTCCAAACGTTTGCGCGATGCGCTGCAGGCAACCACTGATTGGAAAGGATCGCCGCCTGCGTTTATGCCACTTGGGATGCAGACTCCTTCCCGCCCAATGCCTGGCAAGCCAGGATTCTGGGAAGGCACCCCACTGTGCCGGGGACTCATTTCAATGTTCTATTTTCGTGCTCCGCGCGCCGGCCTCGCATGTCCGCTGCGCCGGGCTGGATAGATGGACGCGATGGATGGCGGATAAGAGGTAGAGAGGGAGAGGGAGGGAGGGAGGGAGGGAGGGAGGGAGGGAGGAGGGATGGATGGATGGATGGATGGAAGGGATGCGGTGGGCGGGTGGTGGGTGGATGGATGGGTGGGTCCGTGGGATGCAATAGTACATGGGATGGACGAATGGATAGGATGGCGCACACTCACACACACACACACACACACCACACAGCCACCTACCCAACAACGCACACACACACACACACACACCCATCCACACCCACCCACCCACACCCACCCGCCCACCCAACCCACCCCCGCCCACCCCGCGCGCGCGCACGCAAGGACGCGCGCACGCACGCGCGTGCGCCATCAGGAATGGCTTGGGGAAAAGTGGCCCCAATTGCGGGCGATGCAGGGCATGCAGGCGATGCGCGAAACACAGGGGCTTCCAAAAGTGTTGGCGATGCTGGCAATGCAGCCGGGTGGCTGCATATTTGCAGTGTTTTTAGCCTTCCCTCAACTCGAGCTCCAGTGGCCGCGCGGGTGGTGATGATGCACCAAAGGCGCTGGGAATGCAGACAATGCGGTCGGCGGCAGTGACCGTCTCTCGGAATGGGGTGGGAAGGGTGGGGGAGGGGGGGGGGGAAACCAGAGATTCAGAGTTGCAGAGATCCAGACATGCAGAGATCCAGACGTCCATGGAGTTGACGATGGCAACTTATGTTGTGTTTATCCCAAATCAAGGAGCGGGTCATATCCAAACAACAAGAATCCCTTGAAGTAAAATCCGCCGACCCCATGTCCAGAATAGAATGGACCATGCTTTCGGCATGGGGGCGGTGTGTTCTGTGTTGCTTTTGTTGATATGTTTTCTATAGGTTTAATGTGAATATAATTATATATATGCATCACCTCTTAACCCCTCAAAGCCTGATGGGGGCGGGGGGGTTATTTGAAAAGCTTACCAGTAGGGCCGGCGAAGCGGGCGGGCGGAAGTTTCAAAAATATAAGAACTATTAAGAACTATAGTTCCATTTCTCTTTCTTTTTTTGATTCTTGTTCTCTTCTTCTCCTTTTCCACTGTTTCTTTTTTTCTTCTCCATTCTTTCAGTCTTTCTTTCCTTCCTTCCCCACTCCTTTCTTTCTTCCCTTGTTATTACGCCGTTCTTTCTTTTGTCTCTTTTCTAACTATCTATCTATCTGTCCATATATCAATCTATCGCTCTCTCTCTCTCTCTCTATCCATTTGTCTATCTGTTTTCTGCATTTTCTCTATCTATCTAATCTTTCTATCTATCAAACCTATCTGTCTATCTATCTATCTACACCTATCTATCTCTCTCTCTGTCTTTCTCTATCTATCTATCTATCTATCTATCTATCTTTTTATTTATCCACCTATCTATCTATCTATCTCTCTCTCTCTCTCTCTCTCTCTTTGTCTTTCATCTATATATCTATCTGTTAATAACCTCTTTATCTATACTTATTTTTATTTATCTAGCTATCTGTTTATCTGTCTATCGATCTACCTATCTCTTTTTATCTAGCTATCTCTCTCTCTCTCTCTGTCTCGTTCCTCTTCTCAGCAATTTTTGGTATCTACTTGTCTATCTATCTCTCTATCTCTCTCTCTCTATCTATCTATCTATCTATCCATCTATCCTATCTCTCTATTTATTTCCTAACCTTGCAAAAGTGCTGCCCCTGCCACAATCTGTACTTGACCTTGCGAAAGTGCTGTCCCTGCCACGAAATCTGTACTTGACCTTGCGAAAGTCCTGCCCCTGTCACGAAATCTGTACTCGACCTTGCGAAAATGCTGCCCCTGCCACGAAATCTGCAATTGACATTGCGAAAGTGCCGCGCCTGCCACGGAATCTATACTTGACCTTGCGAAAATGCTGCGCCTGCCACACTTGGGAAAATTGACCTTGCGAAAGTGCGGCGCCTGCCACGAAATCTATACATCACCTTGCGAAAGTGCTGCGCCTACCACGCAATTGAAACCTCAAGAAAATTTGACCTCGCGAAAGTGCTGCGCCTGCCACGAAATCTGCACCTGACCTTGCAAAAGCACTGCGCCTGCCACGGAATTCAAAACCTGCGAAACCTTCGCGTTGCCGTGCCAATGGGCCCGCGCTCCAAGAGTGCTCCGAGACTGGTCCGACCAGGCGCCGCGAACAGGCTAGCTTTCAGCTCTCCGGAGACGCCAATTCACGCACAGGGCCATGCTTTTTGCACATTTCTATTTTCCCACCACACGCGCACGCATATTTTCTCGCGGGCTTATTCCTTCTCTTGTCATCTGTCTCAGAGAGCTAGCTTTCAATGAGTTGCCGTAACACGGAAGTTCCTTTTAAGCTTCCTTTGAGTAGGCTGTAGGGACAGCCAGGGAACCCCCCTTTAGCCGGTCGAATCAAAAGCCATGTTGGTAGTATATAAACATGAGAACGAAATAATTTCCGCCTGGTTGGGGTCCCCATGCTCAGGCCCGAACGACTGCAGAGGGCCCCGACTTCTCCACCAGAGTTTTCGCAATCCTGGATTCCCATGTTGAGGGCTGGTTCTGCCTCCCCTTGCTGGAAACGAATCCTTTTGCAGCCACGGATGAATTAAGAACGGAAGGGCTTCCAGCCAGCGCTTTAATGTACCCTTGTTCTCTGGCAGATGTTGTGTATGACTGTGCTTCACGCGGCCAGCATGTATTGTGTGTCTTTCTCCAGGTCAGGAGGTAGGAGCGTCTGGATGGGGGTTGATCATGAATCATGATGTATTCTGTGTGGTTTTTCCTATGTACTGCTCAGGGGTAGCCCGCAACCCAAACCATGATGAAAGTGGACCATGCCATTGAAATGCCCCAAACGTCCAGTTTCATGATTGGAAAGAGGGTACGCCCTTAGACACCCAATTTGACAATTCAGGGATATGACACAACTTAGACAATGAAGCTTCTTGGGCTCTATGGCCATGAATTTTATCCAGGGAGCCACCTCATAAGTGGTTGGACATGAATCCCCGAATTCTGATATCCACCATTTCGGGTCCCCAAAAACTCACCTCCGTATCAAGCCACATCCATCCCACGGCCTCATCTAGAGATGAAAACGGCCGGGAAAGGAATGGATGGAGACAGATAAGTGAGGAAGTGATATGATTGGAGGCATTTCCCGTCTGTTAATCCTGGAAATTGGTAAGCCTCCATCATATTGTCGTTACAGCGGGTTAAAGGAGCTGGTAAGAAGGGAATCATAATAAAAAGATAGGAAATGTAATAAAAAAGTAAAAGAAAGAAGATAATAAGATATCCAAAAGAGAGTGATAATGGGAAATGAAGATAAAGGACATGATTTCCAAGAAGACAAACAAAAAAACAATAAAGATAAAGACAAAAAAGAAAAAACACTTTGGGATAATACTTCTATCTTTGTCTCACACCGAGGAATTCCTACGAGCTGCAGGAGTGGGTCGCGGCGCCGCTGACGCGGGTGATGGAGCTGGTGAAGCTCTTTGACCCCCCAGGCGAGCGCTTAAAGAGCTGCCCCAGAGTCGACCCGCGGGCTGCCTTGTTTCAACCTCTTTTTTTTGAGGGGTCCAATTGACGCCAACTGTCAAGAACTTAGTTTCGGCTTCAACCGTGTTTTTTTGAGGTTCCTTCTAGAACTGGAAGGTCATTCAATGAGTCACCTTTCACAACTTTTTCGGAGGTGGTTTCCATTTGAAATCACGATCACAAATTCCGTTTTGGGCCATGGCCGCTCGGGGGAGGGGGGAACTGGGTATCTATTTTCGAGGGAGCAAAGGAGAAACTAAAGGACAACCACCATTTTGGGGGGGGGGGTTGCCGTTTGAGGCAGACCCAAATAACCCTTTGTATTTTGCCGAGGGGGTTCTCACAGTAGGAATCGGTCAATGCCAGATGCCAACCAACAGTCCCGTTTTACCATCATCTAACTCAGGCATGCAAACTGGAGAAGAGCGGGTCCTTTGTAATTAAAGGGCCTCGCCTGATAGAGAATTGATCAACATGTGAAGATCCATAGCGGTCCTGTAAGTCAGTCAGAAAGGGCCCCTTTTGGGACCTTAGTGCTGCCTTGTGCCCTGTACCTCGTTTCTTGAGTGGATACCAAATGGGCCCCTTTTGCGTTTCTTGCCCCTCTTCGGTGGTTTTACGTCGAAGCCAACAAGAAAGCGTTTGCTATGTCGGGGTCGCACTTGTTAGAGACCAATATTGCGTGCAGAAACAAACAGTTTCCCAATCCCACTTGAAGGGCCCACCAGGTTTGACTCTTTGCTGCCGCCCCAGTTGAAAGTGAGCTGAAAGGGGGGGCCTTGGTGCCCTTGGAGAGGGGGGCCCCGCAATTTCCAAAAGCAGCAGACCCTTCTTTGGGGGGGAGGGCCTATAGTGAAATGCTACAGGTTGCAATACTTAGAAGTTTCGCATGATCCACTTGGGATATTTTGATATATGATCACACTTCCCGGTAAACGAATTGGTCACAGCTTCGAGTTTGTCCTTCAATTCAAAGTGAGGCTACGCCAAGTTCGATATGACGAAATCGGCCGCGGAGCATCTGAAGATGCGCGTGCCCGTTGTGCCCCTGATGGCTGCCTGTGCCTCGGAGTTTTATTCCAAAAGCAGCACTTGTACTGTGAGCGGTTTTTGGGCCACTTCAACACACTTTAGTCACTTTGGGGTCTGGACCAATCTCAGTGGCAAGCAACAAGTCAGATTGCTTTTGACCAATTCAGGAAGTGTAGCTAGGAACCAGACCTGCGCGCTTTGCTTGTGGGCTCAAGGTAAGTCAGCATTCGGGTCCCCCAGGCTTGTGACTGGATTCCAGTGCTCCGATTGTGGAGAGGCTTGAACCCAGGGATGCTTCATTTGCCTTAAAGGGAACCTTAGAGTTTCAGTGTACCCTGGCGTTTGCTCACAGAATGGCTGCGTCTTAGTTTGAGGTTATCCGGTGTGAGGTTTGTTGAAAGCGAGTTTGGCCAAAATGGTTTGTCCAGGAACCCCTGTGCTCAGGTTCTCTCTTTTTTTGTTCATATATGGAGGGTAGCTCAACTTGACTTAACTCAAACGTTACTAAGCAAAACAAAACAAAGCAAAACAAAACAGAACAAACAAACAAGAAAGCAAGCCAAGTAAGCAAGCAAGAGAGCAAGCAAGCAAGCAAGCAGGCAAGCAGGCAGGCAGGCAAGCAGGCAAGCAGGCAGGCAAGCAAGCAAAAACGCAAACACACACCCACACAGCAAAAACTCGAACAAGACCAACAAAACCAAAGAGCACCAACCTCAAAAACTACATGTCACTTAACTTAGCAGCTTTACTAAACTGACACAACACTAACCACAGCACAGCAAATCCAACGAACCGACAACACAAAACAACAAACACAAAAACACAAAACACAACAAAACCAATCACTGCCAAACAAAGCAACACAAAATAAGCTCACGTGATATCCCCAACAGCATGCGGTGCTCTTTTAGTGCTCGCACCACCCGCAGCCCTCGCAGAACCTCGTGGAACCCTGGTGGAACCCTGGTGGAACCCTGGTGGAACCCTGGTGGAACCGTGGTGGAACCCTGGTGGAACCCTGGTGGAACCCTGGTGGAACCACCCCGGAGCCTATCTGGGCTGAGACCCCAAAGCTTTCAGCTGTTGGGGAACAAGCACACTATCCAACAAACAGAGCAGAACAAAACACAAGACAGAACACATCACTGCAAAACAAAACAGCAAAACACGTGGTTTTGGGGGGTCCCCCTATTCAGAGAAACCCAAATGGACCTTTGGGAACCAGCCACAAGCTTATGCCAGGTATGCTGATGTCGGTGACGGTATCCAACCGACAGAAGCTGCGCTTTCTCTTTGGCCTCTTCGATCTGGAAGACAAGGATGCCTTGCTCCTCGAATCAGTGAATCCTGGAGGGTCTATGTGGGGGTCCATGACCTTACAAAAACCCCTTTGGAATGCGTTGAGGGCTTATCTTAACCTTGTCCTGGGCTTGCTCTGGCTTATCCTGGGCTTATCCTGGCACAGACCTCCCCTGATGGAAGGGTCAGTCAGACACTTTTGTTGTTTGGCGGGAAGCCCCAATCTTTTCCGAAATAGACTCTATGGTCTACTCGTTCCAAAAGGAAGCCAAAAGGAGGCGGATCGTTCATTTGATTCAGCTCCTGAATTCAGCACCCACAAACCAAATGCCTCAAACAGAAGCGCTGTCGTTGAAGGTGAAGCCGATTATGGCCAAGCTTGTGAATCAAGCAAGTGTTTTGCCTGAAACGTGCGATTGTATTTTGAAGGCGATCATGGACCTTCATGTTCTAATTCTTGTGCCAGCTTTGAAAGGGAACTGCAACAAATGGCATCACGTTCGAAAGGGACCGAATCTTTGAATGGGCAGTGCCCTGTGGCTTCCCTTCAAAACAAGCCGACAAAGGGTACCCTTTAAACAAGACACCCACATGGATGGCGTGTGGTTTGCTTAACGGTCCCCTGTTTTGGGGTTGTTTAAAGGGGAGCTGAACATTAGAAAACGCATTCCTAGCCATAGTGAATGCATGGAACGGCAGTTCCATGCATTTCCCCTTTTGGTGCTGCGATACAGGGGTCTCCCCTTACCTTGACAAAAAAGGTCCACGCCTTTGGGATTAAGGCTGAGGGATGTCCAGGGTTCCTTATCGTGTTCAGTGAGAATCAGTCAATGGATCCCATGGTATAGATTGTCTTAACACGCTTCACTATCCAGGCCCAAAAAACGAGAAAAACGGTGTTTTGACCACTGGGCCGGTAGCCAGGAAAGGAAGACGAAAGCTTGAATGCCTTTTACTGCCTCTCAAATATACCTAAAAGACGCGAGGCATTCAAGGCGTGGCTTCACCTTTCTTTCCTGTTCCATTTGGGACCAGAACCCTAAAAAATGTTGCTTTCCACCCTACAGCCGCTACGGCATGCCCACCCGCACTTCCTATCAATTGCCGTTGTTGAATCGGCGCTAAGGGAGGCCCTCGGAGGTCCATGTTTAAACCACCCATCTTTGAGGTTTGCGGTTGGACGCCAGCTGGACAGCCGTATGGCTGTTTTTGTTTTGGACGGAATGACAGAACCCGTAGTTGGCAATTTGCTCTTCCCGCATGGTCAATTTGGTAGTGGTCGGGCTGTATTTGGCCGTACGCAGCCCGTACTTGTTACAACAAAATGTTGACAACAAAAATATGGCCGTAAACACCCGCATGGCCATTTTCTGTGGCCCAGCCCGCATGGCCAGAACACCATGGCACATCCGTGTTTCCAGAGGATATATGCCAACCAACCAGCGATCTTAGTCATGTGCTCTTTTTACTTTATGAGAGGCACATACCGAATGTGGATCTGGAATTTAACACGGGGGCATTCATTTGAACGCAATAAGGGCGTACCTTGCGTTTTACACAGGAGGAGTTCCTCTCCAAATTTGAGGTGTTTCTGGTTCCACTTGCGCTTTTAGTGGGTTTTACCCTCCCATTAAGCCATCCAGTTTCGCGTTCCTCTTTGCTTTCCCACGCAAAGGGTAACCTTTGGTTTCCTACCTTTTTGGGGGGGTTGGTTTCAAGGGAAACTCGGGTTTAAACCGTTTTCCCCGTACAAAAGTGGAAATAGTACCGCCCAACTCGGCCGTTTTTGCCCTCACGTTGCGGGTTAGTTAGATGGCTTGGATTGTTGGTAAGGGGATGTGAACCCCTGGCCTTTGTGGAGGGTAAATGGGAAACCACACGGTGAACGTCCTCCAAATGAAGCCACCAATTTAGAGGGAAGCTGAGTTAGGACGGAGGAGCAGTTCACGGACACCTTGTCGAGCTTGTTCCAGGGCCTGGGCTTCAGCTTCTCCATGCGCCGGGAGGTTCCCACGCAGCGCCAGGTGACCTTGGCGCCGTGGCCGGACCAGCGCGGTTGTTTGGGGGAACGAAGGCGTCGAAAGAACGAAGTGACGCGTCTAAATACAAGCCCATTCAATGGGGTGCCTATTTAGATATAGGGGGTCTCCCCCAAAGCAATTTTATATTTTGGAGCAAGTTGAGTATTGGAATCCGAACATGTTTTCTGAGTAGCCCCTTTTCGTGGGCCAAGTAACCTGGAGGCTAGAGTACTGCACCCTTTAAACCAATAAGGAAAGTCCCCTACCCCAAGGATCCTGTGTCGTGGGAGCTTCCATGTAATCGCCTGGAGGACACACAACATTTGCGTGCGTCTTTGTTTGAGGCTACCCTTTCTTCAAAAGGACCCCAGCCATAAGGGGAGGGGGGGGTGCTCTTGTTTACCACAAACCCATTCAAACCCATAACAAGCTTGCGCTTTTGGCTAGCCTGCACCCATGATGTAGGTGGAAACCACCCCTTTTGTTCCACTCACTACCTTGTTATAACTTACAACCTACTTCACCCGAGAGTCAGCTAGGTGGCTGGCCCCCCAGTTGTGCCGTTACCAAACTGTAGCCTGCCTTACCAACTGTTTGATCGCTGATTGCCAAATCCGCGTGGTTTCGCTTTTTTGGGAGGGCGACAGCTTGGAACCATATCCAAGCTATTAGTCCTCAAAGTTTGTTTGATCCAGGGGCTAAGTGTTGGTGGGGAACCCACGGGCAATCCCGCAGTACACCCTTGCAACTATAGCTTCCTGGCTTCCTGACCTTCCTGCAGGCAGCTAAGAAGGTCTTCGCGCGGCTGCTGAGATTAGCACCGCCTTCTGCGGCGGAAGCAGGGCGCGTGCCGCTTCCTGGCTAGTTCAATTTAGCTTGCGACCTCACTCACCTGTAACGTGGGGCCAGGGGGTTGGAAGAGGCTATAAAATGTGAGTAGACAAAAGGGGGGGATTCCACAACGGATTGGGATTGTTTTTTACAAAAAGGTGGCCAGGCAGCCCACACAACCGAAGGGCACCAGGCCCTTTTCAGGCCCCTTTGGTGCTTAACAGATTCAGGGGCGGAATCAAAGCAAACATGCTCCGCCCGGGAAGGGTTTTTCTTGGGTGCAGCCTGGTGCTAGGGCATTTAATCAAGGGATCGGATTCCCTCTAAAGCCCCCGAGCGCAAGGGTACCCTCAAAAGGAGCCACACAAATGTACTCCACGCGATTCATTTGCAGCGAGCTTGTCGATTCTGGGGTAAAACTGGCAATCCATGGTGCCGGGGTCCGTCACTTGGAGATTGCTCGATTTCGGTGCGTGCAGTCTTGTAATTCATAGCAGTTTCATGCCATGGCTGGTTTTGGCGGATCTGAATCGCCCCATGGATCTGCTGGAGACTATCTGTTTTTCCACTGACCCAAAAGTTTCAACATGTGAGTAATAAGGGGATGAGGATTAAATGTTTACTTGCTTTCTCGGAGAAGCATGGAGTTCGCGGGAATAGAGTTGTATGATATTACTAGTAGCTGGCTAATGTGAACTGTGAGCTTCTCAACATGATGTGGATCCCAACAAGTGTACAAGCTCATGAGCAATTCACCCCATGTTGTAATATGGGGGACTCTCTAAGTTCGAACGTACTTACTGTGAACAACAAATTTTGACGGAACTTCATATGAATATATTCGCCATGCCTCGTGGATCAGCACACATGCCAGCATATGTGAATGCCAGCAGTGTGTGTGTGTGTGTGTGCTGATTGTTGATGCAAGAACAACTGCTGAGCTCCAGGCGCAAAGCAACCATGTAGCATAACATGAATGTCACGGTATACCTCAATAGTCATTACTTGATTGGGCAGGTTATGGTGAAATCCTGAAACTAAAGTTTAGGCTCTCACTCAATGTGTTTGTGGATTGCACTTGCATGACTAAAGTGGATCCGGTTGCTATCTATACATACACATAACATACAAAAATACATCCATGGGAGAACTGCACTCGTGCTACCCCAGTCCCAGGATGGCTGTGCTCAGCAACTGGTTCGCTGGGAATACCTTCGATCCCATCGCCGTGCCATTCGCGCTGTTTCTGGAGCGCTTCTCAGTGCCGGATTACGCGGTGGACCCAGCGCCCTGGTACCGAACTGTGACTTTTGTGGCTCGTGAGGAACCAACATTT
>CAUJNA010000391.1:102500-125000 GCA_963377175.1 Effrenium voratum | reverse complement strand
AATCCCAAAGGAAGCCCGAAGGGGTGCCCTATGTTGGACCAAGACTCCCCATTTTGGCGCTTCCTTTTGCGCCCTTACTTGGATGTTTAACCTCGGCAGGCAAGTAAGTTCTGATTACAGTCATCAGTTGGGCGGCAACAAGGGTTGGTGGACACATAGCCATGGTTATAAAATACTGGGTTAAACATCCAAGTATGTCCGATATCTCTCTTGAGCTTGTTGTCCATTCAAACGTATTATTTTAAGGTAAACATTCATCATGTACAGGAAGTTCTTACCTGTCAAGAAAGACGTCCACTGAATGATTGTATAACCACAGGTTGGCGGCAATTGCTGAGGTAGCTACAAAACTCCCGTATTGACCTATTTGGCCTCAGGCCATTTGGGTGCTGTTGGCGCCCTTTGAGAAGGAGGGGTTCCTTGCTGGGTCCCCCACAAAGTGTAAGTGTAGGACACGCTCTGTACAAGTAAGCCAGAGGGGCATTTATCCTATCTTCCCACTGACTCCACCAATAAATCGAAACCTATGAAGGCGGAATCCAAGGACGTTTAAAGGGACACCAAAGGGAACGCTCTTTCTGTTTGGGGGCGGGGGTCCCAGGAGACAGATCCATTCAGCGGGAGGCCACGAGGAAAGCCGCCGATGTCGAGACAAACCCATGTCAGGTGTGGTGCGGGAGATATGCTAGAGCGCTGGAAGAAGCAGATGCCGTAAGAGGGACGGGCGCCATTTGGATGCAGCTCAGACAGGGCCAAAAGCACAGCCCTAAGCATTGCCAGACTTGACTAACAGGTTAAACTAGTCTCGTAGCCTCCGTGCAGCCACTTGCAAAGTCGGCTTTCGATAAAGGTCTGCGTGTAGCCCCTTTGTTTTCAAGTGAAGGCCTGTTGAAGGCTTGCAGCTTGCAAAGAAAGGTGGTTTGTTGGATGTGTTCTGGCCTGGCGGAAATTGAGTTCGCTCGTTCCACGTAGCCTCAGCGTAGCCAAGCCCCCGTGTAGCCTACAAGGTCTGTTCGAGTCGCGTGGCTGCCTTCCAGAGCCATTCCAGTATTGCTACTACTGCAACTACTGTAACTGGCGCAACTGCGCTGCTACTCCTACTGCTACTACTGCTGCTACTACTGCTACTGATACTGCTACTGCAGTTTCTACTACTCCACGACGACAACGACGACGACTACTGCTACTACCAAGTAGGTATGTGATTCCAGCCTTTAGGCCCCACAAACTCAAAAACACACTGCTCAAAAGAGTCCCTTGAGACTGTTGGTTTCCTGTTTGCCCTGCCTTCTAAAAAACCATCAGCCTGGGCAAGTTTAGCGATCTCACAAAGTGTTGGCGTGCAATCAAGACACAATCCGTCTCATGTCAAACCGCTGAAAATGGGCTTCGGTTTGCATTGGGTCTCTCCTCAACACAACCCCTACAAGCGCGTCAAAAATCACGCCGTGTTGTGCGTGCTCGGCTAGGGTCATGTCTTGATTGCCAGGGTGCTTGGCTTTTGTCACCATTGCGATGCCTGCGAAGTACGTTGACATAGTAAGGTAGTGCCCTGCAGATTTACATGGAGCCCAGCAAGTGCTCGCCCAAAAGGAGGTGTTGCGAAAGATGATAGATTTCCAGGTGACATGTTGATCTGCAGGATAGTAGTCATAGGGAGGAACACCCACTTTGGTAGCACAGAAAAGGTCAGAGTCATTCTCCAAAAACAACGGGCGACGCTGCAAAGAGTTGGCACGTCAGGTGCTGCTTTGGATGTTTCGAATCCTTTTTGGTTCATTTCGCAGGGTGAGCAACATGAACATGAAGTCATACTGTGGGTGAACATTCCTGCACCAGTTGGGATGGATGAAACCCTATGAATAGTGGGATTAACCACCTATCAGCTGGTGCAGGCATTTGTCAATCAAGTGTACACTGTACTGTTCTTTCGTTAGCAACACGTTTTCCAGCATGCACCCAAGGAGAGAAGCGTGCGTGCGTGCGTGCGTGCGTGCGTGGGTGGGTGGGTGTGTGTGTGTGTGTGAGTGTGAGTGTGTGTGTGTGTGTGTTTGTTTGTTTGTTTGTTTGTTTGTTTGTTTGTTTGTGAGACAGAGAAAGAACGAGAAGGCTTCTCCTGCATTTTGAGACTGCTCATGCTGCACACGCCATCGGACATGGCTGCAGAAGCGCATGCTGAACACTTGCTTGCCTTTGTTGCATTTGGGTATGTGTCAAAATAGGACAACCCTCAGAATGGTGGTTGTCTTTTGGTTTCTCTGCAATCCAACCTGAAAAAGGACATGCACGCGTTTCACAGCACAATTTGGCTTGTTTCGTACGATTGTTGGCCGTTTTCCTCCATGTTCGTGGGGAACATGTCGGAAACCCATTGTAGCATGGGGTCGAAACAAGCGCGACGTCAGGTTCGATTTGACTTCAACACCTTTCTGAAGAAGCTTTGCCCTGTGCTCAGTACTTCAAGCAGATGCCTACACTGTAAGATTGTTCCTTTGTAGACTATATATTTTCGGACTTTCTTGCTGAGCTAGCGCTTTCACTTTTTGTTGACTCAGCAGTATGTCTATGGGTCCCCCACTGTCAATAACAAGGATTTGTGCGAGCGGCAGTCCCTTTCGGGTGCTGCTGGACGCCGCGACTTTCCTTTTCACGTGAAGGTTGAAGATGAATGGACTCCCTCTATTAGTGTACCAAAGTTTCTTTTAGGTGTCCCTTGAGTCCCTTTGTTTTCGCGAAAAGGGTGCTGTGCTAAGTGTGTGAAACAATGTAGTTTTGGGCTGATGTTTACAATGTTCTTTTTCTGCCCCCAAGGCAGGCTTGGAGTTCAGGGTGTAGTTTTCCAGAACCCTAAATAAACACGTTCAAGGCATTTCGCGGGGAGTTTGTTGAACCCTGTCAAAACGTCTCCCGTGCAGATTTTCGCTGGAACAACAAAAAACCGCATTCTTACGGAAATCCCCGGTTGAGGGACCCGCGTGTTCGGTTCTATGTTCATTGCTGGGGAGTATATGTCCCCAAACCTCACCCCACTTAAAGAGCCCCACCCAATCAAAATCCCCCTCCCCCTCGCCTTGACCCCCAAAACATGTTGTTTGTCTTGTGATATCCCTAAGCCAAGCTGAAAGAGTGAAACACACACCCCGCAAATCACGCGCTCTGCCTGCGTCCCAGGCCCCAAGGCAGGCATCGCCCATCTGCGGATGTACCACAGCTGGCTCAAGGACGAATCAATCCGCGCTCGGCGCGTGCGCGTCGCCTGTGCGGGTTTGTGTTATTTGCTTTCCATGTGCTGAAGTGTTGTTTTTGTTTAACAAAGATTTCCACACCCTCAGACTTGCAGATGGTTGGACATTGCAAAGATTGATGACATAGCCCAGATTATTTTTTAGCAAGGGATGAACAAATGAATAAGATGTTTAGCCTCATGTGTTCCTTGTTTGAGATGTGTTGTGTTCTCATGTTTTCCATGTCTGTTTCCTTGGTTGTCCCAGTTGTGTTGTCCCAGCTGTTTGGAGAATTGTTTGTTCCAATTATTTTTCTCAGTTGTTTTTGTGTTTGGAGGTTGTGTATTGTTTCCTTTGCTTTGAAGTGACACCAAGAACGGGTGGCAGTTGAATCACCCGCCGAGAATCTTTATACGGCTCGGGGCTGTGCCCAAATTCGGCCTATGACCTTTGGGTGTCAAGATGTTGCTTGCCCATATTAGTGTGTTCATAGAGTTAAACCTTTCTGGGAATGTAGTTTGAGTACCACAAACAAGTTGTTCGACTGTTCTTGCCAATCCACGCAGGAACTGAGTGTGTCCTTTTTGGAATTGGTGCCCGTTTTGCGGTTTGTTTACGGGGAAGCTAATGGGAAAGCGCCCATTCTTTCAGGGGGGACCTCCGTATACAGAGACACACCCATATTAGTGCCTTTTGGGTTGGTAGACCCCATTCTATATCGAATCCTGACCACTTATTATAGGTTGAGCGTTGTGCGTACCAAAACCCTTTGAAGGGGCAAACGAATATTCGGAAGCCAACAGGGGAAAACTCTATAAATCTGATCGGAAAACCGAGCTGGAACCAACATCGCTATGTTGATTCAGTTCCTCACGTTTCAACTTGCTGGGGATCCTTGGGGGGGGGGGCACTCTCAAGGTGGTCGCAAAAGGTTGCCAATAAATTTGGATGTTCAAGCTACGGTGATGTGACTTTCATTAATACATAAAAATCAGTGCTTGCTGACTTCCCTTGCATTTTGAAGGAGGGGCCCAACGTGACTTGCAACTAACAAGGGGACACGTTGCTCTGAACCTAGAAAAAGAGCAGGGTCAAGCAAAATCGATCTTGTTTGCCAGGGATCTGGAGGTGGCGAAAGCGGGAGCAACCAGCATTCCTTGCCGTGATATACAACCCGCCCACACCTTATGGCTGCCATGTTAAGATGGGCTTCCTTGTGGGGTGATGGAAAGGGATTTGGAGCAGGCAAAATGGGTGGTGTTTGGAAAGAAGGAAGGATGAAGAGACTGGAATGCACAGCTTCAAAATGAAGTTGCAAATTATGCCCCCCCCAAAAAGGAATGGTTCTTTTTTCAAAGTTCACTGGGCAGGGCCACGAGCTCAGCCCGGGGTTAGCCGAGCTCACCCATGAAGGTCCGTTCACGGGGGGTCTTCTTATTTCCAGTGGGAATTGTACTAACTTGCCCAGAGTACTTGAAGGTAATCACAAGGGACAGTGCATAGGGATCACTCCAACTCGTTCTTTGCTTATCGAATCAGCAAGACTGGGTGTTAAATAGCATGTATGATTTAGGTTTTTGAACAATTCCCAGGAAGCAGCGAGGGGATGAACAATTCCATCCACAAACCGGGAACCTCACAGAGGGGTCCTGGAAGACTGCTCCTTTAAAAGGGACATATAATGAGTTCCATGATAGTGGACCAAAGGGTGATTGTTCAGCCCCTGAAACAAAGCACCCAGAAGACGAGCATTTCGGAAACCGCAGCGATTTCCATCGGATCAGGAGTTCGACAGCCTGCAAGCCGAGAAGTCCACGCTGGAGAGGAGTCAACTGGTTCGACGGTCTTATGATAAAGCCTCTAGTTTTGGTCAAAACAAACAAATTTCACAGGGAAGCCTCTTGTTTTGAAGAGGGACCCTTGCGAGCACGCAAAAGGCACTTTTGGTTTTGTTCCTTTCCAATAGGCGAACTCCAAGCAGTGGAACGGAGCAAAGCGGAGCAAAAGGGGATTTCAGCGCAGCTCCCTGGAGACTCATTGGAGCATTGGACTCTTTGACTCGCTTGACATATGAAAGACACAGGCAACGAAATGTGGTTCTGGGAGCATATTGGGGCAAAGCGAGGCCGCACAATATCCCGACCGCCGAAACCAGGGGACTCACCAATTGTGTCGAGTGGACCTTTGCGTATTTTATCGTGGTGCAGGTGTCACGAAAGGGCACCCTGTGTCAACGCAGCACCCCTCCTGGTCCATTTCAAAAGGTACTAAACAAGAGGCTATTACAGGTATAGTGGGAAGTACCGTCGCCTCCAAAATGGTTGGAAACCCTCACTTGATGTCGACCAAAGGGTTCTCCGTTTGGCGGTGCCCCGTACTCTTGTCATGGAATCCTGGCACATACGGCTTGCGACCTCACGGTCTGGGCTTGCGAGCGAAGGCACATGCTGATCCGGTTCATTTCAGAACTTGTTTCGATCGGTGAACCATGATAATTCATTCAGGGTAGCAACGAACACATGCATGTAGAAACTGCAACGAACTCTTTGGGACGGAATTTGGGCAAACCTCAGGAGACCATTGTTGTTGTTTTTTATGTTCGGACCCTCTATGTTAGTTTTGTTTGGACATAGTTCTCACCCAATACTTGGGAAGTAGAATATTTTAAGCTTTACTCATAATCCTTTTGGCAAGCAAAGCTATTAGAAAGCTCGCACTGAGATTGGCCCAGCCTTCTGTGTTATTGCTTCGAGGGAAACTGAAAGGACGTCCTGATCACTACCTGAACTTAGGACGCCCCTATTTGCAGAGTCTCCTTAGTCGACCTGACCGTTCAGATTCCGTCCTCCGCGAGGAGTCAGCAGATGCTTGCGCTTTTGCAGCAGTACAGCTCGCTGCCGGCCATCACCGAGCGCATCAAACACGAGTTGAAGTCCAGCGTCCCAGCTGCAAGGGACCCTGAGGTTGGGCTTACGTTTTGGGGCCAAGCTCAGTGTGGACGGGTTGCAAAATTAGGGTTTGCCGGTTTGCCTCTAAAACAGGGGAACACCAAATTGCCTCAGAACGGTTGGGCTGCCTTCGGTTAAACCTATCCTAAAGGGTGTCTTCAAAGGAAGACACGCCAATTTGTTTTGAACAACTGCCCCCCGGTCTCCTTAGAAAAACCGAAAGCATGTTGCTTAAGCCAAAGCGGTGGGCTCCCTGATGCTTGCGAAGTTTGCCAGTGCCCCTCTCTTTGCAACAGGGATCACCATGATTCCTTTTGATTTTTGGGGTGATCTGTACATTAGGTGTTGGTCGACCTTCGAAAGCAGTTCCATTGGGTGGAGCGATGTACAAAGATATGAGAGGAGCCTGTTTTGCACGGAGGGATTCTCACAAGCCATCCCAACTTTTCGTATCCTGAAGGACATGGAGTTCCTCTGACCCACCGGGTAGCTTTCAGAACTTGTTTTTTTGTTTTTGATTCAGCTGCCACAGATTTGTGCTTGGTTATGGAAAGTTAGCAATTTGGGTTGTCATTATCTCGCTCTCTGTGATACCACCGGAACCCCCTTACAGGGATAAAGTACTCAGTGCGGAAATCCTTCTTTTGACAATCAAGAAAGGATTGTTTCCCACAATCACGCTCCACCTGTTTCTTATCTGGGCGAACTTTATGTTATGTTTCAGTCAGACTCGTTGCCTCGGCCCGGTTTCCGGTAGCCTCTCCCTGAAGGCTTTGGCTCCATCGACAGGCAGGCAGTTGGGAGCAACGGACAATATGGGCATATGTGGGGGTCGTTTTTCAGGGTGCTCTCGGTTGGGTGGTTTCAAAGGGGAACAAAAGGAACACTCCCATTTTCAGAGTCCCCTATTTTGTTTCAGATCCATGCAAGTCTCTAACATAATGGAATGTGTGCATATTACTCCCGTGCGGGTTAACATGGAACAAACGCAACTGCATCATTGTTAGACTGCTCTCCTTTGGGGCCTGATCCTCTGTTTGGGGTTCTATTTTTTCAGAAGGGTACGATTTTTCGAAAAGGATGGGACTAATCTCCCCATTTCACAAGGTGTTAGGAAGCGCGACGGAAAAGCGCTAGGCGCCTTTACTGTTTTGTGCCTTTTTATGGAGGGCCTCCAAACGAGTCACTGTTCATCAAACATTTGAAGTGCCCAGCTTTTTCGGGGATCCGAGCTGTTTGCAAAAACAACGAAACGGGACATTGATTTTGGTCTTTGGTTTTGTTGTTCTTCCGGGTACCAAAAAAGTAACTTTCTTGTGACAGGGTCGAATGAGAGAACCCCTGTTGGCCACAGTCTCATTAGATTGCCGTGTCGGGCAGGATCCACATGGATCGGCCAGTCCCGATTCTGGAAGTTTATGCTGTGGAGTGCTGAACAGGAGATCACTCATGGATGTGGCTGGGCTGATACTGTGGATGCACAACTAGATTCGCACTCGGGATGGATGAAGCCCTGCAACTGTCATAAACCACCAGCTCACCATGATTTTGTCCATCCACAGTATGCAACATGTGTGGAGGACCCTCGTTTTTCAATGAGCAAACCCAAATGAGCGGCGATCAAACATCCTATGAAGAAACTTTGTCTTATGATGCCAAAATGGGATTCCGCGGAAGGATTGGCTCAGGGCACGGAAGCTTGCCGAAGCTTCTGCGCAGCACATTGCAAGCTTTGTTGCCGCGGAAGCCCGCGGAAGCTCTGATTTGCATTTTATTTTCTTGCTAGCTGCACAGGTTTCAAACAAAATGAACCATTTATGTTGGCTCAAGCAAATTGCGTTTTTTGGCGCCTGGTTCTCGTAGAAAGAAAAAAAAAGCAACTTGCAAGCCAATTTGTTTGGGCCAAACAAATGGTTTTTATTACGCCCCAGCACACCCCAACAAACCAAAGAAAAGGCACACCAAAAGCAAACCAGGGAAGAAGCAAACCCTTGCACGTAAATTGACACCGCGGCTGAAAACAAGGTGCATGCTACAGACTGATTCACTCCGGCCCTCTGGCCGATGCACGCGCTAGCTTCACATGTCACGTCCTCCTTTGTGAAGTTGCAAAAACCAAGAGCGATTTGTTTGGCACGAACATTTTTTTTTGGCCCCAGGTTCTTTGGCGAGAACAAACATGTCTGGGATCCCTACTGCCTCAAAAGCAAGCCAACAAAACAGATACATTGAGACACTTTGTTTGGCCCAAGCAAGCTGTTTCTTTCCTGACTCACTCTGGCGGACAAAATGAAGAATAAGCACGATTTATTTGGCTCAGACAAGCGTTTTGCCAATGTGTTTGGGCCAGCACCAAAAGTAATGCATCTTTTCATAGTTTTTAGAAGCCCCGTAGATGCAAATCATATCCAGGCACCAGCTTCTTGACCCTCCGCTCCTTTGCTCAGCTTCACATTGTTCATCCTGTGAGATGGCAACGCACAAAATCAAGAATCACAATTTACTTGGCTCAAGCAAGTTGCCCTTTTTGGATAAAACCAACTGTATTTTGGCTTTTTTTTGCATTTGGTCAGCTGTGAAGAAACAAAGGTGACTTGGAGGAACGCCCGGAACTCCTGCGTGCCAGAAACGGCAGGCTTTCAGCAAATTGTCGCGCGGGAACGTGCAAACAAAGCTTTGCATTTTAGGGCCTCCGGCTCAGGCCGCCGACATTACAGGCCTGCTTTCTTATTTGCGTCCCTTTGGAATTGTCCCCTTGCCCCCTTCCCCTCTGAGATTTTTGCCCCCCTTTCTTTGTTGAGATCCATTCCCCCTTTCCGCCCGAAGGCCTTTTCTCCCTCTGTTTTTTCCCTTTTCCTCCCTAAGATGTTTTCACCCCTCTCCCTGTTGAGATCCTTCAGGGAGAAGATCTGGGAGAAAAGGACTTAGGGGGGAAAGCCCAACAGGGAAAGGGGGGAAAAGATTTAGGAAGGAAAAGGGAGAAGCTCTCAGGGGGGGGAAAGGCCTTAGGGGGGAAAGGGGGAAAAGGATCTCAGCGGGGGGGGGGGAAGATCTTAGGGAGGAAAGGGAGAAGATCTGGGGACAAAGGCCTTAGGGGGGAAAGGGGAGAAATGATCTCAACAGGGAAAGGGGTGGAAAAGATCTTAGGGCGGAAAGGGAGAAGATCTGGGAGAAAAAAGGCCAACAGGGAAAGGGGGGAAAGACCTAAGGAAGGAAAAGGGAGAAGCTCTCAGGGGGGGGAAAGGCCTGAGGGGGGAAAGGGTGGGAAGGATCTCAACAGGGAAAGGGGGGAAACAATCTTAGGAAGGAAAGGGAGAAGATCTGGAAAGGCCTTAAAGGGAAGGGGGGAAAGGATCTCAACAGGGAAAGGGGGCAAAGGATCTTAAGGAGGAATAGGAAGAAGATCTCAGCGGGGGGAAAGGCCGTAGGGGGGAAAGAGGGGAAAGGATCTCAACAGGGAAAGGGGGGGAAAGATCTCAGTGAAAAAGGGAGAAGGTCCCAGGCAGGGAAAAGGCCTTAGGGGGGAAAGGGGGAAAGGATCTCAACAGGGACAGGGGGCAAAGGATCTTAGGGAGGAAAAGGGAGAAGATCTGAAAAGGCCTTAGGGGGAAAAGGGGGAAAGGAGCTCAACAGGGAAAGGTGGGAGAAGATCCTAGGGAGGAAAAGGGAGAAGATCTCGGGGGAAAAGATCTTGGGGAGGACAAGGGAGAAGATCTCAGGGGGGGGAAGGCCTTAGGGGGGAAAGGGGGGAAAGGATCTCAGGGGGGGAGAAGATCTTGGGGGGGAAAACGCCTTAGGGGGGAAAGGGCGGGAAAGGATCTCAACAAGGAAAGGGGGGAAAAGATCTTAGGAAGGAAAAGGGGGAAGATCGCAGGGGGAAAAAAGGCCTTAGGGGGGAAAGGAGGGAAAGGATCTCAACAGGGAGAGGGGGGAAAACATCGTGGGGAGGAAAAGGGAAAAACTCAGAGGGAGAAAGGGCCTTAGGGGGGGGGGGATGGATCTCAACAGGGAAAAATGGCAAAAGATCTTAGGGAGGAAAAGGGAGAAGATCTCAGGGGGGGAAAGGCCTTAGGGGGGAAAGGGGGGAAAGGATTTGAGCAGGGAAAGGGGGGGAAAGATCTTAGGGAGGAAAGGGAGAAGATCTGGGGGCAAAGGCCTTAGGGGGGAAAGGGGAGAAATGATCTCAACAGGGAAAGGGGTGGAAAAGATCTTAGGGAGGAAAGGGAGAAGATCTGGGGGAAAAAAGGCCAACAGGGACAGGGGGGAAAGATCTAAGGAAGGAGAAGCTCTCAGGGGGGGAAAGGCCTCAGGGGGAAAGGGTGGGAAGGATCTCAACAGGGAAAGGGGGGAAACAATCTTAGGAAGGAAAGGGGGGGGGGAAGATCTTAGGGAGGAAAGGGAGAAGATCTGGGAGAAAAGGACTTAGGGGGGGAAGCCCAACAGGGAAAGGGGGGAAAAGATCTTAGGAAGGAACAGGGAGAAGCTCTCATGGGGGGGGGGAAAGGCCTTGGGAGGGAAAGGGGGGAAAGGATCTCAACAGGGAAAGGGTGGGAAAGATCTTAAGGAGGAAAGGGGGGGAAGATCTTAGGGAGTTCCTGAGAGCTTCTCGCTTTTCCTTCCTAAGATCTTTTCCCCCCTTTCCCTGTTGGCCTTTTTTCCCCAGATCTTCTCCCTTTCCTCCCGAAGATCTTTTCCACCCCTTGCCCTGTTGAGATCATTTCTCCCCTTTCCCCCCTAAGGCCTTTTTGCCCCAGATCTTCTGCCTTTCCTCCCTAAGATCTGGAAATGAAGGGGGGAAAGGGGGAAAGGATCTCAACAGCGAAAGGGGGGGAAAGATCTCAGGGAGGAAAGGGAGAAGATCTGGGGAAAAAATGCCTTAAGGGGGAAAGGGGGGAAAAGATCTTTGGGAGGAAAAGGGAAATCTTTCTCGGGGGGAACAGGCCCTAAGGGGCAATCGGGGGACAGGATCTCAATCGGGAAAGAGAGAAAAAAACTTTGGGAAGAGAAGGGTGGAGATCTTGGGGGGAAAAGGCCTTAGGGGGGAAACGGGGGCAAGGATCTTAAGCGGGAAAGGGGGGAAGAGATCTTAGGGAGGCAAAGGGAGACGAACTCAGGGAAAAGGACTTAGGGAGGAAAGGGGGGGAAAGATCTTTGGGAGGAAAAGGGAGAAGAACTGAGGGTGGGAAAAGGCCTTAGAAGGAAAAGGGGGGAAATAAATGATCTCAACAAGGAACTGGGGGGGGGGTTCACCAGCATAGGCAACATCCCCAGCATCACTTGCATCATCCGCATCCTTGGCAGGCGCTGATGCGGATGATGCAGGTGATGCTGGCGATGTGCCGCTGGAGCTGCTAAGGATGCGAAAGCGCACCCGGGGGGAATCGAACACCCCAATGTTTTTGACAAACTGAGTTGCGCAAGCCCGCACAATGAACAGATTTAGTGAAGCCTCTTCGAATCACCGCGTGGTACGTGGAACCCCCCCCCCCCGCAATAGTCTGAAATGCTGCCCCTGGTTAGGGGAGGGGTAACAGGTAAAGAGGTAAGGAGCATTTCTTATGTCCAACACGCCGCCTGTTGTCGGCGGATTTGCCCCAGCAAAGCTCAACAGAAACCCCACAGTTACCGTGCCGGAAGCCGCGGAAGCAAAATGCTTGTCCAGAAGCAAAAACCCGTGCCGCGGAAGCCAGCGGAAGATGCGCGGACACCAGTCCCATATTCTGACCTTTCGTCCTTTTATTTGCGGTCACCGCTGAAATGTCGCCACCTCCCCCATTACCAGTCTATTAGAACCCGAAAGGCATGGGTTTCAGCACCAGTCAGCCAAACCTGCGGCTTGGGTGGCAGTCTGTGCCGTCCCTTTTGCTTTGCAGGCAATCGATGGCAGCGTTATTTCCTGATTTGGCAAACGTCAAGCTTTTGTTAGCAGGGTCTTTAGAAGGGGCTCAGATCTCCCGATTTTGACACATCCCCATTTGCAGGTTTTTTTCCACGTGCATCAGCTTGCCAGGGCTCACCAGGGCAAAGTCACCACAGCAGATTTGCAGGCCGCGATGGCGTCTTTGTCCGCAAGAGTTGTCACTCCCCAGTCATGCGAGGTTCGATGTCAAAGTTTCCTGATTTGTCTATGGTCCATTTGGAAAAGGGACGAGAAGGGGTACTCACTAAATTTCAAGTCATACGGTCGATCCTCGGAATTCGGCCATGTTATTTTATTGCTGCCTACATAGGAAGCCTAACGATGGATTGTCGAGATGATGACGATCCCCAAGTTCCAATGGTTGTAAACATCCCCACCCCAAATCACTGGTGTACACATCACGAGCGCCGGCGAAACCGCAACCGACCCCCTTTTTGAGGACCCCCAAATATCATCCCGATGTTCAGTGACACCCTTGTGAGACGATGGTGATGATGATGGTGATGATGATGATGATGATGATGATGATGATGATTATGGTGATGCAATGATAACATAATAAAATGATCACATGAGATGACGATGACGACGATGACAAGCACTCGCCAGCTGCCTTGGGTCGCTGTCCTGGTGGCACTGTGATTTGTTAAATACAGAAAACTTCATGTCGCTGTTTGCTGAGGAGATACATGCGTTTGACAGCTGTATATGTGCTTTTGGGCAGCTCACACATATCTAAGAACCCTTACAATTACATCTAGTTCGTCCACTTCGCATAATTCGATTGCTCCAGCTTTGCAACTTACTTCGTCAACTTAGTGGTCAACCCAATCTTCTCATTTTCGCCAAGTCCAATTCCCTTACTTGATTCAATCAGTGTGAGCAGCTCATTGGTGCTTGCCAACGGTTTTTGCGACCCAGGTTTCGGGTATCAAGCTAAACATTGTAACCATAGGAAAATCATGTTTACTGTATATAATTTAGCCCCATTCCTGTTTTGCGTATGGATCCTCAGTCACCCATATTATGGGTGACTTATTCTTGCATTATGTGTACATGCTAGGGAACATCTTCACATATGCAATATAGAAAATCCATGTGGCACATACATATGTGCACACATTTGCAGATGTATGTACATGCATATGCATGCTCACTTGGCCAAAGTTGACCTTGTGACTTTGCAAGCACGTTGTGCCTTTGAATTGTACGAGGAAGTGGCCACCAACACGGCCCAGAGCATGATGCAATACTTTGACATCAACGGTCTGGAGCCAAGACTCGCCAAGAACCGTGTCATGATGCCATGGGGTGCCAGTGGATCGGGACGTCTCCCCAATCAAAATCAGCTAGGGGCTCTGCTGAATCAAAGTGACCATACTGATTCCCGGAAAAACATGTTGTGCTGGTTCGAGCCGGCTGCAAGGGGAGCCATGGGAGAATCAAGACCACTTGTCCGTGCAAACCTGTTTGCAGCCCGAACGGCTCAAAAAACACTACCTGCAAGAGGGTTTGGTGCTCTTTGATTAGTTGGGGTTAAAGGGGCAACCGTCTTTCTTTTTGGAAGATACTCCTACCCCGTGGTCCAGTTTTTCTTGGTGGCTTCCCTGCCACTGGTGACGAGTCCAGGGCGTTTCGCGGTGGGTTTCAGGTGATGGCTCAGTCGACCTGGAGGAGTATGTCGCCCTGGGACTCAGAGTGCCAAACCACCCGCATCACAATGGAAACGGACTGACCGCTTTGCTGTGACTGGGTCTCCTCCAAAACAAGTCAGATATGTTTTAGGGACTAAATATGAAACAGAGTCAGAAAACATTATGTTTGGAGTATCCTAATGTGGGTCAAATTAAAGGGGATTCTTTGGGCTCGATGTTTGCTGGGAGGGTGATAATAAATCGGGACCCATTCATTGGTACCTGGCCTGGGGCCAATTCAGGCAAGTACCCAAAACCCAAATGGCAGGTGGCTCCGTTGGAATGATGTGCACCAAAGGGTCCCCAATTGGGATTCATAATTTCCCCCACTCCGCTTACTCATGTGTTTTTCGCGTTGCGCGATTACAAGGTTATCTTAGGCGCGGTTGAACAGGCACTTGCGCCAAACACTTGGCGATTTGTCTGGGACATTAAAAGTAGGGATATGGAGGGCTTCCCCTCGAGGGTTGAAGTGTTCGAAAAACCTCTTCTGGGGAGGGGGGGTCGAGGCGTTTAACGGATGACAGTGGATCAATCATTTTGGTTGACAGCTTGTTCGCTTGACATGGGGTTGAACATCCAAGTGGGTTGAACATTGCTTGAGTACCCCAAGCAGGAGTTGCAAAAAGCAATGGCAAGTTCATCAATTTGCAGAAAGCTGAAGTCTCCTCCAAAATTATTGTATATTGTGGGGTTGACTATCTATGAAACAGAACCGTTTTGAATCTTTCTGCTTGCCCCAGATGGGGGCCTTCTTATCATGGGCAGCGACCGACCTTTAGTCAAGGCCAAGTTGGTGGTTTCAAGTCGGCTTTGGGCTATGTGGGGTTGTCTCCAAGGGAGCTCAAGCAAATGGAAGATGGTTCCCTTCACGTTGTTGGGTTTCAGCATTTTGCTGCTCAGATGCTTCGGGATTATAGACAGCCACAGATGACCAGCAAGGAAGTTTCCAGATGTCGAGGCTGCAATGTGTCCTCCTACTCACCGGCTGCCATCCAAGATCAAGGACACGCTTAGTGCTTGCCTTTGACGGATGACAGGACGTGCTGAAGCATGGAACCCCCAAAATCAGCATAGTTGCAGGACTCACCTTTTTGGCGGAACCCTTTAAAAGCTCACGGGGCAAATCTGGGTGTTTGGACGGCCGGTTGAAAGGTTGCAGGTCCAGGGGTTGCCGTTGGGAAATTCAAGGGCCCTTCTTCCTTCCTCGCTGAATCTGAAAGGCACGCGACTGGTTTGCTGCTGCATTAGTTGGGATCTGCTCAGACAACCATGGCAGTGCATAGGAAGTTCTTGGAAAGCTGCAATATTCTGTAGGCCTCCGGTCTACTTGCATGATTGTTGAAAAACTAGGTCATGGATGTGGACCACCCTGCCGGCGTTCTCTTGAAGAACGAAGGCCCTGCTTGAAACCTAGAAAGTGTGGACACCCTCTTCGAGGGGGTTCCTCTATTTCTGAAAGGAGGGGAAATGCACAGGCAAACTCTAGAAGAAGTCCTTTGGAGTCTCTTTGAGGATTGACCCTTGTGGACCCCATTCACAGGCAACACAACATGCAACCGAACCACTCCCAAAATCTGAGCCTTTTGACAACCCCATCCACATGCGTCTCATTTAGAGGGGATCTCAAGGGCAACCACAAGGACACCATCGCAAATTTTCGGCTGGGCTGTTCAAAGGCACTTACTCTCCTTGTCTTTGAAAGGATGGCCCTTTTGCGGAGGTTTTGCAGGGATGGATGGAACCCTTCAGGCTTTGAATAACACAAGGGTTTCCAAGGATCAAGGGCTTATATCATCCCACCATACCCTTTTTTAAGCGGCGTGTGTGGCCACATTGGATTGTATGAGATGTACACCTTTTCTAGCGTCTCCTTGTGTTTTATTATTTTGCAGTTTGAGGTTGGTAGCCTTGCGGGCGAGGACTCGATCTTTCTCTTGATCTTGTCTGCAGAGGCGGCGTGGTCTGAGGGTTTCCTTTTCCAGCTGGTTTATTCGCGGGTGAGCCTTTTGAGGCTCGGTACTCTTTTCGGGGAAAAGGGACTTCCACGGGAATCTAATGCCCAGTCTGGGGGTTCGTTCCCTCATTCCAGACACACTTGCAAGAGAGGAAGTGTAGAAGCATGAAGTCTTGCGGCCCCTTTCCCTCGGGTCAAACACAAACCGGCACCCCCTGTGAAGCAGCCCACAATGACGTGGCCTGTGAATGGTAAGTTCTGGTCTGCACCCCATCCAAACCTTTGAGTGGTCAGAGCTACTTTTGTTCCTTTGGCGTGAGGGACTCCCCAAGTTTTCCAGCGCAACCACTAGGGGACTCTAACTTCCCCCCTGTCCGGTAGGGTAACTGCAAGTTTCGACCGTGGCTTTGCATATATGAAGTGACTTGGGCACCTAACATTGAGAGACACCCCTTTCCCGCTGTTGGGTAACAGGGTCTGTCTCCAAATTGGGGACCTTTTGGTTTCCCTTAAAACCACTCAGAACGGCGTCACGTATTTTGAGGCAGACCCGGCAGGGTGGTGAGGCTCCCAATTCTAGAACAAGGTGAAATCCCGGTGTTAGCATATGTTTCTAGCGGTTGAATCCCTTTTTGTTTTTCCCATTGTTATTTTCAGTCAGTCCATTTCTCGGGCTTTGGGCAGTTTGCTGGCAAGAAGGATCGCTGAAAAGAATGGGGCAGTTACCACTAGAACTATTCGATTTGAATCAGGAAGCCTTCAACCGGCAACCTTGTGTACTGCAATGCAAATGTACCCGCCAAAAGAGGCAAGGCCCATCGATTTGATCCTTGGGCGCCGCAATGCACTGCGTTTTTCGTGAGGCCAGCAAGCAGCAGGCGGCAGTGGATCAGAAAGAACAAGCCTTCGCGACCCGGCGAAATTTCTGGAGAGATGCGCCTCAGGGCCACGTTTCCCGGAACACAAACTGACAACGCGTCTTGTTCGAGAGGGAACCTCTAAAAACGGCAATGTACTTTTTGCACTAATCCTGTACATGACATGGAGCCCAACACAGACACAGAGACAGACAGACAGACAGACAGACAGACAGACAGACAGACAGACAGACAGACAGACAGACAGACAGACAGGCAGGCAGGCAGGCAGGCAGGCAGGCAGGCAGGCAGGCAGGCAGGCAGGCAGGCAGGCAGGCAGGCAGGCAGGCAGGCAGGCAGACAGACAGACAGACAGACAGACACACAGACACACAGACACACAGAGAGACAGACACACAGACACACAGAGAGACAGACACACAGAGAGACAGACACACAGACACACAGACACACAGACACACAGACACACACAGACACACAGACACACAGACACGCAGACACGCAGACACGCAGAGACACACACACACACACACACACACACACACACACACACACACAGAGACACACACACACAGAGACACACACACACACAGAGACACACACACACACACCATTTGAGACAATCAAACCGTACGCTCCTATATTCAAGCCTGGTTGAGTGCGGGGGGAGAGCATTTAAAAGGGTATAGTTTGGGGGGTGCCCCCGAGCACTAACAGTTAAATACAGTCATTTGTACATAATATCTCAGCAAAAATGACCACCAGCAACAGGAGTCGTAAACATAGACAGAGACAGAGCATAAACATATCGCAAATAAACATTGGCCTAGACAGCAACTATCACTACCACTTTTCCGCCGTCGCTGCAACTTCAATGCAAGTCGCTAACGCCAACACCAAGCTCTGACATCTTGATCTGACAGAGAGCAAAATCCAAAGCAGGCAGGAAGTGGCGCAGTCAGCGCGGAGCTGGCCGCTTCGCCCAGAAACACGTTGGAGCGTCTTTTCTTTCAGCTTCTTCCGTTTGTGGGCCTGGTGGAGGAGCCCATCCTGAAAGACAGGTTCAGGGCCAGGGGAGCCACTGCCACGTTTGCCCTTGCGACCCAGACAGCTGTTTGCAGGCCAGTCTGCTTGCTGGCTGGTAGCCCCCACCCTGCCCGGCCAGGCCAGCTGGCCCCTGGCCCAGCTGGCGCCAGAGCCGAGCTGGCCGAGCTGGCACCTGCTCCGGCCGGCTCCCGCTCTTCTGGCCAATTTCGGCAAATTTTCGGACGGATTTTCCAGAGGAAAGCGTAAAACTAGCACAAGAAAAAGCACAAGAAAAAGCACCAAAAAAAGCTCAAGAAAAAGCGCAAAAAAAAAGCACCGCAAAACCCCAATTACCCTCCAGAGGGACCCCGCTACTACTTTTCATCACGGGAAACCACCAGCGGGAGCACAAAAACAAGCACCGCGAAACCCACAAGAAAAAACACAAAACAAAGCACAATCGGGAGCACAAAAAAAGCACCACAAAACCCCCCAATTACCACCCGCCCGGACTCCGCTACTACTTTTCATCACGGGAAACCACCAGCGGGAGCACAAAAAAAAGCACCACGGAACCCACAAGAAAAAGCACAAAGGACCACCTCAAAAGTCCAATTGGAGCACAAAAAAAGCACCGCAAAACTTGGCCGGCGGGCCGGTTTTTCAAAATTACTTTCCCTTCAGACCGCGCCCGGGACACCTTAACTAGACCACGGTTGGCCCGAAAGCAGAACATCGCAAGCGAGGTCGGCCCAACGCTGCAGGATGCGTTCTTTTTCCCTACACGAAGCATTCGTGAAGCAAGCGCGAGACAGCACCTGGCAAGGTGCTCTGTGCAAGTTGCTCTGTGCAAGTTGCTCTGCGTAAGTTGCTCTGCGCAAGTTGCTCTGCGCAAGTTGCTCTAGGCAAGGCGCTCTGCGCAAACTGGTCGGTGCAAGTTGGTCTGCGCAAGTTGCTCTGTGCAACTTGCTCTGCGCAAGTTGCTTTAAAATGCAAGTTGCATGTTGCGACGCCCGCCCGCGGACCAGGGAGGAATCGAACCCGCGACCCGCCGGTTCCGGGAGCAGGCGCGCGAACCACGAGACAACTCCCGAGGACCAGTTCAAACAACAAGAGTCGCAAAAAACCTCGAGTTTTTGCACCTCGACCACTTTGCACCTCGACCACGCCGATCCCCGCAGAGGGTCGCGCGAGCACCGCAGAAATCGCAAAAACCTCGAGTTTTTGCACCTCGACCACGCCGATTGTTAGAAATCGCAAAAAACCATCGATTCGCGCCTTTAGAAATCGCAAAAAACCATGGGTTTTTGCACCTTGACCACGCCGATCCCCGCAGAGGGTCGCGCGGGTTAGAAATCGCAAAAAACCATGGGTTTTTGCACCTCGACCACGCCGATCCCCGCAGAGGGTCGCGGGCACTTTAGAAATCGCAAAAAACCATGGGTTTTTGCACCTTGACCACGCCGATCCCCGCAGAGGGTCGCGCGGGAACTTTAGAAATCGCAAAAAACCATGGGTTTTTGCACCTCGACCACGCCGATCCCCGCAGAGGGTCGATTTTCGTGTAGTGTCGTCGGCACTACCCCGCCGCCCTAAGAAGAGATTTTAACTCCTCGCAAGTCAATTGCACTTGACTCCTTGCACTTGCAACTTGCACTTGACTCCTTGCTTGTTTCAAGGAGTCATTGCAAGGAGTCATTGCAAGGAGTCATTGCAAGGAGTCATTGCAAGGAGTCATGGCAAGGAGTCATTGCAAGGAGTCATTGCAAGGAGTCATTGCAAGGAGTCATTGCAAGGAGTCATTGCAAGGAGTCATGAGAGCCATTGCAAGTTGCAAGGAGCCAAGTGCATCAGTCAAGTGCAAGTCGCAAGTGCACGGAGTTAAGTGCAAGTTGCAAGTGCAAGGAGCCAAGTGCAAGGAGCCAAGTGCAAGGAGCCAAGTGCATGGAGTCAAGTGCAAGTTGCAAGTGCATGGAGTCAAGTGCAAGTTGCAAGTGCATGGAGTCAAGTGCAAGTTGCAATTGCAAGGAGTCAAGTGCAAGTTGCAATCCTTGCCATGACTCCTTGCAATGACTCCTTGCAATGACTCCTTGCAATGACTCCTTGCAATGACTCCTTGCAATGACTCCTTGCAATGACTCCTTGCAATGACTCCTTGCAATGACTCCTTGCAATGACTCCTTGCAATGACTCCTTGCAATGACTCCTTGCAATGACTCCTTGCAATGACTCCTTGCAATGACTCCTTGCAATGACTCCTTGCAATGACTCCTTGCAATGACTCCTTGCAATGACTCCTTGCAATGACTCCTTGCAATGACTCCTTGCAATGACTCCTTGCAATGACTTTCATGATGATGATTCCTTGCAATGACTCCTTGCAATGACTTTCATGATGCTGATTCCTTGCAATGACACCTTGTAATGACTCTCATGAGAACAACTCAAGTGAACCCAGCGGAAGAACCCTTCGCCATGCTTTCGGGAAAAGTTAAAAATTGCGTTAGTGCGTTAGTGCTCCCCTCAAAAAAAGACCGTTAGTGCTCCCCGCGACACTCTTGGAACGAAAAAAGGAAGGAAGAAAGCACAGACAGAAGGTTGGTGAGAAGGGCAGACGGAGGGGAGGGGGTTGCTGCGGGCTGGATGTTTGCGTGAGAGGTGGGGGGTTTGGGTGAGGTTTGGGGGGAGGGAGGGCTGGATAGGTGAGGGCAGCTTGGTTGGCAGGGAGGAGGTTGGGAGCGGAGGCTGAGAGAAGGCCGGGAGGCTGTGAATCGGAAGGCTCTGGCTTACGCTGGGGGGAGGTTGACTGGGAGGGGGTGTTGTGGGAAGCAGCAGCGACCAAGCCAAACAGAAAGGAAGGACGGAAAAGTAATGTTGCAACAGCCATGCTAGGCGTCGTGTTGCGTGTGCCTATTTAACTGTCCCATTGTATCTGCGCTAATAAGTCATAGTGCAAATAGTCTTTGAATCACTTTATTTCAAGGTCCCCGGAGCTATCCCCCAAGATGCAGAACGAGTAATTTAGGTTTCAGACCTGCACGGGTACCTAATTTAAAAAAAAAGAGCAAAGTTGCTTGTTTTTTGTGGTGCTTTTTTTTGTGCTCCTATTTGTGCTCACTGTTAGTGGTCCGGGGCCACCCCCAAGGTATAGTGTCCTCCAAAAACAGTTTGCATACTTCCATGTTTATTAGGGAGAGAGTGATAGGAGACTCGTAGGCAACATTTGGCATAGATGTGGGCAGCTTGTTGCCCTTTATGCACCTCAAACTTTTCTAACCCAAAACGGTGGCTAGCCCAGTTTATAAAAGGGCACCAAACCCCTTTGCAGGCCCCCTTGTTGACTCTGTAGGGCTGCATGGGTCCGTGGAGACAAAGCCATATGCCGGAAATCAAAAGGCAAATGAAAGGCCTTTGAGGGCTCTTTCGGGCTCAGCTTCTCGCTTCCCAAGGTTTTGGACTTGCTTTTTTGGCATGGGAACCCCCCGGGCATGTTCAACTGTCTGCCCGAAGCCAGGGGCCAGTTTACCTTGGTAGAATAAAACAGGGATCCCTGTGGCTGTGTTTTTGAGGTTCAACAGTTCAATGCTTCGGGTATCCAGCATTGTGAGTAGACTGGTTGAATGCAAGGCTTTCACTTTGACGCACTTTCTTTATCAAAAGCTTCCGGGAAAATTGCTAGCCAACTCGCACGAGCACACCTGCACGAGAAATCTTGCCCAAGCACACTTGCACGACAGAATGGAATTATCCTGTTAAGGCGGCGCGGTGGGACCGAACCCACTCTGCGAAAAAAGTCGGTGTGCAGCGCTCTGCGGGGATCGGAGTGTTCGATGCAGAAGTTGTCAAAAAGGTTATGCGGTATGTGCAGACACCAAAGCATCATCAAAGAAAGACGTGCATAAACATAGTAGCTTGCGCAGAGCAACTGGCGCAGAGCACTTGCGCAGAGCGACCTGAGCGGAGCAACTTGCGCACAGCACTTGCGCAGAGCGGAGCACTTGCACAGAGCAAGTTGCACACAGCGCTTGCACAGAACAAGTTGCGCAGAGCATTTGCGCAGAGCAACTTGCGCTGAGCACTTGCACAGAGCAACTTGCACACAGCGCTTGCACAGAGCAACTTTGAAAGAACACTTCCACACAGCAACTTGCGCAGACCAACTTGCACAGCATGCTTGCGTAGAACAACTTTGAAGGAACACTTCCACAGAAAAGCTTGCAAACAGCACTTGCGCGCGCACAGCAATTTTCCAGGAGCAACCTGCGCAGAGCGACCTTCGCAGAGCAACTTGCGCTGAGCAGCTTGCACAGAGCAACTTGCGCGAACCAACCTGCACAACATACTTGCGCGCTGTTCGCAGAGCAGCCTGCGCAGCGCAACTTGGCACAAAGGATTTGCACAGAGCAACCTGGGCAGAGCGCTTCCACAGAGCACTTGCGCCAAGCAACTTGCACACTTGCAAGGCAAAATCGCACGAGCACACTTGTGCAAGAAAGGATGCGTGAGACAATATGATTGAAATTTGCTCTGCGCTGCCCTTGATGGCCTCCATGCCGTTCATACAGGCAAAGACTGCGTTGCGCTCGCTGCACGTCATGCTTTCGGGCCGCTCTTTTAGTGTTGAGTTGGCAAACTGCTTACCTTTCGCCACGAACAAACATGGAAGTGGATAGTGTTGGGAAAGGGGCCATGTATTTCCAAGTTTTTGCTTGGAAGGGTAAACTTTGGCGTTTGGCAGGCTTCTGGATTTTTGAGTCAAGTCCCACGCGTTTTGGTCACGATTTCTGGCCTTTCAAATTTCAGGTCAGTTGGTGACACGCGCTAGTAACACTGCCCTCCGCCTGCTGAATTTG